>OZ037937.1:57170658-57613158 GCA_964035585.1 Polytrichum formosum
CCACTTTCTTTGGTGAAACACCGACATCTTCATACATTGGAGCAACATCTTCCACATGCTTTCCAGCATGCAGGAGAAGAGTTTCAACTTTGCTCCTCCCACCTGTGCCAGCAAGTGGCAGGATTTCAGACGGCCCATTCGGAAGTGGCAACCATGTAATTTCGTCCTCTGAATGCTCTGCTGCTTCATCACTTTCATCTACCTTATGGAAGCTTCCAAACTCGTCACCCCAGTCAAAGCTATCTCCACTCTCACCTGACATATCAGTAAAAACCAAGGTTGTGCCTTTGTTACCCTCCTCATCATTATTATCCAATTCAAACTTGTCATCTCCAGCATACATAGAAATGGGTTCTTTAAAAGAAATGCCATTCTTCTCGGGCAATATTCCCTTGTCAACATCAGGCACAACATTTACGAGATTGACATCCTCGGCGATATTCAAAGAGGAATTATATTGAACCAAATTGTTCATCAGTTCCTGTTGCTCTTCCATGAGATTGTTTGGTTCAATTGCTTCAATCGCCTTATTTGAGTCCTTCATCTGTGTACCTCCCCCAAAGTTTCCAGCTTGTGATTTACCAAGGTCCAAAATCACTTCCTCATGTTTTGTGCTTGGGCCCGCTTCATCTCCCACAGTATGGTCCTCACTAATACTATGCTCAAAATCATAACCACCGTTTCTGGTGAAATGTGGCCTTTCTAGGGAATGCAACCTTGAACTTATGTCTCTCTCATCAACAGCTACCTTCGGTGAGCTTAAATAATGTCTGCATTCCATGGTACGGTTGACGGTTCCATAATCAACTACATCAGTAGTAACTAATTGCATATCTTGCACTACCCCTGTCTTTTCTTTCACACTTGTAGTCATTAACCCTCCTCTATGAACATCTTGTGCAGATATTCCCTTTGATCCCTGAATGTCTAGATTAAGTATGTTCTCATCTTTGAGAACATAATCTGTAGATGCAAGAAACAAATCCTCATATTCCTTACCTAATGTCAACTGTACAGCCTCTTTCAAATTATTGTTTCCCTCTTGAGACTTCCCACCACCACAATCTCGATTGTCACCACTGTCAAGCAAATTGCTTCCCAATCTGACACAAGTATTTTGGTCCTTCTCTTGCACCTCAATATCCTGAAGGGTAATCTCTGATTTGGGTTCACTTATTTCATCGTCTACAAATTGACCTTGTCCAGTCTCTAAGTGAGGGGCTATTGTTCCTCCACTGCTTGATGGCTTTTTTGAATGTTCCTTTGGAGGCAAACTAATAGCTCCTAACTCTACATCTCTGTTTACAATGGGCAAAATTCCAAACTTCACAATGTGCTTCGAATCTCGCAATAAAGGGCTGGCCTGATGTGTCACATTTTGTAACAGTTTCTCTTCGTCCTTCTGATTTAGTAGTATCTTCCGACCCGAATGTGGTGGCTCTCGCTTGTTCATCAACTCTTCCTTGGGCTCTGAATTTTCTGCAACAACAGAATGCTCTCCTTCACCATGGCTCTCCACTATAGACCTGCCCCTTGAAGGAGAGGACTCTTTCTGCCACAACTGTCGCTCCCGTTGTTTCCTCATCATTGCCCGTAACGAAACTTCTGAACTTCTTTTCTTGTTATCTGAAATTTTACTTCTTTGATGCTCAGGACCTCCAAAATCTCCAATCTGGTTGGCGTCCTTTTGGCGCTGACATGAACCCAAGTTATGCTGTGCACCTTCCAGCTTTACTGCTTGCTTACCACTGCTGTCTTTGTCTTCTTTTAACCCTTGACTCTTATCTGTAGATTGGGAGGAGACACCTATTATTGGGAGAAAACCCCATCCTGATCTCTTTCCAATGTCTTTCTCATCTTCCTTCTTGTTTCCCCTCCTGGCCTCTTTGAAACTAATACGCATCCTTTTTAACTCTCGGGACGAATCACTGTCAGTCTGCTCATCACCGGCACCATCTGATTGAGGTATTGAAAACTGAAACTTCTGATGATTTCTTGCTAATTCCTCTCTTTGCACAACAGCAAAAGGGCTATCTTCACATACGTCTCCGTTCTCTCTATTTTTCGCAACATTGTGATCTGACAAATTTCCCTGGTCATAGAGGTCATCATCTGCACCATCAACTTGTGGAATTGTCCACTGCAAGTCATGCTCGCACTTGTGTCCTCGCTGTGTTCCAGTATCCACATTATCCTCATATGCCATGTCATCATCATGTAGGGCAGCTTCAAGCAACCCATCATCATCTTGGTCTTCTTCATTTTCCTCATCTTGAGAGTTGTTGACACAATCAAGAATTTCCTGACATTCTTTCTGTGTGGGATGTTCAAATTCAGTGAGTGCTTGCAGCATTGCAGCCTCCATGCTTGGCGAGCTCCACACCTGGCTAAACCCTCCTGCCTGATGGCCCACTGTTTCTTCCTCATCACCCTCACTGCATTCTTCGTCCACTTCACGATCAGCTTGTGAGCCACCCATCCAACCCAACAACTCAGCCACCTCGTTTTCGGTATCCTGTCATTCCACATCAATAATAAAGTGCATCATAGGCATGTTTGTGAATTACATATAACTGTTGTCTGGGCTTCTGATTGATACTATGTTACTTAAACTCCAACCATGATAATTATCTCAAAGGAATAAACTACACTTTATACTTTAACACATGTTGTTTGGTAATTACCGGCCAGTGAACTACCCTGGGCCTCAAGGTGTCGTACAGAGGGGTTTAAGGTTACTTCATTGATATTTTTAACTTAAAGTATCAAAAATGACTGTGTCTCAAATAATCTCATTTATCAGAACCATTATTTCATTTGGAGCATACATATATGTAAATGGGGTTATAGGGAGATTTGCATATCACAACACGGAACCAGATTACAGGTGACCAAGAATTTGAAGACCTACTTACATAAGTGAAAGACTACTCTCTCAAAGATCTGAAACCAAAGGAGACACATGGAAAAGAGCTCTTTGTACAAGAAGGGTTGCAGTTATAGGTATTTGTACCTGTGAAAAACGGCCCTGTTGTTGCGTTAGCTGGCTTCGGACTATGTGTTCGTCAAGAAGCTCCCCATGAAGACCAAAGGATGGATTCTCTGCTCCCTGATCACCTTCCTCATTATTTTCTGGCCAATCCTGCACACCAATGCTTCTGGTGTCCAGTCTTGGCTTCATCTCATCCTGCCCATCAGTGTGCCTCTTTAAGGTGTTGGCTGCTTGAGAACATTCCAACAGCATCTCTTGTGTGCTCATTACAAGTGGATCGCTTTTAACATGTAATCTCTCTTCATCGTGTAGAATCTCAAAAAGAGAGTCGCGGAGAGCTCGCTCAAGAGATGATGGAGGTGGCGGAAATCGTTCCACTGAAGGTTTGAGAGCAGTCGTTGCTGCAGCTGGTCCATCTTCTCCAGTTCTGAGTCGCTCTTCCTGCAGGAGGGACAAGCCAGTTAAGTTAAGCTAAGGTTTACCCCTTCAAGGTTCAAGAGAGTTAGGGCTCCTTCCTAAATTTCGGATGTTTTGAATTCTCAAGTCTTTAGGCCCCCTTACACTAGAGCAAGCTTGAGTTAAGAGCTCAAACTTGCAGTTTTCAGGAGTTTGAAACTTGGAGATAATAAGGTTTCATCCAAAGCTTGACAAACTATTGAGAGCTTCACCAATCTTCAAGATATCAATAGTTTGCGCAAGTGTGAAGTGGCCATGCTCAAAGTGAGATATCAAGGGGGTGATACTAAACAAAGAAGCCATTCATGACAAGCCAAAGAATGCTTGAAAGCTCATTGGCTTTGGGGCCACAAAATGAGAGCTCATGCGCGAGCCCTTAACATTCCTAAGGTACCTCATGGAGGTAGCTTAGGAGTTTGACCAACAGCTTGTCAAGAATGAAAGAGAGCTTGTCGTGGTGGTTCCACATGGGATCCATCAAGGTGCCATCCAAGCATTGTCAGCCCGGTAATATGTTCAAGCTCTCAAGTTGAAAGCACATGTGTAAATCATTTGTAAAAGGCTCCCTGCCAATGAGAAGGCTCCCTTCTTTGAGCTCTCAACTTGAGCCCATTCTTCATTTGTACAGACTACAGAAGGTAAAAGCTGAGGATGCAGCTGGTTTGACTATGTTTTTGCTCCAGAAAAGAAAACATCAAATACTCTGGATGAAATCTGAAGAGATTTCCAACACTCACCTCCCACATGGGTGTCAGGGACTGGACCAACTTGATTGCTGGTCCAGCCTGTTGTAGTGGCATGAACAGTAACTCATGTCGATTCAGTATGTCTGAAATATGCACACAACAAACAGGTACAGTACATTATCTCAGTACGCTCAAGTACTAAGCTCAAGTGAACCTAAAGAAACTGAAGAAATAAATCAGGCTGCAATTTTTGTACTTTCAAAGTAGTACAGTGAGGGAGATTATTGAGTTGAAAAAAGATGACCACCAACACAAAGGTGAAATCATGAGAACAACTGCAATGAAATCTGAGACTAACCAATAAGTCATAAGTTTGTTTAAAGCGGCAAGAACATCCAGTAGATTATAGAGAAAGTGGTTCACCTTCTACAGATGCATCCGCCTCAAGCTCACATGTACTGTGCCTTCCAAATGGACCACCTGTAGAATAATGTGAGGGCCAAAGCCAGCGAGAATGTATTGAAGCCCCCACCCAAAGTTGTGATTGGTGACTGCCGTGTGCACCAGATGCCGACTTTTCATTGTGAGAAGGCAATGTTATTTCAACAGTAGGAACTTCAACATCTTGACCTGTCCCTTGAGCGCCGGTCACATTTGAAGTGCTTGCTTCTTCTCCAAGTGCTCGTTGAGGTATTTTGACAAATTCAGCCTTGAGTTGTTGTACTATGTGGGCAGTTTCAGATGGCCGCTCGGGAATGGGTTGCCGAAATTTTAAATTTGAAAGATGGAGGTGGCTCATTCCTGATAGATTCTGGTCAATCTGCAATCCACAAATTCAAATTTAGCTATAATGTTATCTTCCATCTTAAACTAGCCCAAACTAGTCACCATAATGAGATTGTGTACAAGTTCCCTTCAAAATGTCCCTTAAATCAACGAGGAAACTAGACCTAGTGATGGTCTCAACCCTTAATTGGAACAAGAATGTCAAATAAGCCCCAAGTATTCTGGATACAGTCTAAAAGATGCTTTTAAGGTCGATTTTCATACCAGAAACTGCAGCAGGTATGGAATATGCGCTTCATGTGGCTGAAACTTTCGATTCATTATCCCCCCACCCTGAATATCACAGTTACCTACTTAGGTCAAAACAAGTTGACACATGCAGCAAAACAACAAATGATTGGAATTTTTAGTAATCAAGCAGAGATCACAAGGACAAGGTTGCAAGTGTCAGTCAGAATAAATTTTTGGATAGATAGATACCTGTAAAAGGCTACTAATTCGGCCTACCTCCTGTGGGTGATATCTGTTAGAACGTTAAGAAGCAACACCACTCCAAAAACTACTGCAGTGTCATCAATGACACATATTGAGACTAGACAATGAGCTCAAAATCTAACATAGATTATAGATCTTAAAAGCCGGCAACTGTCACATGTCTCTGCCTGCCTAGGTACTGTTTCTAAATGTCACTTGGCAAACAGCACAGCCTCAGGTTCAAAGGAGGCCTTTGAACTTCCAGCACAGATAAGTGTTTGAAGTTCTTGCAAATTCAAATGACTAGTCATCTTCAAAAAATAATATAGAATAGGGTTGTAAGGATACAATACAATCTTGATAAAGAGCTGCTCACAAGGGTAGTAACCATAATATCTGCGGGCTCGCACCAAGCTACAACCATGTACATGTTGCTTTTTTGCTGCTGAGCTGTTAGCCAGCTGCAAAAACACAAACTTTCAACATGTCATCATACTTTTATCACACAGCTTAGCATGGAAGTGCAAGGAGAATTTCTAAAACAGTTCAGATGGCCACAAGATAATAGAGTTATCCTCTAACTAAACATGACATAAGGTCAGGCGTTGATTGCTTTTTGCATGCAACACCTTCCATGTTCGGTAAGTTTACAGTGCATACTTGGAGGTAAGTGAGGAGGTTTGAACAAAGAACATTCTACATCGGTTCATTGGGGGTCAAACTCATTTTAGCAAGCCAAGAAGTGCTAAAATGAGCTTGACCGTCAGTGAACCTCACTAAAGAAGTTTCTCTTCCTTTAAATTTAGACACCACCTCCAAGAATGCACAAGTGGAAAGAATCACCGATAATGTATCCAAAACAACCCATGAAAATCGTAGAGCACCGACCCCCAACAAAAAATCCCATTGAGTTAAAGTATAACTAAAATGATATAACCAATATCTGTATTCTTAGTAATCTCTGCAGCATTTCCACGGTGTTGGCTAGCATCAAAGCAAGTAGCTCATCACATCTACACGCTTACTGGAATTTCTAAGCAACACAGAGTAGCCCATAGAATGTCAAATTGAAAAGAGGGTCAAAACTAAACTACAGGCTTACAGTCACTGGAAGTAGTGGGAATCATCGGTAGGTTACAATTGATTAAAATTCCCTTAAATTTGCAGACTTCAGCAGTGATAAATTAAGGACAGAATTCATTACAGACGACACGGTAAAAAATTTGTATATACCTTCATAGCCTTTTCAATGGCAGAAGCCAGACAGCGCATGTATGCAAGAGCTGCAATCACCAACATGAAGATCTGAGATACTTCAAACCAAACACCTTCAAATCCAGATTCCCAAGACCACTCTAATGAAATCTTTCCTGCTATTGAACTTACACACAAAATAAAATGGATCCCCAATGAGTCCTTGAAAAACTCATACCGTCACTGATATCTTGTGAGAGCTCTTCATCATAAGGCACATAAAAATAAGGGAAAATCTGCACCCCAAAGCAACCATGATGGAATTGTCAATGCTTGCACTGCACGGTGCAGGTGAGAAAAGCAAAATTTGTCTATATAACCTTATGAAAATCTATAACAAGCAAACTATTCTCATCAGTAGCCCAAAGTAACCCGAAACATTGAGGACGCTCCTGGTACAATATTCACCTGATGTACATGTAAGCAGGACTTTTGGCCTGCTGGGGTTGACCCATAAACCCGAATTACTGGAACCTCCACCACAGTGCGACCTTCATAAGAAAATCTCCCACACAAGTTTCTCAATAATGCAGTACTAAGGCAAGTATCATGAAAAGGATTTACTAAAAGCACAAACTTGTTACAAAAGCAGAACTAGACAAAGCCTATAGAGATTGTTGATGATGCTATACAGGTATAGATAGTAATTCACCATCATCAAATACATAACATTACTGCTTGTAATTAGCCCAGTGTCGATTTCTCTGTGGACATGCTGCAAAAGCTTGGAAAGGTTTAAAGCTTGCCATTTGAAGCAAGGAAGCCAGAGTTTTGGATACCAGCAGGCAAGCAGGTTCCTGATTTCAAGCCAAAGCTGGAAAAATTATACAATCACATGAAGTAAGGCCATGCACTCACCTTGAAATTTGGAGTAGCACACATCCATTCCCGGTAGAGGGGGAGCCGTGTAGTACTCCAAATTGACAATTCGCAGGCTGAACATGTCTTCTCGTGCCTTGCCAGTGGCACGCAAGGTTACCATATTTCCTTGCAATTTCGAACACCTGCAAAGCAATCGAGAAAACATAAATTTTGCAAAACGCAATTACCTTCACTCTCACACACTCATCACATCCACCAAAACAAACCAAAAAAAATTAAAAAATTAAACAGAAACCAGGAAACTGAAAATTATACCACCATATAAGAATAAACACTCCACTATGACCACAATTGTGTCAACAAACCAATACTTGAGTACGTAAAGATGCAGCAAACAAAAATTTGAGTTCAGCCTTTACCTTGTGACCCAAAACCGAGTAGAGGTGATCGCGGATTGTGGATTCACAAAGCATCGTTACAAGAGGTTTTGTTGCAAAGATGAGCTCGAGTGCAAGTGCAACCAGGAAACTGTGGGCAGTGAGGTTGAAGCTTCTCCTTGAAGCCAAAACCCTATTTCTGACTTATGATACAGTGTGTAGGATGTGAGTCCCACCATCGTTGAGCTCCGGAAGAAGAAGTTTAGCCGAAGTAAGTCAAAGGTTGCAAAAATGGTGTAGAAAAAACAACAAGAACAACAACGAGCAAAAACTTTTTGTCCGTAACAGTGTGCACTAGAACAAAGTTTAGGACCAATACCCAGGTTCGAGGACCCCAATACCCAGGGTTGAGTAGGCCCATTACCCTGGTTCCAGGAGCCCAATACCCTGGTTCAGGAGCCCATTAACCAGGTTCGAGGACCCCAATACCCAGGTTTGAAGAAAGCCCTATTACCCAGGTTTGAAGAGCCCCATTACCCAGGTTTGAGAACCTGTACCCAGGTTTGAGAACCTGTACCCAGGTTTGAGAACCTGTACCCAGGTTTGAGGAAACCAAATGCCCAGGTTTGAGGAAACCAAATACCCAGGTTTGAGGAGCCACCTTGCCCATGTTTAAGGAAACCAAATACCCAGGTTTGAGACCATACCCAAGTCCCAAGTTTCACATCAAATTCACGTTTTGTGTAGACATGAAGTGCAGACCCTGATGGGTCATCCCCATGTGGCTTTACCAAATAACCAAAGTCTTTCCTAAAAACCAAGTAAAGCTCTCTTATTAGTTATAAGGTAGAGGGTGCTTAAACCAACACTTTAAGCTATTGCACATACATATGGCTATGTGGTTGATATAAAAAAAATTCTTATTAGCCTTTGGGCTAAACATAGGTATCAAGAAAGAAAGAAATATTTTTAATCTCAATTGAATATTTGATGAATATTCAAAGTCAAAACTACTAGCTTCCTTAAACCAATCCATAGGCCCCGTGTATGGCAACCTTGCATGTGATGAGGGACCCCACCTTCATTGCCTAGAACCAACACAACATAGTTGGGTACTAGACCCAAACTACATCAAAGCCCAAGTAGTAATGGTATGCAAAGTCACACAGCTACCTCCATGATCCCACCCGGTTCGCTTGCAAAACCATCACCGGGGACCGACCCCCTTGCATCCCGAGCAATGACCCTTTTGTGCTTTGTGGGCCTACCTCCTTGGCAATGTGAATAGAATGGCTAGAATAGGCATTGACAAGCCACCCTAATCCCACCTTGAACCAACCCGAGATAGAGTGGAGCCCATTACCTACCCTACATGGAGGTAGTGGAGGCCGCTATGAGGTGGCACCACTAATGGCACCTAAAACCATCACTCCGTGGGCCCATACACTCCTACACTACCAGGTACAATTCAAGGTCGTAGGGTGTTGGCAATTGGGAGCCGTTTATAGGTGTTGGTTTTGGATGGGGTGTTGGTTTTAGCACCCTCTACCTTGGTGGAGGCACCCAGCTATCCCAGTGCACCTACAAGAACTTGCTCCAGAGATTTTCGAGTAGGATTGAGTTAAGTAGTTTTCACACATGTTCAATGTTTTATCTACCGAGAAATGACATGTTGGATAATATTTGTCCCCATCCCCAAATTCCTTGCTAGTCATCTATCTTACCATCAGTTTTTGCTAATGGAGATCCTCATGCCCTCACAGCTAAGACTAAAAGCAAGCAATCACAAGGGCCAGAGGCGACACTTTTAAAGGTCCTATATTCTTGCCTTATCTCTAGGTACCAATGGGAGGGTTGGCGCTTGAGGCTTTAAAAATCGGCTTTTAAACCATGCCGCATCCATTGCCAACTAGGCTTGGGACTAGATAGCGTCAATGGTGCAAAGGCCGTGTTTTTAGAATAAACTTTTAGGCTAAGCTAAAGTCAAGTGGGAAATTAACCTACTATGTGTTGCTTTGAAATTCTTGGGTTGTGATCACCAACTAAACTTAATATGTGAATTATTGTGGGCCACACTAAGTGCCCAATTCCGTCCTTGATTTTGAATTGCAGTATGGAACAATGTAGGACCAATATATAGATGAATGCATGGTATCAAAATCAATAATGGCATCAAAGAACCTATCTATGGGTATCAAAATTGTAATACCAATTGCAATACCAATATGTCAAGGTGAGAGAATGTTTGTGCCCAAGTTATTATTTGAGTCAAGATCATTCTAAACCATATTGATACTAGGTAATTTTACCTAGGTATGAAAGTTCTTCCATGGTATATAGACCCGAATGCTATGGAAAACAAACATACCGTCAAATACCCATACCCTACTAGTATCAAAAAGTGTGAAATCCTCGTTGTGGGTGCCTAGGTGGTATAAAAAAAAAATACAATGCTAGTCCAACACTGGTACAAAAATACACGTTCCAAGCATCCAATATTTTATCCTATATTAATATGGGAAATAATTACTTGTATGTTTTCAAATTTAACAATTGTATATGATTTTTTTGGGTAAGAATCTTATTTAGTGAGTTCTCTACTCCTTACTTGAGGGATTTCATTCTCAATACCTACCAAGGGAGAAGAGTAAAAACATGTCCCCTATAGGTTTGTTTCATCTTATTTCAAGCATGTAAGACTAATTCAAGGTCCTTGACTGTGATCCAAGGATTAATTTGGCTTAAAATAGAAAACACCATGCTCTACGATAAAAACCTAATCATCTTTTTCATACTCACCCTCCCATAATTTACCTTCCTGCTTGGTAAGTGGTGTGAACATTCACCTTTCATTGAGACTATAGAACCCAAACCAACTTGATAATTAGTTGGGTACATTTGATCGGAAATGTATCAAGTTATAATTGGCAAATGTGAATTATCACATACAAGTATATTTCTCAATCATCGAACTAAAAACCCCTTCAATAGTATATAGTGTAACAATTCATTTTTCTAGTTGATTTTACACCAAAATTAGCTTCATAAACAAGGAATTAATCTACCTAAACACATTTGAAATGTATCAACCACAAACCTATAACGGGTCGAGTTTCCTACATAAAATGATGAGAGATATACTTGCATGCAATTATTTCCTCTCAGCATCATAATCCTTACTATGAAGGTAAAAGTCATAGTTCTCTTTAGTCAATCTTCAAAGTATTAAAACATTCTTGGTTTTCAATGTGAATGTATCATTATCTTCAGTGTAAGCTCCATGAACTCATTGAAATTGTACATTCATTTCTATGGCAATGGTTTTATTCATTTCATAACAAAATAAATAAAAAACAGCATCATTGTTTTTGTAGATTGACGTGAATGGGAGCATGTCCTTCCAACCTCGGTCATGTTTCACCAAGCTTCAAGGTAGGAGTATTTCCTTCCTTTTGGAGGGTGGGCTCACTCACATAAGATTATCGGATGTTATAGGGGTTGCCACCCTATGGGGGGGGGGGGACACGGGGGGTTGTTTGTTGTCAAGTTTCTGCTTATTCATGACTAGGTAGGTGAGGTGTTTTCTGGATATTTGATGTATGGGTTTCATGAGCTTTTTGGTTTTTTGCAAGTGAATGTTGAGGTTTTGAAGTGTTTGTATTGATGGCTCATGGATAGCACCTCTTATGCTGGCCGTTATGGTGATAAGGGGATTAACTTTCCAACCTTTTGATCTAAGGATTTGGATGAGTGGGTTATATTTGATGATTTTTTTGTAGTTGTAGCGGTGGAGAATTTGTTCTGACAATATGTGAATCCAATGAATTATATGATGTTTGATGGGGAGGGGTTAATTGGGGTTTGGCTATTGTTGGGGCTCCTAGTATGCATAATATGTTTGGGTGGAGGCATGTGCATTGTAGTAGCCACTTAGATATTGTGTTATCATTAGGTCTTCAATTACAGGTTTCTTGCATTAGTGAGTATGTAGAATATGGTATTTTTGTTGGGAGTGTATGGACTATTGAGTGGACCACTTTGTTGTGTTTGGTTGTTCGGTGTCCTTTGATGTGTTTGTTTGCACAAGTGGATAGTAAGTGTGGCCATAATGTGAAATTGGGGTTCATGTTGGAAAGGGACCAGAAGATATTTTGTAGTTGGTGCCCGTATGTTATGCATATCGGAATTTTAGTATTTGTGTAATTGGTGTGTCAAATATACCGGGGGCTTTCCAAAAGCAATTGGATAGTTTATGGTTAATTGGGTCATTGGAGAGCTATTTGTCTACATATGCGTTGCCTAAAAATGCAATGTTCATTTCAGAACATTGCAATAATGTTGTTCTTTTTAACATGTTGCTGTCACTTGCACTTGCCATAAGTTCAGAGAGAAGAAATGGAATTACCAGAAGCACAAACACAAGATAAAATCCTGTACAACAATTATACAAGTACCATAGTAATATATACACAGTTGCAACAACATAACCAGAGTCAGTTTCAGGTCTATATTTTAGTTTGATATTTTTATGTGGCAATGTATGCAGATGCCAAGTATCTATACAAGAAATTTGCTGCAAAGCCACATCTGCAAAGCTACATCCCGAGTTAAGAGAACATACTGCAAGATCTGACTATTTACTGATTTTGAAGGTTTTCAGTAACAGGCAAGAAGTGTCCAGGGAAGAGTTCTCAGAATCTTGAGGCACTTATATTTCATTCGAAGGGCATGCCAGTCTGCCACCTACTAAGTTTGGTCCTGTCTAGACAATCATATCACAATTGTGGAAATTAAGTTATTGATGCTGCAATTGGAAGAACACCAACATCTCAGAACATCATAGCAATTGTGGATCCTGCTCTGTAGATTCACCCATCTGAGACAAGATGTGCAAGTGCATCACCTTTTCATATTTAGAACTGGAGTTTTCAGTGATACCAAACAAACTGACTACCTAGGTTTCCTGTAAGAATAATTTGCTGAACACTAGAGTAATGAATATCCAGTGTTACAGACCACCATAAAATGCAGGTAAATGTATACAATACAGTCCTCAGTGTATTGTTAGGTGCTTTTCTCCGCAATTGGCAAGCCTTTGAGGCACATATTTTGAGTTGGCGATCCTGCAAAGAAAGCATTATATGACTGGGTCAGCATATGACCTGGACAAGTAAAATATTTCAAACTAACAACACAATCAGCTCAATCACATAAGCACAAATCTGATCATTAAAACAATCTCAAAAAGACGGTCACTACACTGTCATTTTAGTACAAAAGTTCAAAGCATTCCCAGCAATTTGCATCCGAGATATCAATTCCATGCTCACAATAAATTGCAATACAATTCACAATGAAGCTGTGAAGCATCAGGTTGCCCTCCCCCCAAGAAACTAATTGAACTCACTGCAAGCCTGCGAGGCAGGACTTACCATGAAGGAAAGTGGCTTTTCTCAACTATTTACTGGTGACTCCAATTCATCATCAGTCATAGCTTAAGCAGTCATGGCAGATTTCAAAGGTTTGAGCCCAGCTTTAGCATCCTCATTCCTTCAATTGTTGCTCATTGCATTGCAATGCAAAACTCGATAAAATCTGGGGCAAGTCTGCATTTCTTGTCACCCTGACAGAAACAGTCAACATCATCTTTCAAGTTCTCAAGTCTTGAGAGAGTTGTTGCTTGATTGTCCATGGCTTCTTCAGATCATAAGACCTGACAAGCTGAAGCATTAGCCCAAATTCTCAGTAAGAAGGTGTAGATCATATACCCTGGCTGTACTCCTAGCTAAGGCAAACACGTAGGCCTCTAGACTCTGCCTCGACTATTTACTATTTGATCATCATCACTTTCCTCTCCTCTACGATAAGAATTTGACCAATTATTAGATATTCCCCGAGTATTTCCCTTTGCACTAGATGCAGCATTTCTTTGTGATGTAGATCTTATTTTCACCCCATCATGTTCGTCATCACTTTCAATGTCAGAGCCAAGTTCACTGTTCTCAATGCCAATATCTTCATCACTGTCAATAATGCTGTCGTCCTCACTCGTATATTCATCATCACTGTCTATAATACTGTTGTCTTCACTTGTGTCATCATCACTATCATCAAAGTCAGAACCACGCTCTGGACCCAAGTCGTTAACTGAAACAATTTCATCATCCATGTCGGACATGTCGGAGAAGCTGTCGGAGTCATATGCAAGTGGTGCGCTTGGGGCAGGCTCTGGACTTGCCAAACCAGGGTTTTCTTCCTCCCATTTTGCCCTCTCAGCTGCCTCTCGAGCCATGTTAGCTCTTACCTCTCTAAGTTCCTTCTCCCATTTGGAGATGCTGTCCTCAAGAGAACCAATAGATTGCAAATGTTTTGACTTCAGTAGTGCCTGGCATCAAAAAATAATGAAGATTGTCATTCAAGTTTCAGAATTGGAGTTGAGATGCGAAAGTTAGAAGAGGTCAAATGAAGATTCTCTTTCTCTTTGGACAACCACATTGGCCCTACCAGTTGTGTTCACTATTGAGCCTAGAATCATGTCTATATTTTGAGTACATAGTCCAATCTTATCATAGCACATGTCATTGTGGTATCCATTCTTAACTACAAGCCTTGCCATATACCATTGACATATAGGATCCGATTAAGAGTGATCAAATAAGGCCCACATAACTTATGCACAACAAAAATTTCAAAAGAAACATCACTTAGTACAGCATCACTTAACAATAAAAACATCAAAATAATCGAGATTGGTACTGTGAAATGAAAAAAATTTGACATGATGACTGCATATTGAAAATGGTCAAGTAAACAAGCATACAAAGGCAATAGATCACCTTCCGCTTGTTGAAGTTCTTAAAGACTTCAGGAATATCGGTTTTGGGTCGCTTGTAATTCCTTCCACGCCACATGATAATAGTCTTGGCCTGATGGATATCAATAACAGTACCGCCACTAAGCCTCTCAAGCTGCTCCCCCATTTCTTTGATTACACCTTTGTCAAAATTTGCACAGTCTATTCGCACTGTCTCATGCTTCTTCCAATGCATATGCATGTTCTGAATGGTCCCTCCATAAATTCCTCGTCTACCTACAGGCACATAATTCTTGTTTTTATATCCCAGTTTCTTTAATGCATACAGTTGCTCCGGAGTCACAATTTCAGGGTCGGGGTCACGTTCTGGGAAGTCCGGCAGTTCATATTTCTTGAGCTGTTGCTCATGCACCGCAATCTTTTTTCTCAGCTGTGACAATGCCATTCCCCACGAGATTCAAACATCAGGACCAGCTGAATGACTCTCTTCCAAGTAGGAAACTTCAGGCATAGAATCCAGCTTTAAATGTTGAGAACACTAAGATTTTCCGTGACAGATATATGCCCAATGCCGCTATCCTATAAGGGAGAAATAAGGTAAACAGGCCCAATTCAGTCACTTATTTTAGAGTGACACCTATACTAATTTGAGTGGTGCGTGAATAGATGTGGATCAAAGAATGGACACCCAAAAGACAACTGTTAAAAAAAACACCAGACTATATACTCAAAATCTGTTACCCATTATATGCTCAATAGTTAACATAATTAGGGGTACCTGTATGATTATTTGATAAGAAACAGAATCTTCGTGTTGATAATGAGTAAGAAATTCATATGAGCTCCAAAAATTATGAGGAAAATGGCTAAACACACGATTTCGGATATTTTGTTAATCATCTTGCACTAATCGTAAATTGCGTATCCTACGACAAGCGGGTGCAGATCTAAAAGTGTCCGTTTAAGGCGCGCTAACCTTACCAGAAACCAACACACAATCTAAAACCATCAACGCTATGTCCCACTCTTGTACATTGAGGCCAGAAATGTATACGTATGGTACATAGCATTAGTTTAACACAGGTTAGGTGTTGGTTTTGGGCATACATACTTAATCGGGACGCATTCTAAAAAATTCTGAGATGAAACACCTCGATTCAAAAGATAGGAAAACAGAGCTCGATACATCTACAATCCTAAGATCTATCCAGTAGCGGGTCCAAAGGATTTAGGGGTTAGGTTTTAGGGATTTGGATACAGATGCAGCATTACCCTCTCAATCCGCCAAACAAGTGTCTCCTCGGGAGTCATGGTAGCTTTCCTCAACTTCTTGGCCAACTTCATTTGTCGCAGTTTGTTCCGAACCTGCTTAGCCTTCTTCTTCCTGGAAGCTCTTTTAGCTGCTTGCATACTCTTATTCTGTTTGTACCGCACACCTCCCACGACGAAAGGGTTTTTGTTGAGAGGCGACAGCGCAATAGTAGAGCCCCTGTAACCCCATACCAACCCCTCCTGCCTTCTTCCATCGTCCCCTGCAATCGAACCATGATGCCTTGCATCCAACAAACACTGTGACATTGCCAGAAGATTCTGAGTGTGCAACTGAGAAAACATCTGTGTGCATCCTGCTACCTCGCGCTCCAAATTACTGCCATTCTGTTGTAGCCCGAATGGAGCCTCGATGATTGAGCTGTGAGTTGCCCGACAAATTGTTCTTCCAGAGATTAACACGGACCTGTACACAGATCTGGCGATCCCCGCCATTTCCGACGCAGAATTGCCTGTCGAAATCTGAAATGGCTCTGGTGGTGCGAGAAGGAGCAGAGTTGCAGAGTGCAAGGACTTAAGGTTTAGGGTTTAAGCGCTCAGCATCTCATGAAACTGGTTACAAGAAAGAAATGACAATAAAATAAGGTTGGACATTTTATACAGTATATAAAACTAATATCATCTTCATTTATTTTATTCATTTTTCATTAGGTTTTTGCTTTGAAAAAGTTGACACAAAGGCATGATCTTATAGGTACAGTATATAATTGGTATATATGTTTATCTTATGAGGCCTTATACCAAAATTGAAACAAAAATTATACAATTTGAATTTATGAAGAGTTATTTAAATTGAGTGCTTTGAAATTAAACAATTCATTAAAAAATTACTATATTTCATTTATGTTCATGAATAGAGGAAAAAAAATCCCCAACAATTGCCCTTTGGAGAGAACACTTTTCGAGGATTGATAGTCAATAGATTTCATGAATTTAGCAGCTTCGTTGGAAAAAGTTGTTCACTAGTTGAGAGTATGCCTATGAGCTCAATGGAGAACCATAAACAATATGGTAGATTTCAAATCCACTTTTCAAAACATCATTATGAAGAAAAATCTTGAACACTCCCCTTAAAAAGAATGTTGACTTCTCAAGAAAGAACCTCCAACCAGTGCTAAGGGGGATCAAAGGAATGATGTGGCAACCACAATGTGGTCTTTCGGGACACTCTTTGTGAAACAAAGTTATATAGTGCATGAAATTGATTTTCTGAAGTTTTGATTATGGATACCAAATCATGAAATTGTTCACAACATGTAGTGAAACTGGGTGAAAGTTCAAGTTAAATAATTTGTCCATATCGCGAACTTGGTTCACGATTTCAATGATTTTGGTAGAACCTATTGCTAAATTGGTTTGTAAATCATGAAATTGAGTTTGCACTTCTGTGAATTCATCTTACCAAAGGAGTAACATGTTGCTAAGTTTTCATCTACCATTCGTTGCACAACCTCCTGGAATCAAGGAAAGTATGTGAGCATCAAGCCAAGATTTTTACTAGTTTTAAATAAATCTAAGAGATTTTCAAATCTTTGAGATCTTGAGCCTTGGATTATCAATTTTGCATTATGTTAACCCATATATCAATTTCAGTAACACGGAGAAGGAGAAAAGGAAAAGTCTTCCTAGCATGGTTATTATGGAATTTGCAACAACTTGCAATGGGCTTACACAATGTTATGGATATCACATAAGAGACATTCTCATTTTGATACTTGCCTTGGACTAGAATCTCGTTAGAACTAGAGTTTCTTTCCCAATAAATTGGTTTTCTTGATCAACGAATTTCTTTGCATAGGACTATGAAAGGTGAAAGCTTGAGGAAAGGTCAACTATGTGGACCCAAAAAAGGGTGGCTTGAACCCAACGTCTTAAAATAGATTCCATGGGAACTCCAAGGTTAAGCCGCCTAAGGTCATAATAGTACTTAAATGGGTGGCCTCCTAGCACTTGATTTCATAATGCACCCTACCACCTATGATCCATCCCAATCATAGTGGCAGTATCCGGGTGAACTGGATATTTTCAGCTAACCATGTGGGAACCTAGAGGCTTGCCCTTGGGGGAGACAAATGCCGGCTAACTCGTCTGTGCCTGTTCAAGGTGTTTGCCTTCGAAAAGAGGTTGTAGTTGTTGGGATCCCTCTAATTCTCGTATTACCGTTTCGGGTTTACATATACATTTAGACCAACTTGAAAATGAAGCAACACCATACTTCACACAAGTGGCAACATTGGAGTCATCTCTTTTTTGGATCCAAAATCCCATGAACATTATAATAAAATCACAACCCATACACCCTGAACTCCATAATATCAACCCCCATAATGTCACACACTCTCTAATATTCCGAAACCCTAGAGAACGGATGTTCATAGTTCAAACCTCACTCGTTATTGTCACATTTCTCTCCCTTGTATCACGAAATTTGTCATTAATGCAAGCCACCAAAGAAGTCAACCCACACCCTCGCATTGCGCCATGTGTCAACATGTGGAGTGTCTTCTTCTTCTTCTTCTTCTTCTTCTTCTTCTGCCACTTGTTGAGTGTTGGTGCATGCATCTGCCACATTGCCCAGGAAGGCCCAGTGGAATGGACCACACTAGCGTAGGTGACGGGAGAACAAATTCAAACTATCCTCACATCTCCTTTGTGTTATTCCATAATGTCACATGCTACACTAATTCTATAGTATCACGCATCCATGTTAACACTACAAAACTCCGTAATATCACGTGCACTTTGGTTGCCACAGGAGTGATACTACGGAGTTTAGAATGTACCCCCCTAGGTATATCTCCTCACCAATGCATCTCATGCACCCAAAAGTTGGCACTGATATTGTGTGCGCTTTCAATGTGGTGCGATGTTCAAACTCCAACCTTGAGTTTGCGTTGCAATAGAACATAGCTTGTTGGTTGCCAAAATTTAATTATAAGCACTTAAATTTTGGTGTGATATGGATTTCAGAATTGGAAGTACGAGGTTAGATAAACAATGATCATGTTTGCTTTCCTACAGCCAACACATTGCAAGACCAATTTCACAATTTCTCAAAATTATGAAGTTTTAATGAGTGTGGCACATCTATATCCCAAATCCCAAATGTCATCACTTTTAAACGTGAGCCTAGTGACGATAGTGTATTTTTATATTGTCTAATTTTGATGATGAAATTTAGAATGTTGTTGATATTTCGGACACACCACCTTATCCATTACATAGCACATGTTCCATTTTCACTAAACTCAATGGATATTGACAAAACCCCTGAACAATCCTATGTACATGCGGCCTACTCATCAAGGAACACCATCTCCACGTTCATCACTAACACCCTTTTCCTTCCTCTATAGGTTTGAATATTGTTGATGCATTGAACTAATAAAGTCTACGAGAAGGTCTGAATCGGATCTTACGTCCATTGATTTTGACAACATAGAAATGCAAGATGTGAAGTACTTGCCCATATTTTAAAATGCTAACATTGTATTTGTGTTGCCCCTTGTGACACTTTGAGTTCCAGATGCGTATGCTCATTTGATAGATGGCATCGACAAGATGTGTGATGGACACGCCTGGTGCACCCCCAAAGCCACGAATATCCAAATCAATTTTGGATTGTCATTTGAGCGTCTTAATTATGCCGGTCATTTGTAATGCCCTGATTATTATTGTGATTACATGCACCGCAATGATGGTCTTCACAATACCACCAAATGATTGGATCAACTCCAATCATATTTTGTGTGGGCAGTAAGACCCATGAGAAAACCAAAACCGGATTGTAAGGTATATTGTTCAACATTTGTCTAGATTACTATGTGCCGTGCTCGCATAATATATGTCCAACCCATATATCTAAGGATGTCAAGGGCTTGTATTCATCTAGATGTACATGTTCATCATGTGCCCAATGGTACATGTCGTGAGTCATTAAAGATGTTGCAAAGGAGGTAATGAAAACACCTACTTCCAAACACTATGTTATAATAATGGCAATGAGCAAACAATTATTGACATACTACCTTCTTAAATTTCCCATGAATGCCATAATTTTGTAAGTTTGTTGTTAGAGGTGATATGGATGAATTCAATACTCTAGCCCTTATGAATTATCGAAACTTTGTGACGGTATCGAAGTGTTTTGTATGTAGTGGAATGAATAAGATGGATAGTATTTTGAAAGCCAAAGTATTTGCTTTTAAAATGTCACTAGACCTTCCATGTTGTTTTGTGGAGCTTGTAAAACATATGCATGTTGGAGAGAACATAGAGATTTCGTGGATAATGTTTGACCATGTAAAGAGTTCAAAGGGTCGGACGGCAGTGGTGTGCCATGTATATGATAGCAAGTGCTATAATGTGTTGACTTGCGATTGCATGTTGTGACTTGCAACATGAAGATGGAACAACACAAACACTCATTTGGAAAAACTTGAATGCTTTCATGTTGGACAATGGAATGCTAAAGATAAACTTCAAGGGTCTTATGGTAAACAATGCTCAAGATAATTTGAATGAAGCAAAGACATTTTATAGTAGTGGAGATCTTGCAGCTCTAATGGAAAAATGAAGGCGTACTTGTCTTCTCCATTGGCCTGCAAATCTTGACAAGGTAACTCAAAAATACATCAAACATTCTTGCAATTTCAACACAAACAAATGTGCAATAATTACAAAGATGGAAAGCAATGGGCAATGTTGAAGACTAAATATTATGTGATTCATTTATGATGGTTATTTTTTGAAGCTGTCATATAAGAAGGCATGTTGGGACTCTTGCAGTGCTTGGGGTTCTAGCATTTTTGTTACATGGAGTGGAGTGGTCATATGCTTTTGTAAGTGCATTTACTAGACTGTATTCTTCAATGGTATTTTTTTCTCTCAAGGTGTGATCAATGCTTAATGTGTTGTATTGATATCCAACTATATGGTATTTACAAAATATGACAATAGATGAATATGCTGTCGTGTAAATAACGATCGTGTGTCACTGCAGCTCGAGTACCAACCACCACTAACAAATAACACTAAAACATAGCAAAGACACACATACACAACACACCTTCACATGCCCCCCCCTCAGCTGACTATGGCGCAGTGAGGACCAATGCCAATCCAAAGGGCATGGATAATGAAGGATGGCTCCGCTACTAACTAGAGTGGTGAACCTCATCCCAAGGAACTGTAGGCTGGGTGCAATGTGAGCCCCATCCTTAATCGCCTCTGATGTTTGGCCATCAGATTCCAAAGAATTAATTTCACTGCCTCGCGTTCGATCGCGTCCCTAAGCCATAACTCTTCATATTCCACTTGGGCAAGCAAAACAAGGTGAAAGCCACACAGAATCATGGAGTACGACTGGTGGAAGCACCAGGTACCGAAGATCCTCGACAGCGAGGACAACTCCACTGTCCAGATGGTAGAGAAGTCAAAGGTGGCCTCAAGCATGCCATGTGCCAACCCCGTTGACACTGATCACACAAGAGCATAGTGGCCGCTCATTTCTTCTCCCCGCACACGAAACATGGAAGGCTCTCTGGCACGACGGCCAGTTCAGGATGAACTGTACCCTCAATAGGTAGATGACATGGGGCACAGTTTTTGGAATGCTCGCGACATTCCCTGCCATTAGTCTTTTCAACCTATTAACAATAACATTAGATGGATCAATCATCCATGTGGTTTGAGAAATTTTTGTATCATATAATTTGACGATTCTTATATTTATTGTTATAACTTACTTATGTGTATGTTCACATCATGGAAAAATGCATCAACATTTATGGGCCACTTAAAGCAAACAAATTCCATTACTTTGAGCAATATGAGCTTAAGGGACTTGATGACCACATAAGATTGCCCTTGGCCTCTCCAAATTGCTAGAATGCACATGTCTCTATGGACAACACCACCGTGGCAGGTCTTAAACATTGAGTTTTAAAAAAAAATATATATATATATAAAATCAAAAGAAAAGTCTTGGATTCATAGAAAATATTCATTACACAAGTTTTTGGAGCTTTGAGGATAAAATGCTTTCAAGACATTTGTATTCCAACTTCAATTGTTGAATTCAATAATAAATTCATAAGGATTTCGAACATTTTGTTTTATATGTGTTGTATGTGGTGGTATTGCCTCATAGGTATTGGTGGTTAGCATCCATATTGTCTTTATATCAAATAACACATTACGAATAGTTTAAAAAATTTGGTGTACTTTTGGCTTAGGTTGCCAACAAGCTTTGATCAATGATAGGTCCAACTCCTTTGGGCAATAGTTAGGAAGTTTAGGCCTCATCAGTATTTTGAATTTTTGATGAGATCTTCTGTATTTGATGGTTTGGTAGTCCTCAAAAGAGATTTTCTCAATAATGACCTCATAACAAAGCATTGCAAAACCAAGTTATACACATCAACTTTCTTGGGCATGTGCACTCTCTTTATTCCAATGCCTTCATATTCAAATATTTCAGGCGCCCTCCAAAATGGTGTTCCAATGTTTGTATGAGTGAGTGTTACAGCGGTTGACGTTCATGCTTTCAAAGGGCTTCACAAGTCCAAAATCTGCCACCTTAACAACCAAATGATCATCAAACATGAAGATTTTGTGAAGATTTTTTCTTCACCACAAGGACATCTTTGGACTTCAAATCATGATGGGCCATACCATTTTTGTGTAAATATAAAACGCCCTTTGCAATCTGGAGAAGTATGTCCATTGCCTCCACTACTTTTCAGTTTGGCCAAAGATCGTCACCTTGATGCAATACACTTGCAACCATGCTCTTCATAAGCTTGTAGATGACTTGCAAACACCGATGCATGTCTTGAACAATGTCTTCCTTGCTCACAGATATTAAGATCAACTACTCATGCTTTTCATCATCCAATGTTGCTTTTGATGATCCATAGACAAGCTTTCATCCACAACTATTAAGTTGTAGATTCGCAACTTTTCCTGCTTTAGATTTGACCAGTGTGCATGAAATGCTTCTTTGTCCTTGATTCCTTTGTCTTGTCCCTGAGTACTTAGCTCTGTCTCTTAGAAAGGATCTTCCCTAAGGATGGAAAACCTGTTTCTAAATTCTCACATGCTATCATGAATGTAAAAACAAATTTTAAAAACCTTGAATGGCACAGAGAAAGCGTTCCCTTCAACCAACCTGTTCCAAGCCTTAAAAATCAGAAATTTTTGTTACACTGACATTGACACTGACATAATAATTTTTTGTTTTAGAAATAGTCTAAGCCCCCTTGAATAGCTACGGCTTTACTCTGGTAATTGCTCGAACACTGCAAGAGATGGTTGCCTTCAATCCTCAACTTATGGAAAGACATCAGTGTAAGCTGGAGGCAAATTAAGGAACCGAGGAAGGTTGAGCACCCAGAGAACACTCTTGTTAAGAGCTGACAGACAACACTGTTCTATAACCACATGATGTACCTACCAGGCAATTAAATTTATTCTTGGAGAAAGAAGTCTGTAGAACTCCCAAAAACCTGCTCCCAGACCTTGCCAATTTTGTGGATTAAGAAAGTGTCGCATTCATAAAGGAGTTTTGGGTGCATAGTCCACTTGTTTGAGGCTAAGATTATGGAACCAGAATCACGATACCTCATATGCAGCATTTCAGTGACTTGACGCATAAGTTAAGAAAAGATAAGAAAAGAGACGTGCATGCACATAGTAACAGAAGTTCAAGTCTGTATTCGTGAAGGATCATATCGATTCATTAAATGCAAGATGTTTTCACATGTTCCAATTTACACTCATGCTTCATCCAAGTTCAAAGCAGGGATGTATAGATATAACTCCACTAAATATGCATCAATGAAGTTGGGCAGACAGATAACCTCTACCTTGCCTGTGCAGTTCAAACTTTTATCGGTTTCTTTGTTTCTGCACTCCCTTCAAATTCTCCTCATGCTTGCTTGCAGATGGTGAGTCTGGGGAAGGCATGGCATCGAATGAGAGTAGGCATGCAATAGCATGCACAGACTCTGCTAGAAAGTCTGGCAGATTTGAACGTGGGTGAATTACCTGTTGGCACAAAATGAAATGGACACAAGCAAGTTAGCAAAAACATGAATGCAAGAAAAGCTCAAGCTGGATTATGTAGTGATTATTTCTCTAGTGATGAGGACAAATTAAGACTTCAGTTTTACCTTGAAGTTTAAAGCTGCAGCCAGCCTTGAGCGTAGTACAAAGAGCTGTGCAGCATCTACTGCTGTGGCTCTGAAGTACAATCTTCGATCTAACACAATTGAAATTTTTGCATCTGGAGTCGACATTAAACGCTGCTGTGGTTTCCCCTCTATGCTTGGTCGATCTTTTACCTGCGATTTAGCAACCAGACATGCGATCTTGGTATGTAAAAACTACTACTTAGCAAAGGAGACCATGTGGGAAAGTCAGTAATTGATCATTTTAAAATCAATATGAATGACTTGCCCCAAAAAAAGAAATCCAAACCTCTATGCTTCAGTTGTCCTCTTGCAATGTTACTTCAAACTTGGTCCATGATATGACACATAACAGTGACAGTTAGATTGGAAACTGATATTTTTACTTTCCTTACCTCTCCTTCCTCATCACAACTGTTATCCTCGTCATCACTTCCTTGATCTGGAAAGGAACTTGACGCTACTTGAGCTCTCTCAGTAGGTGCCACTACCATCTCAGTGGATAGGAGGAGCAATGGGTGTGGTGTCACCAGTGTGCACTTTCGTATGTACACCTGAACCCAAAACATATGCAGAATATAAACATGAAAGTTAGGAGGTGAAGACTATGATAGTCTAAAGGAACTGCAATATGTCTCCAAATACATGTCGACCTTCAAAATGCTTTTAAATTTTGAGCAAATGGTATGGTTAGGACCCCCTATAGAGCAACAATACTACCACCACAAAAGTTTGGAAAAGAAAATCATCATATGCTAATAAAACCTTTATATCAAAATTTCACAAGAATGAAACTATTTGATTGCAAATCCAATAAGATGCAACAATGGCTTAGATGGC
Source organism: Polytrichum formosum (assembly GCA_964035585.1). NCBI lineage: Eukaryota > Viridiplantae > Streptophyta > Polytrichopsida > Polytrichales > Polytrichaceae > Polytrichum > Polytrichum formosum. The sequence goes on from OZ037937.1 coordinate 57,195,681, forward strand.
AACATGTAGGTTGCTTGCAATGATTAATCAAGTTCTGTGCTTTTAATGCCATTCATTTTCATATATTTAACCCTATTATCATGTTCAATGATTGTGAACTGTATGTATGTCAACTTTTTACAATGTCGATGGTGAATGGTTCTAGATGGTATACAAGAAGATACCAATACATGTTAGAATGACTGTCATTTGAAAAAACATTGTATTTACAATTTTTTAAATCCATATGCACAGACAAGATCATAACTGAGCCTTTTGGATAGTGAACTTTGAAATCCATTTACTCCCAACCATGCATGCTTTTTGATTCGAAGTTATTGGGATGACACTATACATCACATACTACAACTTCTGTAGTTGAAAGGTTAAGTTTTATTGCCTCATCGTCAAGCTATGGACCTTGAACTAAAATACTTCAGTTCTGTGACTCAGTTTTGTAAGTCACTGTATGTCCTTGTAATCATCACCCTTAACCTCAAACCCGAAATCCTAAAGGTAGCCACAAACAAACCATGGAGAGAAACTGATACATTTATAGACAAGTGTACACTCACTATAGCAGTAAACGTTATATACCTACTCAGTACAACTTCAAACAACAGAAAGTCTTGGCTGAGAAATGAAGCAAAATTATTTTCTCCAATGTAGACACTAGAACATTTCTAACAGAATCCCTCACTGAAGCCAAAATACTGTTTCTACTTCTATAAACTTTATAGGTGGAGCCCAATGACAGAGCTCTTGTTATTGCCAACATGGCAAGAAAGTTCACCAAGGAGAAATGTTATGGAAGCGAACCTGGGATTCTCCGCGAGTTACTTCGTCAAAAACGACCAGTAGCTGATTCAAGGTTGCCTTGTCAAGGTGCGAGAATTGGTCGGGGCGAATGCTTATTGACTGCGGGTGGATGCGCACCTTTTCTCCTCTCCCAGTTTCCACAATTGCTTTTGTACTACCAGATAATGGAGGCAACAAAGTGCCAACCATAGGGTACATCCCTGCCGCAAGAACCGCTCTCACAATGCCAGGATCCTGAGCATTGAGGCTACAAGGGTGTGCCTCCCTAGGTATGAAGCCTTTCTGTGCGAGCTCATTTTGCAGTTGCTTTCGCATGCCAGCAAGCTGTGCCATTGTCCCACCTGGCCAAGACAAATGTATGAGAATTACACCAGGATCGTCATGAAAGCAGGCCTTAATGGACACTTTTAGCGCACCCAATTCTCCTAGGATGCAATACACACAATTAGTGTGAGACAATTGCAGATTCCAAATCATGTTCATAGCCATTTTGCTTCATAATTTTTGGAGCTCATATGAATATCTTCTTCATTATCATAGTGAAGATTCTCAAGCTCATTAAATGGTCATATAGTGTGAGACACCCTTAAATGAGCCTAGAATGGTCAACAAATAATAAGCACATAGCCTAATCTCTTTTAAACACATGTTTATTTGGTGTCTGTTCTAAGATCCACACGTAACCACACACTCAAATAAAGCCATCTGATTAAAAGAAGTGACCATGAAAGGCCTGCAAACCTTAATACAGGGTGAGAGAACATTATGATCTAAAGGACAAGATAACACCTATGTTTGCAATCATTAGCATAAAATATGGAGTCTCTTTGCCCGCATGCTGCTATTGCCTCAAATTAGAGGTGGACTCTTCCTAACGGCCTTAACTGGGGCAACTTGATCGGCCATTGTTCCTCCCCTACTAAGCTCACCGAGCCCCTCAGTACCCACAACTTTTAAGATGACCGGTTGACCTGGTGACCCCCACAATGACTGGGTGGACCATAGTGGGTAGCAATAGCACCGCTTGGTGGAGAATGAAATCCACACTACTTGCAAGGTAGAGACGAGTCCCAACCACACAAGCTATTGGCTTGATGCTTTGGATCTAAGACACTTATACCTATCAGATCATTCTTCCCACATGTATGTAAACAATGACACCAATCATATTGCATTCAGATACAATAAATGGAAAACTGCATAAAAGCACAAAGATGATAGTATTCTTCCTATTTTGTACACTATGAACCCTTCTGCTGACTTCCAATACAAAATTGCTGTGCAAACAATGGTCATGCTCAAGACATAAAATTCTTAAGCATGTTTAAGGACATTCTCTTTCTATTCTAGCTTCAAGAATAAATTTCCAAGAATCAAGGTCCTGATTACATGCATGAATGCCAAGCATAGTCAAGTGGCAGCTCTCATTTGTCCACCTCATTGTTACCTATATATCTTCCACCAGAACCTTCTCCCATTTACCAAGAATCAACTTAAAGACATTGCCGTAAAGAATCTCACTGAGTGTATACTCTCCAAGATGGTTATATTTAGGGAGAGCACTCACTACACCACTTAAGAATGCTATGGAGCTCTCCTGCAGGTAGAGAATAATGTACCTGACACAAAATACCTCGAGCAATACTGGTTCTCTTGTCCTCTAGCTCTTGCAGCTTCCCACCTGTCAAAAGCTGCCACAATTGAGAGATGGTCGCTGTAGCCCCCATACATTGCAGAAAGTTCCTGCCGTGCTGCCTGAGCCTGCTTCTTCTGGTATGGATGTAGGGGTAGGACAAAGGGTTCGCGGAAGCCAGCCGCACAAGCAACTGTGAGAGCAGGGTCAAGACAGTTTAATAAAATTGCCAACAGGATCATCCTGCTTGTGGACGGATGCACAGGCAGTGATCCCAACTGCTTTCCTATATCTGTAAGCAACTCATCGGAAGTGAGTGCACCGATATCTTGTAGCACTGTCACTGCATTTCGTACTGCGATTTCTAAGGGTGGGTCCATGGCCTTCAATATAAAGTCCGCAATACGGCCATGAGGTTCATACAATTTTACCTGATGAAAATCAATAGAAACAATCAAAACTAGAGTAAAATGACTAGGTATTTCCAAAGATCATAAAATCTGAACACAAAATACAAACAGCACACAACAACTGACTAGCAACTCTTGTAAGATCCAAGCTGTCATAAGATAAGAGCAAGCTCAAGGGAAACAAGTGCTTTCACGCCGTACTTGTAAACAGAGCTCTTCAAGGGGTGTTCGCTTGATTTCAGGAAGTTGAAAGTCAGGGAGAGCATCCATCCTCAATTTGGAAAAGAGATGATAGCAATAACCTGGCAGACATCGGCCTGCCCGACCCTCGCGTTGCTTGGCACTGGCTTTCGATACCCAAACTGTCTGCACAGATGCACCATGACTAAACTTTTACAAACTTCTCCACTGTGAGCAGGTTCCAATCTCTGCTACTTGTTCCCAAGAACAGGTATAACAACTAAATAGCGATAATTTTTTTGCAACCTACCCCTTGTGGTTGGTTTAGTAAAGAAAAAACTACTACCATCCAACACGATTTCATGATCATATACACCAAACTAATTTTGATACACAAGTGCAAGCTAAGAGTTCTGAAATTGTACCTGTAACGTTGAAACATTGCTATAAGGGTCATAGCTCTTCTCTTTCAATCGGCCACTATCAATGACATAGACGACATCGTCTATTGTGATAGCAGTCTCAGCAATATTAGTTGCAAGCACAATCTTATATACTCCACTAGGCGGTGACTGGAATACTTTTCTCTGTTCACTTGAAGGTACCAGTGAGTGCAAAGGTAGCAACAAGAATTTGGAGGGGTCATTAAAAAGAGGGGAGGCCTGTAAACAATCACGAGTCCTTGTAATATCCTCCCACCCAGGGAGAAAGACTAACACAGAACCTTTAAATGCTTCCCCTGAATTCAAATACAGTTTCTGAAGCAAGCGTTCAATCAAAGCTACATCAACCTCCTCCTGTAACAAACACGGAGACAAATTTACAATGACACCACAGCAACAACTGCAGGTAGCAGAATAATTGCAAATGTAAACATGAACATGAGATTGTGCAACATTGGCAGATCGAACAAGACGAGCTAGCTACATCAAAAAATATAACAGTTCATCTAGCAGCAGTGAACTCATTAAATAGAACTAGAAGAGGGTGAGACATATAAAATTTCTGATGCTGATGCAGCTCACCTGATCAACTGACATTTGGTAATCATGTAAAAGTGCTGTTTCAGCCGCCAGAGCCTGTGACTGTAGTTTGTCATCTTTGTGACCGTTCAAGAGCAAGAAAACTGCGTCATGGCCATAAGTTTCTGCCCAGTCAGCAGCAGTGTGACCATTCTTTGCAGCAGCAGATAAGTCTGCCCCAAGAGAAAGCAGGAGCTTTACATCCTCAACTCGTCCCTTCCCAGCAGCAACCATCAATGCAGTCATTCCAGTTGATGATTGTTTGTAGTTACATAAGTTTAGCCTTGGAAACTCCTGAATTGTGTCCATAAGCATCTCAAAATCATCATCCTCCCAAGCTTGGGTTAGAGCATCATCCATGCTCTTTGCATCCTCTTCAAAAAGATGTGCCACATTCCGGACATTCTCAGTTTTATCAAACACACGCTCCTGGGTCTCTGTCAGAGCCAGCACATCTTCCAGGTAAAATGTCTCTACCTGCAGGACAATGACTTTTAGAAATCTTGACAAGTATCAACAAGCTTGATGAAGTGCAACAGGATGAGTAACACAGATTTCTTACTGGATAGGTGAAGCCTGGAACGCGTACTACTGGGCAGCCATTGAAGTAATTTGAAAAAAGTTCAGCATCAAGTGTGGCACTCATCAAGATCTGAGGAAGAAACCCAGCACGCAATTCGAAGTAAGTACATTAACTGCTTCTCCACAGAAAATCTCATTGAAACCAAGAAAATGCAGAAACTGTGGCCAACTCAGCTACAATCAAAGAGCACAACCCACTCACCACACGTAAGTCTGGCCTTATAGCAAGAAGATCCCTGCAAATAATGAAACGTGTCTCAGGAACTCAGCACCACATGCTATCTGATAGAGACAAACACCTCATCTTTTCTGAAGATTCTTGAGCATACTAGAACTGAAAAGGATATTGAATTATTCATAGTAGTAAACACTTCCTACCAATTGACATACGTAGGGAATCAGGACTCATGAATCCAAGCCTGTGACCCAGCACAAAATTCACCTGAGGACAATAAGTAAGAAATCAGCACTCAGATCACGCTCATGGATCTCATCCTGTAATCATTCACCAGAAAGCATGCTTCAGAAAATGTGGCAGAGGAAAGGAAAGTTGAACTTCAGTATAAAGACAACAAGAACTCAACCCACTTTGGTCCCTAAAATACAGAATTAAAGTAATTTCAAGAGGTAGAAGAACATAGCAACTGTATGTACCTATTGAGCCCAGTTTGGACAGATAGATCAGCACAAGACTTCATATGATGAAACATTCCTACCTAACTGCAGAAACTGTTGATTATATGAACCCCAACAGATATTAAGAGACAAAAAATCCATCTTAAGTTTCCATAACAGGGAGTGAAGCCATGAGACTCACCACAATGACATGAGTGGCATCAAGCCCGGTGAATTCCTCTGGTTCATCTGTAGTACCTTCAGAATTATTTCGTATATTCCGTCCAACAAGCTTCCGTAGAAGCACCCCATTTGTACAGAACATAAGAGAGGAATGCTTCCCACCCTTTGATTCCAATCTTATCTGCACAGATCATGTTCTCTCACATGGGGCTTGTCCTTGCAAGGCTAAACTGAGACTACTATGAACAAGTCCAGAAAGTAAAGGCTGTTTGCATAAAAGAATCAAAACACCTGCTGATGGCAGCAGAAGTTCATTACCAATCTTTGCAAGCAAGTTAGAATCAATTTTTGACACAGTTAGACACTTAAGTGCCTAATGATTAGTCAAAGTGGGAAGTTCCTATTTACCGATTCAGTTTTAGTTTAATTGTGTAGTAGTGTTTGTTAGTTCTTAGTAATGTGCAATGCTGTTGACATACTTATGATAAAATATCAGCACAATCAGTAAGGTAAACTTGCAGATTGGCATGTGCCTCCATAAGTTTTAAAAAATTTGCATAGACAGATCTACCAAAGTTGTTTGGAATCAGGTAATCCTGGCTCATTCTTCATTGGCCCCTTGTCATAGAAAATTGATTAATGAGTAGGTAACTATGGATCTTCGATTTTGTACCCTGGGAGCAGAGTTGTTGTTAAAGGGCACTGCCTGCAATATTGCATTGCGATTTTTGCAGTAGCAGACCAGACAGCTCCTGAAGAACTCACCTGATACCCAACAGTCTCGCCAACATTTTCCCCCCGCTCTGAAGCAATCCGCTCAGCAACTGCAAGGAAACAGCCTCATTAAGAGACCATATAACTGCTAACCCTTATAAAATTGTGAGATACACATATTCTACAGTCTGCCACACTAGAGTCATTTATAAATCAAAAAAGCACAGCCACAATAAATGTACTAGCCTAGAAACTTCAGGAGTCTCTAAGGCCATTGGCAAGCAAAGCAAAACTTTAGATTGCAATTTCACATGTGATTCGAGACACATTAAAGTCCCCCACCAATCCCCCCATGCTGCCTCACAAATCTTTGTGCATGAAAAAGAACCAGAAACAATAACATCTCTATTGCTTAAATCCTTGACTTGAAGATGATTTTTGCAATCTTTCACAGAAAGTCCAATCAGGATAACCTACTCATTATGACTGCTGTTAGAAGCATTCTCATCAACATCAGGGGAAAACAATGCAAACCTGAAGTAGCAGATATACGTCGAGGTTGAGTACAGATAATTCTACAAGGTTTCCTTTGTGCCCACATATGATCAAGGATGTATTGTGGAACCTGATGAGGCAGTCAAAATGGTTTCCCTTCGAAATATTAGCTACACATAGGAATTTGATTATCCAACCTTCAAAAACCACTGTTACAATGAAGTGATTGGCAGCTCACCCTGTTTCACCTATGCATTGTGACCTACACAACTTGACAGAGTATCTGTTAAAATTTGATGTACAAAGCTATATATGTAGTCCCTAGAAGGATAATGTTGAGGATCTTGTGCGCACCTGTGTAGTCTTGCCACAGCCTGTTTCCCCAGCAATAAGAACCACCTGAATAAAATAGATTGAAAGAAAAAAAATATTCACTCTACCACCAGATACCAACTTCAACAGTCTGAAGTCCATCTTCATAGTTGAATACCAAACGCACCTACAGGATAAAGAAATGAATAATTGTGGTGTACCATAACTAAGGAAACAATACCTGAATGCTGACGAGTACTCTCATACAAAGAACTCGCATACCTGGTGATTAGTAACAACTGCTGTAATTTCATCCTTGAAGGAAGCAATGGGCAGACTTGACCTCTTTTCTGCTAACTGGTTGCCAAACAACATTAATAGGTTCAATATGGGATGCTCAACCATTATTAAAACCATCACACAGCAATTGCCAGGTCACTGGACTACCATCCTTCACTATGCTATGAACATTCAATTAAAATTTAAAATTTGCTGCTGAATAGTGACCACAACATGAGCCTTTGACTCTTAACGAGGTATTGAAAGAAGGTATCAACTCCAAATCCACCAAATTTGCACATGGCAAGAACTAGACAGCCACTGAGGTACCTAGAATTTAGTAGCTTTGCACATTAGATTACTGGGATACAGTAAGAAGCAGTGGTCTGCTCAGACAAAAAGAAATGAAGTTCAAGGGAGAGAAGTCAAGGACGACAGTACAACAGAAAAAATGGCCTCAAAATAAATTAACAATACCATGTGCACAAGCGGAGTATCTAAATCATGACATCCATAGATTCTTGTTCTTACAATCAGACTTGGTCCATGCAAAGAAAGTATAGGAACATAAAGAAGGTATAAAATTCTAGACCTATAAGAAGGTATGTAGATTCACTTTCCATTTGAGACAGCTCAACAGAGGGGATTGACGCTTTTGGTGAGAATGGACGTCGTTTCCTACTTATAAATACATATGCCAGAAGTGTATATTATGAGTAGCAGAAACTTTCTTGAATACAAGTAGCAAGTTGCAGGGTTAAAGATCATAAACCTTTTGTAGGGCCGGTGATTTTTTTATCTGTGAAGCTAATGCTGCACATTGTCTTGCAATCTCTTCGGGACCCATTGACCAATGTCTGCTTGCTGTACGTCCTCTTGAAGCAGTTTTCCGTTTATTCTTTGATGCTCTCCCTGAGCTGGAAGTGGTCACTGGAGGATCCCATTTCTTTACAACAAGCTCATCATCCATGGGAGGAAAGTTTGTAAAGAGGTTGGCCAGCACATTCTGAGATTCTGATGAAAAGGAAAAGGGCGATGCTGAGGTTTCTTTGCCTCCCTGTTGATTTTGAGGCTTGAAAACTGCAACTTGTCGATCTGCCCCTTTACTGGAAACAAACCCATCTTGTCAAGACACGGTATGTAATGCTATACTTTGCCAAGAACTAGCAGAAACTTACACATTTCTTGAACAACCAAACAAAAACACAGAATAGTCTTTTGTCAGTCCCTCACCCTGTTTCACATATTCCCAAGGTGCCCGCCAAAAGTTCTACACATGTGAGAATTATGAATTTTCGGTGTCAAAACATTCAAGAGTCTAATCTATTGTCAAACTACATTCAAATACAAGTGGCCAAGAACATACCCACGACTCTTTGACTTCAAACCCAACTTTGCGCAGGTGTCGTGCACCACAGCTCTGTCATGGTTGCTAAGATTCGCTTCAAATAACAGCTCTGCAAATGCATGAATCCAGAGTATACATACATGACCAAAAAGAAGAATACAAAGTGACAAAAATGACCGCCATATTATTTCCCTCTCATTTTAAAATCATGCTAAGTGGTTGAGATTGAGAGAGGCAAATTTTGTTGCAGATTGCCTACACCAACTTCTAACATGATCTACACATGAACAATAAACAGTTCTGTAAATATCTGGAGAGATACAGGATTCTTAGAATCAACAGGACTGTCTATCTACGTCTTTCGACCTCCAGGTATCAGCTAGTAATGTAATAGGTTGACTTCACACTATCCAAAGAAGTGTCCCACCCAAGTCCACCCATGATCAACAAGAGGCATGACAACTGGGGATTAGTATTGAAGGACATTGTGTACAAAAACATATCCTGCCTCCACTGCCAAGTGAGTAGAATCATTTCATGGGATTCAGGACATGTTTAAGTTATGACTGAATTAATGGCCTCGTGAGAATATTTCTTGGGTTGAGCTTCTCTTATACGACAGTAAAAAGAAGTTAAGCAAATTACCCTCAAAAGCTGTTCCTACAAGATGATGGAGCCCACATTCATATCAGGTATACGATTCATTTCCTGTAATTTGAAGTCTACCCAAAGGGTCCATCTATTAACCTGGAGATTGTTATGGACTTCCACATAGAATGTGATTGTTTCTTTCTTTCGCTGACAAGCATTTTGAAGCAGAACAAGTTCTACACTAGCCAGCCCAATTGCATGGTCCAGGTCCGTTAACAGCATGAGCAGCCAGTAGAATTTACAACTGCCGCAAGCTCATAGAAAACTTGATCATTGGAGGTTCCTGTTGCACTTCTCAGCTGACATCTGGAAGTTGACGTTTGTTACCGAAGAGTGAATCATCGTTTCTTCAGTTTGATTTGCTCAGAATACAATCAGTTCAATTCAAAGATACGAGGATGATGCGAGAATTAACCTGGCTCATTGCTGGACTTGAATTGCGTAAGTCTATCCATGATACTGATGCGACTCGATTCAGCCACGTGTCGTCGCCCAGCATGAATACCCCTCCCTTGTCCTCTTTTGCCCCTCCATGGCTCCATTTGCCTCCTCAAAAACACAACCAACTAAAAACAGAACACAAACCTCTTCCAGCAAACTAAAAAAACCTATGCCAATGTGGTAATCCGAGACTTTGAGGAATTTCAAAGACAATGAAGATACGGACGACAATGGAAGAATTTACTCTCGAAGAACGCACGCAGCAGCAACCTCACCACTACTCCGCTGCGACATTGCGACACTACGAGACTGCAAACGAAGAACAACAGAATAACACATTAAACCCACCCGACCAATTTCACCAAACATTGAAACTAAAAATCTCTTCTATGAACTTCTGCACTCAGAAGAGATTGTCGGTGATCAACGAATGCTACTGGTGATCAATTCGATGGTGATAAGGAGATCCCAGAAGAGGAATTAGGGTTCAGGGTTCAAGGGAACAAAACAGGGTAAGTATGATGATGTGATGTCATGGGATCATACCATCATTGCCTTCAAGCATTGATGGGGCAGTTCAATCAATGGTTACACACCCAACCCTTGATACGATGGTACAGCTGCCCAAATCGGATCAACTGGAAATGATAATTGTTTATCCAACACTCGATACTTAACTAAGTCATTATTAGCCTGGCAGTAAATGAAGTAAGTTATTGTGGGTTATGTTCATTGAAGCCTTCTTCGGCAGTAGATGATGAAGGGGAGACGAAGGGATTTGAACCCAGGACCCATGTTGGTAGCGTAGGGTGACTTTATCTGGGGCCTACCACCAGTCAGCCTTCCCACTTGACTATCATGACATGAGATGATGATGGGGCCATGGCCATGGTGGAAGGGAAGGAAAGGAAGGGAAAAGGGGTAGGGTTTGCCTTGAGTCTGTGTCAAGTTCATCACCATCGTCATTTCCGGACTCGATTTCTTCTCCTTTCAGACACCTAAGTTAGAATCATCTTCTCCGCTATGTCCATCTCCGGCTGCCCCATTTTTTTGAGCTAGCAGGAGGCCGAAATGAGCTTGGATATGGCTTTGTAGCCGCCTTCTAAATAGTTGCCGCAGGGAAGAGGCCGTAATTTGTTGATGTTCTTATCATTATGTGGTTTTGTTTCTTCTATTGAGTCTCTTCCTCCTTTCTTCCCTTCTCTATCTTCCTAGCCTCCTGTGGTGGGCATGGATTCGCCTGCCTTGTTGACCTAATTTGCATTTGGGGAGTTCTAGCGTAGGAGGGGTTTAATTTTTTATGAGATGGTGTGAGCAAGTTGCTTGAAGAGCCTTGCATCTCTTCTTCTTACACTGCGGTGTCTTCAATTCTCGTGTATTCCAGATCCTATTGTCATTCTCAATTGGACATTTCGTCGGTATATGCCCCTTTTGAGGCCGTGCTGTGGAGCCTGTGCTAAACTTCACGAGTGTTCTGGGAAGGATTGTGGTCGAACGGTGCAAATGAGGTTGGATCATCGCTTTTTGTCATGCATGATTGGTCTTATTCTTTGATCCATAGGCTTGTAGCTGTGGTGCTTGAGCTGAATTCAAGCCCATAAAGGCTGGAATCTCTTCAGGATCTCTGACTACCAACAAACAGTTCCTCCAATTCTAGGTTTACAATCTGCTTGTGCAGACTTTTGTCATTCTTTTGTAAGTTTCTCGTGAGCCTTTATTGGCAGGCAAGAAGAGCCTCTTGCTTAGGCCTGAATGATTTAGGCTATTGATTCTTCCTCCACAGCATCAGGAGTTTACTATTTAAGAGGCGATGATTGATAGCTACATGTCTAGGTTGGGATGACTCTGGAAGACCTACTGTTCTGTAGCGAGCTCACTATGACGTCTTTGCAGCTGAGGCATCAACAATAATCATCATGTCCATATCATTGTTTGGTTGAAATTCCTAATTTGGTTTCAAAGGAGCTAATTTTGTGGACACGTTTAGCAGCTTTCGCAGTACAGACTAAGACTCGAGTCTAATTTTGAGACTAGGTTAACCTCCTGTCCTTTTTTATCCAGACAGCATTTTAGGGCTTCGGAGCTGGGATGTTCTCAAGCTCTATTTTGTGTGGTCTGAGACTAGATTCAGGGAGAATGTCCGAAAGACAGTAGGGTTTTCTGTATCTATGTTGTCGCATGGGCTCCAATCCTTGCATATCTTTCTTGAAAGCGTCAAGCATCATTTACTATGTGCTGTTCGTGGTCTCTAAGTTGTTCAGATCTCCCACCACACATTCTCCATAGTTAAACCACCACCACCATCATCCCGCTCCATGTGTTCTTCCTTGTCCTTCTTGGTTTCGCTCAGATTTTCAGGGTTCCGTTTGAGTGATTGTTTCTTATACTCCGCTCCGCATAACTGTCCTATTTGGCAGTCTTTTTGCTCAGAGACTTTCTTTCTCAAGGATTTTTACACTTACTGTTTGCCTGCAAATTTTTTGATACTGAAGACCCTGTCTGCATTCTGAGGTCTAGTTAGCAACTTAATTGATCGCATAGCTCCTGTCACTAATAGTTCCCATCCCAACACATAACTATTGAAGTGGTTGAGAAGATTTACATTGGTGGCTGGATGATGATAAGGTTTGTGAGCTGTACCGCGCATGTTTAAGATATAAATGACTTTAATGCCCTGGCATGCTCACCTTTGAGATTTTGACCTTGAGGCCTTGAAAGACGGTGCATTTGAGGTTGTTTATGTGAAGTTCTTCATTTCAGAGGCGCACACCTCTGAAGGCATCCGTTGATATTGCATCTGGAGCATATATTGCAACAGTTCATGGATGAGACATTGATAGCTTCACCAACACTAGTAACAGGGCACATGTCAAGTGCAGCGTCGATGTGATCTTATTTCTGAGAAGCAGAGAAATGTGTAGGCGACGGCAAAGTGTTTCAGCAGAAAAAATGTGAATTACGAAGTGTTGTAGGTAAATCGAGGACATGAAACAAAATTTTGCCTTTGCGGGATATGACTTGGAAACATTAGAATCTTTGATTGGAATCCACTTTATCAAAAAGAGTGTCTCTGGTACAAGAGAGGAAGTGGAACAGCCAAAACGTGCATCTTAGAATATAGGCATGGCAGGTTTACTAGGTGGAGCAGATGCACCTGCTCAATTAGCATTAGCAGGTGCAACATGTCCTGGAAACGGTAAGCTTGAGGAGCCTGATCATTCAAGTGCAAATTGGTATTTCACACGGGAGGAAATCGAAAAATTCTCACCCTCAAGGTTGGATGGAATTGACATCAAAAAGGAGACTTACTTCCGAAAGTCATACTGCACATTCTTGCAGGACCTTGGCATGCGTTTGAAAGTGTAAGGCCTGGAATCTGTTGGTCATCCTATCAAGCTACAATATATCCTTGACCATATAGGTTAAGCAAGAATGAATTTCTTTATACATTATTATCCAGCGAAGTGTTTTATGTGCTGAAGAGGCCAGTGGAAATGATTGGTGATACGTAAGTAGAAATGACAAGAATAGATGGATGATGCAGGCCTCAGGTGACTATTGCAACTGCCATTGTGTTTTGTCATCGATTTTTCCATCGGCAGTCACATAAGAAGAATGACAGACATGTGAGTGTATTCCTAGTCCATATCTGTTTTTGCTTTCACAAGACGAATGATGTCCTCATGGTTGCTATTTGATTACCAGTAACTATTCTGAGAGTGTCCTTGATGACCACTAGATGTCTACGTGCATATAAATTGCTGTGATTCATATGTGGGTTGCAGATGATAGCAACCATATGTATGTTTCTGGCTGGAAAAGTGGAGGAGACACCACGGCCCTTAAGAGAAGTTATTATGTTCTCCTACGAGATTCGGTTTAAGAAGGATCCAATAGCTGTCCAGAGAATCAAGCAAAAGGTAATACACTAAACCTCATACATATCAGGATGCTGCCTGTACTTTTTGTTCTTTCTTGAATAAGGGTTTGAATGTCAATATGAACATTTTGTCACAACTTTGATATCTTCATGGTCATGTGTGTGTATTCTTTGTGCCATCTGCATGTTTGTTATCACTATGATGGTTTTCGGGTGGAATTTTGGTTGGATCCTGTTGTGCCGTTTGCATGATTTAGTTGTTGGAGACCTTGTAATTTCTAGTCAAGGTCATTCAGGTGCACTCTCAATCTGTTTCATGAGGACTTTCTATTGCTTAAACATGGTGGACATGACAAAAATTTCTGCAAAATGTCCATGAGAAGTTTCCTGCAAGATTCCTATCAAATTGTTTGTTCACCGGGACAAGAGTTTTCGTGTGGCTAGGATGTGTATGAGGAACAAAAGGAACTGGTGCTGGCTGGGGAGCGGCTAGTGCTCACCACTTTGGGTTTTGATCTCAACATACATCATCCATACAAACCCTTGGTAGCAGCTATCAAAAAGTTCAAAGTTGCCCAGAACACCCTTGCACAAGTTGCCTGGAACTTTGTGAATGATGGGTAAGTTGTGGGATCTCATTCACTGAGTAGTCAGAGATATTTTTAGTGCCTCTGATGCTTTGTTTATTTTGGTCTCCATTTCTCCCTCTTCATTGGGTTTGTCTAAGGCACTTTGAGACACTTGTCATCTCATGTTTCCGCTGGAAGGCTTTAACCTTATCTAGAGATTATTTTTGCTGCAGCATTACTAAGAAAACCTGTACACTAGAGTTTGTCATTCCAGATTGCAATGCAGTACTCATTCTTGTACTTTGGCACTAGGTTAGCATTTACCTCAAATAACCATCTCAGGCTGATGGTAAGAATGTTGTTGAAGCTTTTATTCATCAACAGTAGTGTTCGAGTGCATGTATTGGCTCCTCCGTACCCCTTGAACCAGCTTTTAGATTTACTCAGATCTGTGGATCTGTGGCGAGGATTATAAACTTCTGTAGTTCAAAAGTGACTTGCTTGTGTCCTTTAACATCCCAATCCCTCATCTGTACATTATATGCAATCCTGAGGCAACATTTATTAGTTTATGTCCTATAGGTATTGTTTGGCAAGCACGTGGTTGTTCAACTTTACAATGGAGTGATCTCCCCAAGCCACAAATGAATATTGTTTGATGGTCACTTGATTTTGTGGTGAGGGAACTCCACAAAATTGTCTCATTGAAAAATTAGGTGAACATGTTAGAACATAAACAATATTTTAAGGAATAAATTGTTTGAAAGCCAAATAATAACAAAGTCCATTTAATGACATTTTTAAAGCAAGTATGTGTGTTTAGATAATGTTTACTTTCTTAATTTTCATAAAAGACACTATGTTTGGTCTAAGTCCACTTTACACTCTGTCTTGTGACCAAGGCTTTTAAAAGTGACGAGGTTTTCTCTTCATCATGGTCTCCAGACCGCCAACCGTGACCGAAAGAAATCATCATCATCATTATGCCAATCGTACCTCGAGCATTCCTTTGTACACATCCATATGTATTTGGGTCATTCAGGTTGAACTGGGTGAAACCTGTTACCGCTTCAAGGTTAAATTTTTGACCTTTTAAAGAAACCCTTCCACATTTTTCCCTCACACCTCACCTCGTATGTAGTTCATATATGAACCAGTGATCGGTCGTGGATAGTGCATAGTGCTTACACAGCCATATTGTTCTCTTTAGAGATTTGCCAGGTAAGCCTGTGTTACAGGAAGAACATGTGTAACAAACATGTTTGTTGCAAGTGAGAAGGGCTGAGGCAGGGGAGAGGGGTGTGCAGTCTTCGCACATCGCTGTGCCTGCAATTCAAACCTCATCATATTGCGGCGGGAGCTATCTTCCTGGCTGCCAAGTTTCTGAAAGTCAAGCTGCCTAACGATGGAGATAAGGTGTGGTGGCAACAGTTTGAAGTTACCCCTCGACAATTGGAAGGTTTGTTTGTATTTTTCTTGAGATATGCTTGTTGCTCTTTGTGAATTTTATGTACAACCTTCTTTATTTGGCTGTGCTCTTGAACATGTTTAGAAGGAACTACTCCATTCTCATCTAGCATGCCAATGGTCTCCTTGGACAGTGGTGCAATGCTGTGTTCAATTACCAAGGACCACTTGCTGCTGTTTATCATATTGTCACAGCAACAATATGATAATTTGGTATTTGTGCCTATATTTGGTCATTTTGCAAAGTTTTGGGGGTTTTATGAGTTGTCGTTTACATTCTGTAATACACACTAATAGTAATCAGTGCAAAGTAGCAGCAGTGGGAGTGGCTATGCTTCTGGACAATATTCAGTGGCCCTACTATCAGTGGCTTCTGGACAATGATCACTGGCCCTACTATGAGGGACTTACTTTTGGCACAGGTTACCACGTTTGTTCTCAGCAGATCAAAGCCCTTCTGATAAAAGCTTTGCCTCTTCCTCCCAACCTTGTGTGATTCGTCATTAACTATGCATCCCCATCCTTGCTTTAAGATATCATTGGTTACCCACTCGGGCATCTACCTAATGAGGATATTTAAAGTTCACTGTCGATTTGCAGAAGTAAGCAACCAGATGCTGGAGTTGTATGAGCAAAATAAATCAAATGGTGCAAATGGGTCACTTGCAAATGACCCAAGCCCAAGTGATACAAACCGGCTTCAAGCACCCTCTGAACTGCCCTCCTCCAATGGTCATCATCTCCAATACAGCCCCCTAGAAAAGTCACAAACAATGGAAGTGAAGACTGATGAAGTTTCTAGCCAGCGAGATGAAGACTACGTTGCAGGCAGAGTGCCATCTTCATCACCATTATACACTCCTAACATAGTGAGGGCTCCTTACAGTGACCCACCCTCTGATTTGCCTAGTGATGCAAGGCATGGAGAGCCTTCTGCTGTAGGGTCGTTATTAAATGGAAGGATGAAGCAAGAGGTGATTCCGAAGAAGGAATTGCTGAGAACAAATGGCGAAAATTATGAACATTACCATGAGTATCGGGATGAAGTGAAGATCAGCAGTGTTAGAGCAGAACGAACTGAAGATGCAGCTGTAGGTGCCCGGGAAAGTAGAAGAAGGGAGAATGATGATTGGATAGCAAAGGAAAAGTTAAAGGAGAGGTCAACAACAATGGTTAAGATGGAGGTTGCTGAGGTCAAATTAAAAACAACTGAGGAGAAAGCCACGGAAGAAATGGATTCTAGGAAGGACTTTACAAGCCTAGATGACGTGAATAAAGATAAAATCAAAGCAGCATTAGAAAAGAGAAGGAAGTCTCGAGGGCGAGTAGATGCGAAGCCTGTGGGTATCAAGCATGAGCCTACAAATGAAGAAGAGTTACTAGAGAGGGAGCTTGAGAGTGGAGTTGATGCTGCAGCGGAGGCTGAAAAGTCTAATAAAGATCGAAGAGACAGAAAGATGTCCAGGGTTGATCAGGACCTCATGGTTGGTAAGGAGAATCCCATTGACTCCAAAAAAGTGAGGGCAAAAGAGGAGGGAGAGGGAAAAGGTGCTAAGATTGAGCATGAAGTTTCGAGTGTAAAAGAACGACTTCCAGATAATGACAATGTTTCATTGAAGAAGAAAAATTTTAAGGAGAAGGAGGGTTATCAGCAAGAAAGAAAGCAGGTACTATATTTACTTTCAACTATTCGACTGTGGCATGTTCCACTCAGAAGAGGTCTTAGAGTGCATGTGTCAGATGTTTGATCTGTTGCTATTTTAAAACATGTTTCCCAATGTGTTGCCTCATGGGTACCTGCCAAATTCACAAGGGGATAACCCTGCTAGATGTATGCCAGAACTTGCCTACGAAGATTCATAGTTCCTGGCTTGCTGGACCATCTCTGAATCTATGGAATTTAATGGGTTTCTAGATTTGTGTAGCAGTCACAATAACAGCACCAAGTTCCACTAGATTTCAAACACCTATTGTATGAACTTGGGTGGGTATCAGAGCTATTCACTTTTGTACTTGGTTTAATAAGTCCTTGTGACACAGGAGTTAAATGGAATTAAATCTTTGTATCTTTCTGCATTGTTGTTCTGTCATTCGATGTTTATACAGTATATACCTCTACGTGTTTTTCACTTCTGGCGTAATCAAGAGATTTCATGGTCCTCTGGCTGATTGCAGGGAAAATCACTGGACCGCAGTGATCATGTCGACAGTGAAAGAGAGAACAAGGTGCAGAAAGAACGCTCTCTAGAAAGGGTAGAGGAAGGTGAGGTACCCAGCACAAGTGGGTCTGCAAGGTCTCCACCTCGTTCTGCTGACAAGCGCGCATTTCCTGACAGGAGTTTAAGTCCTGGAGCTCAGAAACGACACTATGGAAGCCGGGAACAGTATGGGAATCGTAAAGATGGGCACAAGGATCAAAGGCATTCATCACACAATCGGGACCACTATCATCATCACTCTTCTTCCCATCACAGGTATACATCACCATGTTCATGCAAGCAACTGCATACCTCAGATTTTACTTGCATCTTAATCTGTAGCTTTCAACATTTTCATCAATAGAGTTATCCTTCAAGTCAACATGACTTTTGGTCAGGAGTTGGTTGTTTTGCACACAAGTCGTTCCATGTTCAGTGAAGTTTTTGGTGCATGCTTGGGGGTAGTGTGGAGTTGTGAACAAAGAACAGCACTCTCTATTTGGCATGCCAAGAGGTGCTAAAAATGAGTGTGGCACTCCATGAACCAAAGTAGATTGTGCTCCATTCAAAATCAAACACTATTTCTGTATATGTGCCACAAGTGGAAAGAGATTATTGATTTTGTCTGGAGAGCAACCAATGAGAAATCATAGGGCACCAACTCTGGACCAGAAGTCCCAAAAGGATAACTCTAATAATCTACGAGTCTAAGACCATTATGTTCGGTATCATGTATATGTGTGATGCAGTATTTCGTAACCAAGTTTATGTTGGTTGAGCTATTTTTGTTTCTTGAACCTAGTCATGAATTTCTCTTGAAGAGACCCTTGGAGAATCTCACATATAGGTGTTTCATACTTATCGAGCGTGTCTAAAATGGTTAACAGGTACGAGCACAACCGTCCAGAGGTGGAACGAGACCGTCACCGAGGTGAGCACAAAGACAGGGATTGGTCTGATCGGGATCACAAGAAAACTCGTCATGAATGACATGTCTTGTTGCTATTCAACTCCTGGACACACATCTTTCAGGAAGAATTCTTGTATTTATCAAATATACAACCTCTTAAAGACTGCAGCAACGAGCAGTATGAGTAGAGTTCTATCAATGGAAGCTCTTGATGTCATTTGTGGTCTGTGCATTGGCATATAGAGTTTTTTGTAGTTAGAACAGCATAGTTACTGTTTTGCTGTCCTAGGGTGCAGATTGCAGGTGTATTGGATTCCAGTTTACGAGTTGTATGGAAGGCATGAGAGTAGATTTGAGGCCATTTGTATGAAGGACTCAAAAGAAGGATTTGTGCTTCAAAATAAGGCATAAGATTTTGATTTCAGAAAGAGAGATTGTAGATTACATCTCAGCAACTTCAAGATGCCAGTGTCATCAGATGCTGGCTTTCGCAGATGCGATTTCCTGTTCTAGAGCAAAGCTCATCTTTTTCCCCCTATTATCAATCATGACCAAAAGAAGTGTCATGTTGCAACCAATTATCGAAATCCAGAGATGAGAGAAATGTTGCTAGGTCTTGCTCCTTGACCTCCTGCATGGCATCCATGGACATGGATGGGATGATAAGTGTCTTACATTTGAGCTGAAATAATGAATCTTTGCTGGTAATGAAACAGCATCTATTGAGGGATCGATGGCACCTGGAGGTACGTATTTATTTGGATTGAATGACTTAGAAAGTATAAATGACAGACTCATAGAAAGTGTGGAATGTCTCAAAATATGGAATATCTATGTAGACATTGCTTGTAATGATGGAAAGTTGATATAAGGCACTACTGGTGGGTACATCTAATATGTAGGCGATGGATGAGAAACACCTGTTTCTCATATCACCTGTTTTAAATTTCGTAGAGGCACTCCTGATGTTTATCTCATGACCAAAAATTTACGGCAGGGGTTTGAATGGAGCAAAGTTAATCAGGTTTGAATTGAGCAAAGTCAATCACTTAGCACATGCTTGGAACTCATTCCCATGTCAAGGACCTTGCATGATATGAGTGGATCATCCATGTTCTGAACTTCTGCCTCTAAATCATTTGTTGCTCATTGATCAAAGACAAATGGTTGCCTAGTGCATTCAACAATTACCAAAAAATATCTGTGTTGTACATCAGTTTGGAGGGAGATTTAGTGCTGGAAGCATCCAATGTACACATCAGTTCACTCCCTCCAATGTCACGGCTATGTAAGTTAACAATTCTTTCAGAGCACAGGTCAATTCATTGAACAAAGTTGTACATCACTTGCACAGCAACTCCCCTTCCTCAGCAACGATTCACTAATTCAGCTCAAGGCAAATGTATCCAGGACAACAAATTGCAGGCACTTCTATATGAGATTAGAGGTGAAGCCTGCATTTGCAGTTGCAAGAAAGAATGTGCTGGAAATAAATAAGCCATGTGTACAGAGATAGAAATCCAATGACTAGAAGAAGACACAATGTACACTATAACATACAAAATTTGCTTATCGAATAAGGTGACAGGCACCCTGGGAGCCCCCAAGCCTTTGGCATATGGGTGGCCCATCAGAAATCGTATTGCTGCGTAACTCTATCTCTCTCTCTCTCTCTCTCTTATCTCTTGGAAGTAAATACTCTGCTGTGGGCTGTAGAAGATGTTATCCTTTCAAGTGCTTGAAAAAAACCCATTCGATGCAAAGTTCACACTCCTCCAGATCCTGAGCTCTCTGGGACCAAGAAGTGCCTCTTGGAAGTTGACGAGGCCAAGTTGCTTGTAGGTTCCAATTGCCCATCAAGGAGCCTCGTGACCTTTTGTGCTCATCAAATAACACTAGTAGTTCTCCAGCTTACCAAAGTGTTAGTCCTGCTGCTGATAAATAGAGACATACACTTGTTCCCTTGTAGAACTGGTATGCTTTCAGCAAAGATCTCCGCTTGTCAATAAGGAAGGACTCCTCAGGATTTAAATCTCCGGTAGGCAGTCCCCAAATGAAAGCCATCATCTCACTCAGAACTCTGCACTTTTTAAGCCCGGGTGGGGTCTCGGAATGGGAGCATCAATGAGGTGTCAGAATTTTCTACCCTTACTTCCACAGGTCTCCTACCCTCAAGATCCCCAGTTCCCCCATTGCCAATGTTGGCTGTACCCGCCAACACTTGCCCAATGTTCCTCTTCTTTTCATTTGTCTTTCGCCCCTTGACAGTGCTTGTGTTGCGGATGGCACTGCCTGGTCCCATCTGCTTGTAATTGGCACCCAGATTAGATGCACTTACAGATGCATCGGTTTCCACTGCCACAGGTACAGCCATTCCAGATACTAGACCTGATACAGACCCCAGAGAAGTGTCTGGTACAGAGCCCCCTCTTCCAACAATACCTCCAAAAGGAATTGGAGTTACTTGACTCCCTGGATTCATTCGTGGCACTTTTAAAGAGCTTTTCTTTGTTCGAGCCTTTCCAGGATGAGGAGGCCCAGGTAACAAATCCTGTAAGACAACCACACCAGTCTTAGGTACATTGGACTAAACCCACAAGGCATATACATATAAATACATCGACATAGTGTCTCCAGAAGAATTGAAACTAAACAAAAGGCTCCCCATAAATAATTCTGAACAAAGTGTATCAATATTGAGATTCAAACTAATAATATCCGGTTTGTAAGTTCTTCAACAGTATAGCATATAATATGATGGTGTTTGTTGCAACATGCTATCACCCTCATTCACCACAAACTCTGCATACTTCAAAAACTCTGCAGCAGTTTTCAGCCAGTAGCTTGATGCACACACACTCAAGAAGCAGGAGACCAGAAGGCAGCAGAGAAGTATATTACTTTGTCAGCTTCAGGACTGACTTCTCTTGTTGTCCCATTGACTTCTACACCACTGCGATGTGAGTCCTGAGGAGTTGCTGCTGCGGCCGTGCGGGCTGGTAGCCTACTTGATGATCGGCTATGGCTGGCATTGTTAACACTTCCCGGAACTGGTGCAGCTGCACGACCACGTCGAGGCTGGATACCACCCACACTAGAATTTGGCTTGAGACGTGCTTTTCGGCCCTGTTATGTCAACAAATGACCACATTTAGCAAGTTTCTTGGAAATAAAACCATTCATCAATGCAGACTTAGTGTCCTCCTGTTCAAGCGGCTTGAAGTACATATTTGTAAGAGGAGCACAAACTACAAACTGGAGCGGCACAGTTGCAAGCATCCACTACCCTAGAACTGAATATGTGGCGCAAGTGTACAACTGATCTGCTGCTGCTGCTGATATAGCTGGAGGAATTTCAAAACCATCACAAATAACTGAAACTGCTATATGTCATTGGAGCTGAGTCAATAAGTCAGCTCAACCATAACCTTGCTAATTTGCTAGTACAGTGTGCCTGGGGCTATGAGGATCACAAAATAGGCCTCAAAAGAGGTAGTGAGATACACAAGGAAATACAATCATTGCAGGAAAAACAAGGGGAAATTTATAACAATACAAGGGAGCTCACCTTTCCCATACACTTCTCAAGGTGAGGAGCAAACCGACCGGCCACAATGGCTCGCCCGCAGTTCATGCAATCAAAGTTATCCTGGGCAATGGCTGGATGCGTCTGCCCAAACACGTCAACAGTGTATTTGCCACTTGTCTCAGGTGCAGCAGTGTCAACATCCCCCACTGTCGCCCTCGCACTTCCAGACATCTGAGCTTCATCTTCTTCGTCATTCTGCAGCCGATAGTCAAACCCCAGACGTGCCGCTCTGTGTGCTTCGGACGCCACATCAAAGATAAGTGATTCCAGTAAATCGGCATACACAGTTTGAGCCTGCACATATAAAGCAACTAGGCAAGATAAGCCAAATGAGGGATTCATATCTTATAGTCTTCCAACCACATAGAATTACAACCTGGACATCTCATGAAAATTGGTGAAAAACACCTCAAAATTTTCATAAAAAGGTTGTCACATGGATCAACTCTAAGAATAACATGAGAAACTACTGTAAATTTCCATAGGAAAGCTTGATGAACAAATCCATTCTTCCTCTACAGAATCAACCTGCCTGAAGTGGAGACTTCAAACTGGCAACCACCATGGTTGCCGTGCCGCGGCGGCTGCCTGGGCTTGCTCATTCACAGGTGCACTGATTCGTTCTTTCCCACCCAATTCAACCTCCTTTTTGCTTCCTTCTCGACCTAGATGTGCCCCTGCCTTACAACGTCTCATACGTCTCCACTTATTTCCCCCCTTCCATTGGCTGGCACCGCAAATTGTGCATTTTCCTCCTGGGTCGATTGGTGGAGTCTCTATCAAACAGAATAACAATGACGGCCCTATGTGATATAATTGGCATTCAATAAATCATCACAATAGAGGCCAACCTCTGTGCCATAACTCCCATAACTAAAAAGATCAGGTGTGTCGGTGCAAGAAAAGAAAACCATCCTACCAATTTGTGGAACTAACCAACGGCTTCAACTCCATATGTTGAGCATCTCAAGGAAGACCATAACATATAGTTCACATATTCAAAACCTAAGATCCCTCTCAGGCGGTAAAAGTCTACAGGAATGATAACCTCCAGCTCATAAGTGCGCCTTGGTATCTACAACTCAAGTGACTTGTCTCAATACTTTACTTGGAACCACGCAATGGGCGTCACAGGAAGTATTTGTAAATGGCTGACTATGTTGGAGTCAAGCAAGCTATTATTGCACAATAAAATCGTTCTGAAATCAGGACAAAAGGAGGTTCAGTTTCGAGATGCTCTCTGCACACCCTAGCAGAAACTACCCTTTCCCTCGATACGAAGGTCTGTCACCAGACTTTAAGATCAACAAATCTCCCCCGGGACGATGTGGGACTTTCTGGCATAAATGAAGAAGAGAACAAAGGTTCATCCAAAATGGGTTTGCGGTCAGTAAAAAGTGCAAAACACCTTCACAGTTTGGTCTTTATGCTACAAAAGCATCTGCCCCCAACCGGCCTGAACTTACAAACCTCCAGAAACCCTGTAGGCTCACCACAGATGTGGAACAAAAAATCTCAAATCCTCCGAAGTTGAGGGACATGACTTGTACAAATTTCCTGTAAAAGACTCTTGTATAATAATCCTCAGAGTCAGCCTATTGAGCGTGCAGAAATATCATCAACACCAATGACTCAACCAATCCATTTAGCAACTTCAAACCCCCTCATCAACAGTGTAATAAGTGTAAAAGGTCAACTCGGCCAGTATCACATCCTTTTCTTAGTTCTGGAAAAATCCTCACATATCAAATGAACAGACCTCACCTCCTCCACTTTAGGGTTGACAGACCTAAGAGATCCAAAAAATTATCAAAAGTGCATCGGCCAACTCCGCCAATCTTCAAAACATTGTCGAACCCAACAAAGTCAAATGATCTCGGATCGGATTTCCCTTCTGGAACTCGAATCCACACTCTCTTACACTGCAAGATATGGGATCCTCCGACTTGATCAATGCCAATAATCACGGCCCTTATCTTTCCATAAGCCTCATGCACTGCATAAAATCATAGTCATTTAGGGTGAGGTTGGGCAGTATGTCATATGTCTGTATTGAGTTCTCGAGATCCCCTATCCCAGGATACAGATGATGAAGGGAAAAAATTGGGTAATGACCAAATGGGTGCAGAGATGTAAATGAATGAAGGAAAAGCTCTGCCACCGGCCAAGATCTCGGCAGATTTAACAAAAGGAGAAAAATAAACCACCACAAAAGGCCCGAAGCAACCCTCTATGATGAAACCAACTCACCACTTCGCCCTCTTCTTCCCTTTTGCCGATCTCGGTGCTTTTTTTTTAAAAAAAAACAAAACTCGCAGACACCGAAAAAGCAAAAACCAAAAGAAATCAAATATTCGAAGCTGACAGTCCTCTGTTCTGCACACGACTCTCTCAAATCCCCACAGAAAATTATGTGTGTATCAAATGCTGCGGTGTCCTTTCAGGCTAACTTAACCAAGCACATCCCCGACTATGTAATGGTGTTTTTCCCTTTGTAATGATATTCGAAGTGGCTATGTGAATGTGAATATTCCTGAATCCCTATGCATGCTAAACAGACATGCGATACATCACCACTCGACTCTACTTAAGGATTTTTCTCAAGGCATGCCATGCACCTTTTCGAATTGGAGAGTTTAGTGTCTTCTATAAACCCCGTGAAAGGGAGAAATCTCTCACATGGATAGGATTGTGGAATGAATCAAATGTGGAGGAATGAAATACATACGTCTGCAACACAGACAGACAGACATCCCAATGAGGGAAACTCAATGGTAATCTGGCGAGGTGACGGATGTATTGTGGTACCGTAACCCGACACCGTGGTAACCCGACATACTTACATGTGGAAACTAATTCTGAATAAGTAGAACTTCCTATTGGAAAACACCTAACCCTCGGTGGCAGATGCCTCAAAAATTGCACAAAAATAGGTGGAAATTCCGCACGACGGTTGAATTCTTCAAGAGAGCACTACGAGATTACAGAGAAAATATAAGTAAGTATTGGGCAGAAATCGGGGATGAAGAAAGACGGAGGAAATTGGGGTGGGTGGCAGTGCGATAGGCGGCGGCTAGGCTTTCCCCCGGTATGAAGATTTCCACCAAAGACGTAGATCTGGGAGACAGGGGGTTTCCTGGGACCCAAGATTATTGAACAGGATGTAGATTTCAGAGACGCTTCGCGTTCCCGGCCCAGGGCTGCTTCCGAGGATACAAAATCACTCCTTGAAGAGAATGATCTCCGTTAACGTTCCCATGTGTTCCCTACATGGGGAACCAATTTGCATTCCATCACAAGAGCATCGACACCTTACTGTAATTTGATATTAAGTGCACTAAATATTTTGTATCTAGTGTCACTTACTATTTGGATTTATGTAAAGCTATATCTATTTACTATATATCTCATAGTTCACTGACAAATGTCAATTTGATTATTTGGACATTAAGGAACATTAACAGCTATACATGGTAAAACACTACATCAATAGTAAAAGATATAGCATTGTGTGACTGCAAATAGTAAACAACACTAAATACGATATTTAGTGTAGCTATGATGGGGTTTCATGGAGACTACTTACAGTTATTGAACATGTTGTAAGTAGATTTGGGAGTTGCTTCACGTTCCCAAAGGTGCTCCAACTAGATAATTTAATAATCCGGCCTTCCAAATTCCCTAACATTGCTTTAATACCATTTGCACGCTCCGGTGGCAGTTGTTGTAAACGTAGGGACTACAAGTGTTTACTACCAAGGGTTTCATGGAGTTCAAGGTAGTTGATGATAAAGTAAATGTTGAAGAGGCACTTCACGTGTCCTCGCAACACTACTTTGGGAAAGCGGGCCTCACTACATTTGCATGTTCACTTGATGAGAACAAACCAACAAGAAGTAAGTTAGGGTACATCAAAGATACTACATGTTCCCAAAGTTGCTCCTAGTAGACATACGAATGCTCTTGGGATTTCAAGGCGATATGTCAAGGTATCATGTCCTTAGAATTCACTAGGTTTGGTGTATTATGTGGTGAATTGCACCCATCCTAATGCATTTCAAATATAAGAAGTGTCTCGTGCCTTTTTTTCTTTGATAACTAGTCACATGTGTAAGGACACTCATATTGATGCATCCCCAAAGGCTCAAGTCTAATGTACCTATCAATCTTTCCATGTTTACAAACAACAGTTAGTACATGTCTAATGTGTGTAGGATCTGTGCACCTTACAAGGTCAAAAATCATACTCGATCAAATGGGTGTCTTGAGCAGGTATTACCTTTGTGATGACCCTCACAACCGATCACTTTGGTGCCATGTGTGTTGGCATCGACGAGTGTTCAAATTACATTCAAGAAAACAATGAGTGGATTGAATGCTCCACATGGAAGCGCATGACCGCATAAGAACGTGTGATGCCACCAAATCAAATTGATGACATCGCCCATTTTTATCCTCAACAGGTGAATGAGTGCATGAGTTTTGACACTAAGATATACAAAAGAAGAACTCAAAAAAAATCCCTCCATGTCAACATAAGGTAAATATTATACTTATGTCTACAAGTGTTTCATTTTGGGCGAGCATTAGAATTGACCTTGGAGTAAGTCGATATCCAAAAAACACATCACATCCTCAGCTCATAACTAACGTTTAAGTATATTTGTACAAACCACTTGTCCAGATATAATAATGTTTGTGCACTTGTGGGACAAAAACATCAAACAACAACACACAACCACAACTTCAGATATTTCTATTCCATGTTCGCCAACCACCATACACTACAAGGAGAACACGGAAAAATGACTATGGCCATATGACTACATATGACTATTGGACTCATGGTACTCATGTTGAACCGATGTGATGACTAGAAATGACTTTAGTCATCATATGACTATGATCATAGTGAGAGCGGACAATAATTTATCGGGAACCCTGTGGAGAACGTCTCGGGAACATGTTCTCCCAATGTAATATGTTATTATTGTAGTCATACCAGTCCATATGACTACAACTGATACCCAGCTGACTATGGTGTTGAGGTCCCAATAGCGATTGGTTGGTGTGAGGCATTCGGATGACTGCCGTGTTTCTCCTTGTGGGGAGACCCTGGTTTTGTGTGGTTCTGTAGGCAGCGACATTTTTGTGGTTTAGTTGTGTTTCTTGCAATACAACCATGATTTTTAACACATTCGCAAAGCTCATGACTTTTATTTAATATAAAGTACATCATACTTTATTTTTAAAAAAAATAAGCATACATATTGTATTTAGTACATATTGATCGAAACATGCATGTGGGGAGTGTCTTTTTCAAGCAACCTCCCTTGCTAGTGTTCGACAACCTAGTCTCGACTAGGTGGATCCTCTCCCCTAACTTCCAACGCCCTACTGACATCTTCGGCAGTCAAAACCGTGCATCCCGCCAACATAGGGTCCTGAGATGAGCGGTCAAAATCAATGCTTGTGTCGCCAAGACCGTGGTGGTCAGCGTCCCTGCCTATTTGCAGTGCTTGCAAATCTGGTCCTCCATCCACCCTTGACATGACTCTACATCCTCGTGGCTCCCTCCGCAAAACCACTTTCCATCCATCATTCGCCGCATCATCCACAAAAAAAACTTGTTGCACATGAAGGGGAAATGCAAATGAGTCCGCCGAATAAGGGATCAACCGATCAAATTTGAAGAGTGTGAAACCATACTCATCGCATTTCATAGTCACGTGAGGGCCCCTCTTGTTTGCTCATGCCCATGTGCAATACAACACAACGACCTCAAATTTTCCATAGTCCACGCTTATTATCTCCTCCACCCATCCAACATATTCTAGATTAGTTGTCCTCATATTCCTGTCGCTACTACTAGACCGACAAGATTGTAAAAACGTAGCGGCGACACCGTTGTCACAAGTAGACAAATCCACTTCAGCTCCACGTACTCTTATGTGATTACCGTATGCATACATTGACCTGTAACCTTTTGCAATTCTTGAGGGTGGCAACAACAATGCTCGCACATCATCGGACACTACATTCCCCCTCGCAATGTCCTCATCCACTGCGCCATGTAGCCACTCCATGAATGTTACATGTCGAGTATCGCTTCCAGCCTCAGTACGTTGTCCCTTCCTTTGCCTTTTTTTCCCCTGTTTGGCTTGATCTCTTCTGCTCATATCGGAGGTGTACCTTCTGCACCGTCCACGATTACCTCTAGTTAGTTGCACAATTATCCCCTTTCTTCCTAACACTTCTACTTAACTACAAGGAATAAAACATATCTAGTCATCTTCTGCAACACTGTCACTACACATAGTGCTTCTCGGCTTTCATATGACTATGAAACATGTACGGTGCCAAAGTTCTTACTCCCTGTAGTCTTGCAGTATGTCAGCGTTGTTTATGACAAACTCGTGAACCCAATGTTGTAAATCTCCTGTCAGTACTCGGCGCCTTCCCTTGCCTTCTAAAAGTTCAGAATTCATGCTGGGCTCTTCGGTGTCGTCCCATACACGACGAGCCGTCACATCACAATTATGCATGTACTCTGTACAAAAACCAAACGCCTCGTCCATGATGTAACCTCTTGCCATGGAGCCCTCCGGTTGCGCGCGTTGCCGTACGTAACCTTTCAATGTTTTCAAGTACCGTTCAACCGGGTACATCCATCGTGTGTGAACTGGTCCACAAACTTGCAGTTGTTGGACTAAGTGAATTGGCATATGAGACATCACATCAAAGAAAGACGGCGGAAACACTTTTTCTAACATGCACATCGTTGTTGTTGTTTCCTCCAACAACTCGTCCATTGTTGACTGGTCCACCGACTTCGCACAAAGACGTGTGAAGACCCTGCATATGCGTATGATTGCCACTCGAACTTCCTTTGTTAGTAGTGTTCGCAAACATAATGGCATAATCTGTTGCATCAAAATGTGGTAGTCATGGGATTTCAGGCCCCGTAACTCTCCATCTGCGGTGATCCTCTTTGATAATTGTCCTACATAATTACTCGGAGTCTTCAGCTCGCGAATATTTTGTATGAACATTGTCTTCTCTGACTTGCTCATCACGTATGAAGCTGTTGGTAGCAACGTCAATCCACTTCTACCATCCTCCACGGGATGAAGCTCCGGCCTTATGTTCGCTTCTTTCATGTCTAGTCGTGCTTTCAGTGTGTCTTTTATACCCCATATTGTCTTTATGATGTTTTCGCAGAGATTTTTTTCACAGTGCATTGCGTCCAGAACGTGCCGGATCAAGAGATACTGGCACATTCACGACACCTCGTTAGTTCATAAATCAATGCTCCTTTCACCACATTCCATGTGTTTGTTTCAACATCTTCTTCGAAATGATGACTGCTAACAGTCATCGTGAAAACATGTAGTCATTACATACACACATAATGTCTACAAATAGTAGTTTTTTCATATACTACATAAGATTTGCATAGAGTACCTATCACTGACCTGCCAATACGGGAGAGCATATAGGGCAGACAACCTCTTCACTCCTGTCTGATGTACTGGATCGTTCTCTCCTCCTGGTTTGTTGTCCCTCGAGGCATTTAGCCACATTTCCCTTCCTTGAGCATGCCGCATTATGTCCTGACCGGTTAATGGGCATGGTGGTGCTCTCCACTCTTTTGTGCCATCAAATGCCCTCCCTTGTGCTCGGTATGGATGACTCATACTCAAGTACCTCCGGTGTCCCAAAAAAAGATTTTTCCCAAGCGCTGCAGATCGGCGTGTTGTGACATTGGGTCCACACTCCGTGCATCCTTTGTAACCCTTTGTCACTTGTCCGGATACAAGACCATACGCTGGATAATCGTGAATGCACCACATCAAGATGGCCTTAAGTTTGAAATTGCGGTGTCCATGTTCGCCGGAAACATCGACGGCATCGACACCACTCCACAACTCTTGCAACTCTTCAATAAGGGGTGCCAGGTACACATCTATATTTTCCGATGTCACACTCTCTTTTCCGGGAATTAAAAGAGCCAACATCAAAAAAAAATCGTTTCGTCACCAACCACGGTGGGAGGTTGTAATTTAAAAGCACAACCGGCCAAGTGGAGTGACTCAATGATTGGGTTGAGAATGGGTTCACACCATCTAGGGCCATGCCAAGTCGTATATTCCTCTCTGAAGATCCAAACTCGGGATACATAGCGTCTACGTGTTTCCATGCTTTACAGTCCGGCACACATTCCATATTCCCTTCCCAACCTCTCCTTGTTGCATGCCATTTGCTCAACTCCGCAAGACGTGAACAACGATACATGCGTTGTAGACGGGGTATCAATGGGAAATGCCTTAAGACCTTCACATCCCTTTTACTATTCTCCGATGTGTACCGCATTTGCCCACATTTAGGGCAGTACAATGCATCTGCCAAATGCTTGCGGAAGAGACAACATCCATTTCTACAAGCGTGGATGGAGTCATATGAAAGCCCCAACATTCGTAGGAATTTTTTCCCTTCATAATTTGACCTTGGTAAATTGTTACCCGGTGGAAGAAGTTCACTCACTACCTTCAGAATTTCATCCGCACAAGCATTAGACACCCCAAACACTGTGAAGCAATTAAGAAGAAGCAATACTACCACTAGGCGCGTTGATCGTGCACCCTCGTATAAAGGAATTTTTGATTCCTGTAGGACATCCGTGAGGTCCTCCTCCTCACACGCATCCCCTCCTATGGCGGGGGCATCTTCTCCATCGTTAATTCCATCATTCGACTCTGCATAATTGGATTCTGCATAATTGTTGTACCTTGCGAGACACTCCGTCACCATTCTCACAACCTCAATATCTTCGTCTTCACTTACGACGTGTTCCGAATTCTCCACCAGCTGTCTACGACGGATGTCGTCCTCGCATTCTTCCTCACTTTCGGACACAATTTCGGACTTCAAACATTACAACACAAATGAGGATTGCATTATATGTGTCAGTATAAATGTACACATCCACACCAGGAAGCTCATTTGCACTTGAGCCATTTGCAAATTCTCATATCAACTTCTGCTTGCCCTTTTGTGATCACAACTTCTAGTCATGAAGTGAAAACCTATGACTACCGTTTGTCATCTGGTTGCACCATATTAAAAACAATGACTACATTTGGTTGCATTGGAGTCTCTCTCACATGCACTGTACATTAGGGAGTGCAAAGCAGCAGTGGTTGCGGCATGTACATAGGGTCTCCTCGTTTCCTACATGTTAGAATGCAGTATCGTAAGCTACTGAGAAGCATCCCATGAACATAATCACCAAAAATGACAAAACTATCAGTGGAGTCCACCATACATACCAAGATTGATTTCTTGAATTCCGGATCTCGACCATATTCTCGCAGATGTTTCCGGATGGTTTTCCGTAACAACACTTTTGCACCCCATGCATAACTTGCAAGATGTTGCCGGTCTGCTTCCTTTTCCTCCATGTCCCATAAATGCAGCTGCAGTAAAACTTGTCGTGAATCCAGATCCATTGTCAGCCTCCTCTGTGCACTTGTATAGGGCGTTGAGTGTTTTTCGCCCCCTCGTTCACCCTGTGAAGGACACACACATACCCATAAATGACTTTTGGATTCTCCATGGTTTCATCATGACAGCATTTCACAGCTTGCAAAGCAACTGAACTCGTGACATGTCTTGGTGCAGGATAGAGGATATGCGACTATGAGTCCCCCCAACGTAGTCACCAAAAAAAAGTGTCAATGTGGAATCGTGAGCGGTCTCTGACTAGGATTAGTGACAAACAATGTGCAACAAGTATGACTACAATCAATCATTGTACTCCTCGAAGGATGACTGCATGTAGTCATTCAGAACTACCAACCTATAACCTTGCATTGAAGAGAAATCCTGCACGGTGCTCCACCTTGTGTGCTCGCAGTTGCGTGCAAGGCGGACCACCTCGAACACGCAGCGTGAACCCTGCTGTGCGCCTCAAATTTCAAGCAGGCCATGCATGATTCACAAAGAATAAAGGCTATTAGGGGGTGAGAATGCACTTGCATGTAGCCATTCACACTTGCAAGGTCGGAGCTGTCCACGAAGAAGATAGCAAAGAAAAATGAGGAAGAAGAGAAGAAGGAAAAAAGGGGGGAAGGGGTTTTTTTGGATTTTGGGAGATGGGCTACCCTGACCACTCCGGGCTGCCTTCGGGCAACGCCATCAAAACCCAAAAAAACCAAGAAGGGTTTAAGTGGTCAAAAATAATTTATTTTGAATGGGGGTGCCCATTGTGCCTGGTGCGCACCGGGCAGCCCGTAAAATTAGGGATTCATGGCAGGGGTGCCGAGGGTGTGGAGGGGATCAACTCATTGCGGCGCCTTGCAGTGTGAGGACGAAGAGGGTGGCGGAAGCCCTGCCACGAAGTGATGCGCACCTGCTCCTTGCTTTGTTTTGAGATCCTAATGCTTGCGCGTCGATCCGCTCACAGGTGCGCATCTCTGGCTTTTCGTTTTTTGAGGTGAGATCTGTTGTTTGAATGCCTGTGAAGTGATCTTGAGTCCTGCAGTAGGAATGCCCTCCTTTGCTTCAAACTTTTCTCTGGATGATTTGAGTCTACGATCCGCCTCCGGGCACAAGACCTTCCCGCCGCTGGACACCCAAATCCCTAGTTACCATCCTTCGTAGCTTGCAGTGGTGCCTCGAACCCATGAGATTTTTAATTTTTGATCCGACTCACTCTCCTTGATACATTAGATCTGATCTCATCAACACAGCTGTAACTATGATACCGCGACTGTCTCTGTCGCTTTTGATTGTAGTTCGCCACTTTTTCTTAGTCAAAGGACATGAAGTCTCCTCTGTGTCACCTATGGCAAATTTGTTGCACTCATGTGAATTTTGTTCACTTAGTAGTCGTCTGCTTCCCTTGTGAACCTTGCATACACTTTGTTGTCGAAGTTAGTGGGATTGTGACCAATGAGATACTTCAAATTTAAGTCTTCTCCCGCCGTCTGTTATTGCGAGACTAGCTGAAATTTGTGCATCAATCAGAAATTTGTACCAATCAGAAATGCGGTGTAAGTGTACCCGGTAAGTCGCTTTTGATCTGTGTAGCCACTTATGGGGTGGGATCAGGTGCACAGTCAAGTTCATCATGGTTAGTATATCTTTTTTGTTGGATTTGAATTCCAGGCATAATCGAAGTTGCTAAGAAATGAAGACCGTATCAATAGTCCAACCTCGTCACAGGAAGGGCCGATGGTGCCTAAGAATCTCAGTTGTTACATTGTGCAAGGTTATGTGAAGCTGTTGTGCTCCCTGAATTCGCATATTCTTCACATGACTTCAGCATATGACAGTTTCGGAATGAACATATAACTTGTGCAGTCATTGTTCGAGGTCAGTTGCAGCGTTCTTGTATGACTCTACCGAACAGAGAATGAATTTGCACCAGTATCTCATTTGTGTCAATGTGTGAACCTCATATTTAGAAGAATCCCTTCAAGACACATGATGGCTTTTTGGTGTCTATTATGAGATCCACACCTATCCACATACCACTCAAAATATATGTGTCTGATAAAGAGAAGTAATTGAATAACACCCACTGACTTTTAGCTATTTTTCTTTTGCACAATCATCGTGCTGAAATGTCAAATAATTCCTCTACCCTTACTCATATCACTTGTTGATCAAGTTGATTTGAAATTGGCATTCACTGGTAAGGACTTGTTCCAGCTGAGGTCTCTGTATTTTCTGGTTTTTTGTGCAGGAGTTGTGCCTAGTTCTTGTGATGATCGAATAGTGCACCCAGAAAAGGTTTATGGTATTGCTGGTGTCATCAGGTTGCTAGCAGGTAACCTCCTATATCTGTCAATTCGTGGAGCCTTCTTATGTGCCAATGAAGACATATGATGACTGCCCTACTTGAAGTGTAGTTTTCCCCATGATGAAATTTAAAAAGTATGATGTTGAAACATCATGCTCATGCAAGCCCGGTGTAGGATGTCTGCATGAATGGTATTGCTGGGTTTGAACATAGCTTGAACTTGTCTGAGGATTCTTAGTCTTGCTTACAACTGTGATCTTGTGATCCGAGCAGGTGCATACTATCTTGTAATAACAGGGAGAAAGGAAGTGGGAGAGCACCATGGATCACTCGTCTTTCAAGTTACTGCATTGAAGTTTCTCTCTTGCAATCAGAATTTGCAGGATGCTAGTGCAGACGAGGTATGTTGTCAACTTGTACTTCAAGATGACCTTCATGTCACGTGAGTGCAAAGTGTCCAGCAGCTATTTGAACTAGTCTTTTAACGTATTCAAATGAGCTGCCTATTTGGCTTATGTGCATTCTTCCATACGGTTTAACAAGGAAGTGCTCACCTTGGAGGTTTATCTTGTTGGGGAGTGGAGCTTAGATATGGTTTCAGATATAGCAAACATTTTCCATGTGTTTTAGCCATGTCATGTCTATTCAAGAACCTGAAGAGTGCCTCATTGTCACAGTAATTAGTTATGGATTTTTGGAACATGGCTACCGATTCTGATCATTGGTATTGTTTTACTGCACTTGGAGCCATCAGCAGGCAGAGTGGTACTTCATCATTTGCAGTTGGTAGTACTTGTGCAGAAGCGGGATGAAGCTCACTTTCTGAGTCTGCTCAAAGTTGTGGAGACTACTCCCGGTCTTTATTTCTCATATGATGCAGATTTGACTCTGAAGTGAGTGCAGATTTCTTCATTTAATTTTACAAAGGGCTGGCTCATTGACATATACATCTTGATGTTTGGCATAAAATTCATATTGTAATGCAAGTGACTTTGTTAGTAGCTACTGGAAGCGACCTAGTTCTAAATCTAATCTAGGTTGATAGTTGTTGTGGTAACAAAGTAGATAAATAGTTTAATGCTAGAAATCATCAAGAGAAACGAAGAGGATCAGGATGTTAAAGTGTAGGCCCTCAAAACAGTCCTAAGTCTGCAGCCATACGTCCCTTCTAAGTACTGCCCAAGCCCTTAATGGTACATATTCGTGCCTGTAAACTTGCAGTAAGAGCATTTATTTGCTGAGATCAATAATCAAGGCAAGAGGTTCACTTAGGACAAGAAAACGGGGTCACTTGCCAGATCAGAGTTACCTCAGGATGATAGCTTGTGCTTCTAAAATGAAAAAAAGGTGGCACAACTTTGGCCAGACGAAGACGTAAGTATGTCTATTTGGTGTCTAACATCATTGGCTTTTGCATCTCTGGAAGTGTAGGTTTGTACAATGCCGACCACTTTCTATTTTATTTTTGCCTTCAGTAACTAAATAACTTGACATTCATCAATATGATGTTGTTAGAGATATATTACGAATATCCATAAACCTGTATATCCCATGCCACATATAAGTATGGCTGTGTAAACTGCTTGAAGCACAATGGTGTCCAGGTTATGAGTGGCAACAGCAGAATGGCATGAATGTTCTTATATTGGGATTTTGGACAAAGAGTGTTATATGATGGCCGTGTCTGCTTGCAGTGCCCAGAAGACACATGGAACTGATCTGAAACACCTGCCTCTCTGGAAACAGGTACAATGTCTTCTGAGAATCCTACAATGTTCTTGTGGAATTTTTATCTTGCTGGGCCCTGGTGACTTGTGAAGTGTGCTATGGCCAAATTTAGCCTTTGAGTAAGGTGGACTACACTTGGTAGAATTGTTCTTTTAAAGAGTGAGAAGGTCACCTGCGAATGATGTTTAAAAGTAGCACTTTTCCATGTATGTAGAACAGAAGGATTTAAAGTCCTTAGACTAGGCCTCAACATGAGAGTCCTCAAGGCAAGATGATGATGCCTGAGAGGTTCTCAGGTTAACCGTGCTACTCATAAGCTGATGTAATTTGTTTATTTGAATCTTTTCAGGCTGAACAAAGGTTTTTGTGGAATCATTATCTGCTAGAGCAGTTGATTGACTTGAAGGTAAATAACTTTCCAAGATTCTTCATTAGCTCTCGTCCTTCTTATTCCATTTGGAGATTATGCCTTCTTGTCTTTCACTGAGTTGTACTGATATGTTGGTGGTTCATAACTTGTGGTCTGTGCAGTTGGAACCATTTATTTTACCAATAATACAAGGCAATATCCTTTACGACATTCTTTGGAAGAGTGTCATAGTCTGCTCTGTTTTGTTCAATGTTAAAATCATTAGGGACTTATGTTCCATGTGATTAGTTTAAGTTGATATATGCTCATCGAGATTTCATTCTTCATTGGTTGTCCTTGACTACTTTACTCTTCCAGACTGCCCAGGCTACAGTAAAAAACAAAATACTGAAGCTAACCATAATCTCGAGGCGTTGTATGAAGCGTGTAGGTGAGCAGAAGACTGACCTATTTATGTTTGATCCATACAGACTCTTACAAACAAATTCTAACTTGTTCCAATGCTCATCTCATGTGCCTGACTTGTTCTCAACATCTCTTGTTGAAGTTCAATGGAAGTAATGCAGTTAAGCTGATTGCTACATAACGTTCTGATACAACAGCAGTTATGTAAGATTGTGTCAATGCTGGTATTCAAATTCCATTTCATTTTGCAGGCACTCGCATGTGGAGAAGGGGAGCCAGAAAGGTTTAGCAAAAGGAAAAACACCAAAACAAGGCATTTACGTCCTTAGAGAAGTGACATGTTTTTGGGCCTCTGAATGTTACATGCAACCTTGTGATGATTGCACTAGGGGAATGAGAGGTCCTCTTGAAGAGGGTTGCACTATGAGGACCTAAAGTATGTGGGTGTTATGTGGGTGTGCATACTCACAACGCCATATAAGGTGTGTCAATCAAATGGTGACAATCTAAAAAACTTAATTTGTCTTGTGTTCCGCAATTGTTTTGCTAACATTTTTTATGGTTTTTCAAGGAAATAGGCTCAAAGAGATAGTAAACCACAACCACATCCAGTGTAAAGGAACCCTAAGTGATGTAATTTATTGCACTCAAATTTTACATAGAGGTCGGGCTCCCGGAGCATATTACTGGATCTTCATCTGCACTACAAGTAGGCAGAGCACCACAAGTAGGCAGTGCAATTCAAGTTATGTTTTTATGTTTATGTGTTTGACTTTTTTTTAGTGAACTCCTCTTTGACTAAATCAAGGGATACTTGTGCATGCAGGTTGTCATCTTTCGTGATGGTAAATACCTCAATTTAAAGGAGGATTTTTAGTGTATCTCGATCTTATTGGGTAAGCAAATAAATGACTCCATAAAACTTTGTTGATTTTTCTTTAGGACGCATGGCTTCCTTTATCAGTGGTCCTTTATATGATAATTTCATGGTTCCAGACACCCTTCTTTTGTGTTCCTTATATTGTAGCCCGGTTAAGCTCAGTGTATTGTGCTCCACATGTATGACCAGAAGTCAAATTACAAGAATCATGTGTACATCAGATTCATTTATGACTGGTTAGTTCCTTGTTGCTGATCGTTGTGTGCAAGTCTGAAGTTGTGTAAAATTTCCGACATCTTTAAATTCATGTCTTCTTAATGTGATGAAAATCTTTTGCAGTAATAGAGGAGAACTCTGTGGCCATTCTCCACAGCGGTACATAAGGTGTGTCTCGCAATTGGTGTCAATTTCAGAAACTACATTTGTCTTCTGTTCTTGGCAACCCCAAACCTTGTTTCATGCAATATTTCTTTATTGATGTAAAGGTTGGCTTGGCACTTGAGAGAGTGCAGGTGTGATTCGCACACTTGTAAACAATCATGTTGCACCTGCACTTTAAGTTGCAACCCGGGTGAGTGATATTGCATAGACTTGATCAGAGTGACTCTTCCCAAAGTCACTTCCATGGTTACGCATTGGTTGAGGCTTGCAATATAAATTCATAGGTTTGAGGCTGGGAAGCTCCAAAACCAGCATTAAGTGACATATGTGGTGACATTTGGTTGTCTGTTGTCACGCATTATGGGCCATGGGGTTTTAGTTTACACATGGCTAGAGGAGAGGTTAGCAATGAGGAGAGCACCGAGGTTGAATCGTCCGCCACCCCCAGCCACGATGACAGCGACAACGATGATAGCAGCGATGAGGACACTGGAGCTCGAAGTGGACAAAGAGGTGCGGAAGAGGAGCCCAATGCATACGAGGCTCAAAGGCAACAACGAATAAGGCGGAATTTAGCGCTTTTCTCTGAGTTGGGCGTAGCTAAACTAGCATCTAAAATGACAACAGTTCCGCAACACATTGGTACCAGCAAGTGCGTATCCTAAACCCTTTACTTATTCAAAATTGCACTTGCAATGCGGGGAAAATGGCAGGAATGCCTGTTGTCTGACATGGTTTTCGGATTGCAGGGACGTCCTTCTTCCGAGCAGGGGAGGGCGGGTGCCCAATCGCAAGCCCTCCACATCACATTGCGAACCTCTTCCTAGAGGTCGGGTGACTAGAGCAAATGCTAAAGCAGGGAAGGATGAAGCTCGCACGGAGGGGGGTGTGGAAGAGGAAAATTCGCAAAAGACAGAGTCCGAGGAGGAGCGCCCAACAAGTCCGATTCATCAACTGCATGCAAAGGTATATATCCTTCACACATAACTCCAGTTCCTTAGTTCATGCCTTTAAAAGCAGTCATTCTCAGGAACTATATGACTAGCGGTAGTCAAGTCTTTCACATTG
Organism: Polytrichum formosum; assembly: GCA_964035585.1. Classification (NCBI taxonomy): domain Eukaryota; kingdom Viridiplantae; phylum Streptophyta; class Polytrichopsida; order Polytrichales; family Polytrichaceae; genus Polytrichum; species Polytrichum formosum. The sequence goes on from OZ037937.1 coordinate 57,234,595, forward strand.
TGCATTGCATTGGTCATTGTCACCAACGATATGACTACCACTAGTCATTGTCACCAACGATATGACTTCCACTAGTCATTATCACCGATTTTGTTACTAGCAAAACTAATTCACATTGAATTCGTCACTAGCATAAGTGCTGAAGTGTGTCACTTACTCGGGATGCAGGGAGAGCGCATAACAACTGAGCCCCGAATTTGGGAGAAGAGAAGGGACCGTAGAGCTTCAGGGTTCAAGGCGCCCAAACCCCCATCACAAATATCAAATAAGGTTGATGTACAGAAACGTACGAGAGTGGCGGAGGGCACGTTTGAGGAGGACGACACTGCCCACGACTACTTGGAGGAGGATGTCGGACTCGATGATTTGGTCATTCCCTCTTCTGCCGTTGATAACCTTGCAGGTGACGATCTCAGCGATGGAGTGAAAGGAGCAGCCAAGCCTCTGCAAGTGCAAATGGCGGAGCTGGAGGTAGAGCTCCTAACCGCGAAGCGTGCTTTGTTGCAAACTCAGAGTGCACAACATGCTCAAGGGTCACTCGGAGGTGCAAGTGCGTGCAGGGATGCGCCACTTCGGAGTTATGCATCCGAACAACGCAGTCGGAGACGTCGGATATCCAAACAATAACAAGACGAGGTTGTTGTGAGGGAGCAGCGTGGCAAGAAGAGGTACTCCGTAGACGTCGATATGAAAGGTAATCCCTGTGGCCAGAATCGATCCTTGTGGTTGACATGTCTGAGGGGGCATTCACAGGACGTGGACTTTAGTGAGGACAACTACAATGCACATAAGACCTTTATGTTGTTAAACATAAAGCAACGAGTGGACAATACATTTGAATACGAGGGAGGTTTGGGGAGAGTCACAGAGGAAGCCTTCCATTCAACTTTGAAAGGGCAACTAAATATCAAGCGCTACCAACTCAAGAAGGCATTGCAAGCAGGCAAGGCTAAACCGAAACACATTCGGCAGGACCACTGGGTAAATTTGTCCAGGTTGATATCGGAGGACCGCAAGATGAAAGAGGCAGAGCGGTTGAAGACAAATCGCGCATCGGCGAAGAGATCGTCGTTGTTGGGCCGCAGCGAAGAAGACTTAACAACCAACTTGGTAACATCTGAACTATTTAGTTTTCATGTGAATATGTTTTTTTAAATTCATTGTATCAATATGCAATCAAAACTAATGCAAGGCTGGGAAAAAATGAATGACCACAGAGCTTAGACTTGGAGAGGGCGCCAACAGGGTCAGAGTTTGAAGCAAACCTTCAACCGCGGAGGGAGGAGGGAAAACGGCGGGCAGGCACGAGCCACATGTCCTCCGGAGCCCGAGGAGAAGCTGGAGTGGACCTTGACTCTCCTTCAAGTCGCGTCTCGAACGTAGGTGAGAATCGTGACCTGCACAAGCGGATATTAGGGTTGGAGGAGAGTATCAAACTCATCATGGCAGCTCTTAAAATCGGGAATGTGGGGAGCATACAAACCGTGGAGGACAATATTGCAAGGGTGGAGACCTTGGACATTGCGAGGGAGGACATTGGAGGGGTGAAGACCTTGGACACCGTAAAAGAAGACATCGGAGGGGTGGAAAGCTTGAACAATGCGAAGGAGGACATTGAAGGGCTGGAGGACTATCCACAGCGCCGGAGAATACTGGAGGGGTCGAGAGCACGGAGAGCGCACAAGAGAAGATAGGAGGATTTGACAACTCAGAAACCTTGGAGAAGACCATTGGAGCAGTGCAAGGAGATAGTAACGTGAGAAACTTTTCTTTAGAACGTGGACCCACGAATACTCTTGTAGTTGTAATGTTTGATAATATAATAACTAGTATTAGTGATGATCTGCAACGTTTCGACTAGTTGTAGTCATGTTCGGAAATGCAAAGACTCCCAATCCTCATTTTGGAAATGCAAGGACTCCAAGTAGTCATATTGGAGATATAATGACTAGCATTAGTCACTCCCTAAAAGTAATGACTAGTAGTAGTCATGTTGGCGGAGCTAAATGCAAAGTATACCCGGAAAAATGAGTCATTTTTATTCTTAGAGGCAAAGGTTGATTTGTATGAAATAACAATGAGCGAACAAAAATTCTTGCAGAATGGGGTGAAAACTACAATCGAACCTGAAAAGAAGAGCGAGGGAGTAGCCACAAAGGAGAAGGATGATGGAAAAGAAGGGGACAGAATATATTTGCAGGAGGAGCTTCGAAAAGGTCGAAGAAAGAGAGCCCGAATTTCGGAGGTTGAGAAACTCCAAATTGCAGGAGGAAGTCAGGTAAGTCCAACTAAACTAAGGGCAGCTGCACAGGAGCAGAAGAGTCCACGGACGAAGATTGCGCAACACAAACCTCCGAAAGGGAATATAGGAACCGGGAAAATGGCCGACGCAGTTGACAGCCGTAGGCAACATGAGGGAGGAACCTCTAAAAATGTAAACATATTAACCGAACTTTGACCTTTTCTATTGCTTTCCGTCTTGAACCATGGGCTTCATGCATGTGGCATTCGTAAGTTTTTGATTCATGTGTTCTTGACAAGTGCAGGCAGTCATAGAGATTGAGGCATCGCCCTACACATTCTCAGTATCGGATGTTGTGGAGATTATTTGATATGGGGTGGGTGAGGAAGGTAAATTAGTTGCACACGGGACGGTGATGAACCTTGAAGGAGGAACGGTGCACGGAGCTCCTATTTACCAAGGGTGTGTATCCGTGGAGGTAAATAAAAACGTCGACGATGAGTATGTACTTTTTGTGAGTGTGGAAATGGATGACCCACCCATACGGAAGATTGGGGAAGCTGTGGGGAACTTCATCATGTGGCCTACCGAGTTCTTACGCCCAGCATGTGTGCAGCTGTAGTTAAGTATACCAAATATACATTGGATATAGGGTGGTTGTGTGCAATAGGAAACCGCAAAGAGGTGTGAGATTTTGCTTTGTAGATGAGACGTAGATGTGCAATGTCTCCCACTGGATTTCTGACAAGGCATTGACTATGCTTTGTCATTTGTTGTAGTGAATTTTATGAATACATCGACGAAACACATTTAGTTTGTACAGTCTACCAAGTCATGGCAATCACAATTAACAGTCGTGCTATGAAATGCTATGTTTGAATGCAATGTTTATATGACAGTACATCATGGAACTCAATGTCCAGTCATGCGATGTAGTGAAGTAATCCTTATTGATGACTACGCCTAGTTTCCTTATAGAAGAAAAGTTGTAATGCAAAACGCAATGTTGTTTCAAAATGTCACTATTTGTAGTCATATGCGAAGACCATATGCAATCATTGCAAATGAGCAAATATTCATGTATTGTAGTGCAATATTGAAATACATTGACTATGCTTAGTCACATGTTGTAAGGTGTTCAAATATGATGACTACGTTTTCCAATATGTTGGTGCGCAAAATGTTTGTCAATGGTGACAATGTGTAGTCAGCATGTACAGAGCAAAAGCGTAAAATCCGATGATATTGATAACCATTGAGCCCCTTGACAAACATTATGACTACATATAATGACCTAAATGACTACACATAATGACTACACATAACGGCTACAAATAATGACTACATATAATGGCCTAAATTAAAACAAATACTACTGCACAAAAAATATAAACCAGCCTCTCAAAATGTAAAGCTTCAAATGAATCTACATTTTGGAAGAAATCATGTATAATGTGACTGTTATTTGTTGCAATATGACTAAAACCAGTTGTTAATGAACAAATGCACATCACAAATTAACAATCCCAGAGAACACCGTGTAGTCATGCAAATACAAAACATCATTAATTACAGTCTTGTAGTGATGACTAATTCCAATCGAATGACATTACTACACATGACTATATATGGTCACACATTAATAACTAGATATAGTGAGAAACGACGGGGCGTTGAGGGGCGGCCCAAAACGAGGTCCCAAAACCCCATGGGGAACGCTTCATTGGGAACAAAACCTGTCCGATATGACTGTAGTCATTTTGTCTGAAACGACTTGTCCGACATGACCAGGTTTCGGACTAGAAACGATGTTAGTCATCTGTTTACTTTACTACCGGATTTAGTCAGAAACCCCAGTCATTTTTTCGTGTTCTCCTTGTAGTGATACTTGTGCAGTTTTATGATCTAACATACGTCACATTGACGACTGAAATTGTCCAAAATTCATGCATAAATCCAAATATATTTAAAATTCTAGTTTCATCCTCCTCGAGGTTTCAATATTCCTAAGTTGCCCTCCCCGTGTGGGAACACAAACTTTTGCCATTGTCATTGAAACAATGGTTACCCACAAGAAGAGCATGAATACTTGCCTTGTGCATACATACAATTGGCATCATAGTTTGTATTCGCAAATGCATGCCTCATTCTTTGACCTTCATGCACAAGTGTTGGGGCTCCGCATACAATTTAGTCAAACATCAAATGAAAGGTTGAGTTTCTTCAACATATGTGTGAAAAATACAACTCCATGGGATATACACTTTAAACTCCGTAGTATCACATCTGTGGCAACCAAAGTGCACGTGATATTACGGAGTTTTGCAGTGTTAACATGGATGCGTGATACTAGTGAATTAGTGTAGCATGTGACATTGTGGAATAACACAAAATGAAACATATTAAATGATGTGGTGTGGTCCACTCCACTTGGCCTTCCTGGGCAATGTGGCATATGCATGCACCAACATTCAACAAGTGGCATAAGAAGAAGAAGAAGAATGAGAATAAGAAGGTGACACTCCACATATTGACACATGGCGCAATGCAAGGGTTTGGGTTGACTTCTTTGGTGGTTTGCATTAATGACAAAATTCGTGATATAAGGGAGAGAAAGGTGACAATAAGGAGTGAGATTTGAACTACGAACATCCATTCCCTAGGGTTTTGAGATATTAGAGAGTGAGTGACATTATGGAGGTTGATATTACGGAGTTTAGGGTGTACATTCCTTGTTTTAAGAATCGAGAAGCCTAGCATGGGCCTCTCATGCCTTCAAAGGTTGACTGTTACTGTTCTACGAGGACAATTTGGGTCCATATAATAAATGTTGGAACGGTGGGTGGGGATGCAAATGAAATCATTTTCATAAAATTGTTTTGTACCAATAAATGATTGTCATATGCATCTACTTGTGATTATATCATAATGGTACTTTATATTATAAATACATTTTTTTGATTCAAATGCATAGAATTCGTTGCGCAATCGGTGAAAGTTTTTCACATAATAATCATAACTTCCTTGGTAAAAAAATGGTCCCCATGTCCGATTTTTACTTCTTACAACATGAAAGTTGTAAGCAAGCCGTTGTAGCCCTTTTTAATGGGACCAATAAAATTTTCTCCACAAAGTTTTTGCTTCCGAATCATACAACCTTTATGTTATAGCACACGAAGAATGTGTGTTACTATGTGAAAAGGGCTTGAACCTTTAGGGGCTAACAAACATGCCACCATAACAAATTTTGATCATATTTAGCATATAACTTCCACTCACCTTAACAAGACATGATCTACGTGAAGGCCAAGCTAGGTAACAATACCTTAGAACGTTGTTTGGTGCAATGCTTAATTGTCTTGAAAGGCAAGGCATATGTGCCTAATTTGATGTTCAATCTTAAACAAACATCTACATTTGGATGGTGTATGGTTGGGTGTGAATCTATAAACGGACATAAAAATTGGGTTTGAAGGAGATAGTGATATACTTGGATTTAAAGATTCAATATTGGATTATGCAAGCAAGAAAGCCTAACCATACTTTGTTGTACTTAGCATGTGAGCATATTGTGTTTGGAGTCAAACAACTCCGAATAAAGAATTATGTCAGACAACCCAATAATGATGCACAAGGGCTAGACTACCCATGAAGGAATTGTGCACATTAGTTGGACAATTCTTGATTGAAGATGTTTGCGTTGGAGTTAGACAACTTCAACGGGGAGTTAGACAACCTCAACGGGGAGTTAAACAACTCCGACATGGAGTTAGACACCTCCCTCTAGAAGATCGTTGTGTTAGAGTTAGACAACTCTAACTAGAAGATATGAATTGAAGTTAGACAACATACAACGCATGGATGTTATTCATTGGAGCTCATATTGGGATTGCTATGAGCTCAAACCACCCAACCATAGGAGAGACACAAGATGATCCTCTCTCCTCCCCCGAGCCCTCTCCTATACCCTAAGGCACTCCTAGTCTTCTCTATCTTTATCTATAGTATCTAAGAGATACTTTTAGAAATCTCAACTATTACTTAATTTAGAATGAGGCTTTCTTATCTATATAGACATACCATTTCACCATACGATCTATTTTTATCCTTTGGCTCAATCACAATCCTCTAATTGGAACTATAGTTTAGTTTTTGGTTACAAACAAACCTAGGGAAACATTCAGGGTTTACTTAAAAAGTGACTTGGATATCATCTAGGTGTCACATATAAGTTTTATTAGGACAAACACAAGGTTATTTCACTTGATTTCGGATTTAAGATAAAAATTAGAGTAGAATTGAGGGATGAAAACTTAAAAATCTCTCTATATCAATGCATGCAGTTGTGGCAGTCACTCGCCTTACTTTAATTACCCGGGCAATAGTTTGGCAGTGAGTTCATTTTAATTGGACCAAGTGCGGTGCACAATCATAGGCACAACCATCGGCAATAGTCTTGCGTCAGTAGCTCATTGAAGTCTTGTTGTACCAAAGCCAAGGACACTTTGGCATAGACAATAGGCTTTGATTACTTAATTTCTTCTAATATAATTGAGAAACTATTTATTAATCCTTACATTTCACGGCCCCTCAATAATTACAGGTGCAGCAATACAGATAGGCCATAGTCTTTGATAATCCTTCATGACCATATCTAGAAAGAACATTCCAAGTTAGGTGCTTCATTCTTCGTATTAATTTATTATTAAGTCATTACACCACATGACTCATTTGATAATATCAATTACTGACCTAAGCTTGCATCTTCTTCACTCATTTGTATGCTCTACTCCCCTTGACAACCAACAATCTTTGAGGAATGACTTTTCATCTTACCAAGGCCACTGTCTTTTCAGGTTCCACTCACCTGATGGCAGTATAAAAACCCACACCCAAGCGACTTCCAACTGCAACGACGTCTCTAATAACTCACTGACTCTTCCAACTTTCCCATGCTATGGCCTTTTCATAATTCAACAATATGATCCTCCTTCTTCTCAATGGAATGGCATACTCGAGTAGTTCATCTACTTAGTGCTAATGATGGCCATAGCCTCCTCATACTTCAAGGTAATCTCTCAACCCCTCGCAGGTAGGAATGATATTATGCACAGAATATAGCCTCTTCCTTATTACGCAAGATCAATCCACTCAAGACAATTCTTCACAATAATATATTTGGTTATGATTAGACCATATCCATCCTTATTAACACTTATCAAATAAATTCTATCAATTTTAAGGTAATGAGCCTATCTTGCAAGTTCGCAGTTCATTCTCTCGTTATGGCATGGATTAGATCAAACTCAATCACTTCATTAGAAAATACTCACTCACTCACGGTCACTCTCTCCAATTCTATCAGGCCATTGTCTATGTCAATGTCATAACACAAAATCTCATCATGCGGCAAGACTATAGCCAAACTAGAAAAACACTTGCAAGAAACACCACAAAGAATAGTAGAATCGGAGTAAAATATCTGCACTCCGATACAAACCCCCTATAGGTTTCTTCTTCAATTATCATCAGGCAATAGCCTTAAACTATATATCACTCACGACACAATCCAATTCTCCAGACAATAGCCTTCATACTTCTCTCTCTTTCCCTCAAGACTCAATTTTTTTAAAATAATAATAAATAGAAAATCCTTAGCCCCCTTGGGGTAACTTCCCACACCTATTTATGTTTTTTTTGAAAAGCATGTTCTCCTATGTTGGTGCCCTTTACAATCAGGCTATAGTCTCTCAAATTACGGTTTTTGATATCTCAAGTTCATTGACTATTCATACCTACAATTTTTAAGTGTTTCTGTTCACAATAAATCATTTTCACACTTAAACCAACTATTTTTTTCTATATTACATGAACTATCTAACTCCATCTTGATTCAATTATCCATTCTTCTAGTGAAATTGTCTAATTCCAACTAGATTTATTCATTGAGAGTTATCTCCAATAACATCCATCTATTGAGAGTTGTCTAACTCCAACACCCGCCTTGAATCCCCCCAGAGAACACAATCCCTCCATGGCAATACTCGTACCTTTGCCTCCACAAGACTATGCCAATGCTTTGCTAGACTAATATCTGACATCATGGTCATCAGCACCGCCTCCCCGAAGAAAACCACACACTACATCACCCAAAACTCGAGCCACCAATTCATTGAATTTACAAAGTGTCAAGACCGCGACCCCATCCCCGCCACCCAACTGGGAAAAACTAAAATATCAACCCGTAGTGGACACACTAGAAGAGGCCGGATGGTATGTAACATTCACTATCCTCACAACAAGCATCCAAGGAGACATGCACACAAATAAGATTGCCAACCTCTTCGAACAATGCTACATCCCTTTAATGCCTATACACGCATGCATGTAACAAGTCCACCTAATAGCTATCAAATACCTCACACTACTCACGCTCAACAAACGAAAATTGGAAAACCATCAACCACCAGTACTTCCCTCCTAAACAAATACAAACAACAAAATCTCAAGAATGCACCCTACAACATGTTGCGCAAACCCACACAAATAGCTCATATAAAGGGACAGCTAAACCCCTAGGTGTCGCCAATGATAACCAAACCCAACACAAGTTGCAATGAATCAAGACTACATGCCCTCATAACACCCACCCTTGAGATACGTAACATTGGCAAACACAACTTATAATTTCCCCAACTGGGCCTTTAGTGCTAAAGTCATTTACCACTATGGGGACCACCTCTGACATGAGGCAAAAACACTTGTCCCATAGCCTTGCTCAATAAACCCACTCCAAGTTCGCATATGAGCTAGTAGCTATGGTCAAGGTGAAGCGTCCTTCATTCACGCCAACACCAATGATTGGTGATTTTTTTTTCTTTTTTTTTCTAACTCCAACACAAAGATCTTCTAGAGCGAGGTGTCTAACTCCCAATTGGAGTTGTCTAATTCCAACGCAAATATCTTCAATCGGGAGCTCTTTAATTCATGTGCACAATTCCTTAATGGGTTGTCTAGCATTTGTGCGTCATTCTCTCTTGGGTTGTTTCATCCAATTTTTTCTTTGGAGTTGTCTAACTCCAAACACCACCTACTCACATGCTAACTACAACATAGTTTGGTTAGTCTTTCTTTCTGGCATAATCCAACATCAAATCTTTTAATACGGGTATATCATAAATATTAAATTATTTGTTTAAAACTCGTTAACCATTCTAGACATATTAGTCAACATATTTGGAGAGACATATGTGATTATTTAATAACTCATAGAATCTTCACTTTGACAATGAATACAATATTTAAATGAGCTTTGGAAACCATGAGGAAAGTGTCTACATGCACAATTTTGATTTGCTAATCATTTTGCACAATTGTGTGTTTCATAGCCTAGGTGCAGACAAAAAAATGACCATATAGGACCCATTGACCTTAGTTTCCATGTGGGATCCAATAGGTCTTAGTCAATGAGAACGTGACATGTGGCAAATTTTATTTCAAATTATTTTTTCTTATATAAAACCAGACTACTTACACGTTTATAGTGTCACAAGCTAGTGACCTATCAGCATTGCACAAATCAACAGGACCTTGTCTCTAGTTTGACACAGTGTTAGCCAAGTCACTACATTTCATGGAAGATTCTATTGGTTTTTGTGCATTTGTAGATGCATCTATACCAGCCTTTCTTTTATTCTCTTTTTGGGTAATTTGAATATTGAATGGTTGGCTTTAAGCAATTGCAGGTTGTTGCACACGTGGCTATGAAAAACATGTTTATTTGGTAATATATTGACTAAATTAATTTAATGTTTTTTACACGTTGGTTATACATAGTGAAAGCAAGATTGAAATATATGGCAATATTTATAGTTTAAAAAAGTAGCCATGGACAATACACAAATTGTTTGAGTTTAAAAGATGGCTATGAGGGCCTAAAGCCAACCCTCGATTTGGTTTAAAACATAGATTTTCTCTCATAGTTGGCTCAAGCCTGAGGAGCAAACCTTTTGGGTAAATCAACTTTATGGTGGCATTTGCTCGGGGAGGGTGGAGCACTCAAGGTCATAAATCTTGCTCTCATAGGAGGATGCCTCTAACTCACAAGCAAAGTGAGCATGCTTGTGAACACGCTTGCAAGTAGAGGGCACATCCAAAGGCCTAGGATTGCACGCAATCCTCGTGCTTACAAAGTATAGTTCGAGGACAATGTTTCGCTTCAACTTACCCCCCTTTGACATGATTGTGTTTAACACGGATTCAAGATTCACATTCAAGGTCGATCACGGAGGGAGGGTTGACATCACAATTTCCAAGAGGATTGAATTACCAAGAGAGCAGTTTACCAAGAGGGTCAAATCGCAGAGAGAGCAAATTACCAAGAGGTGAGTGATTACCAAGAAAGAGAGATTCACCTCACATTCAACCACATCCCTTGCCATACCAATAATATTCACAAGAACAACCACCAAATCACAACAAAACAAGCACAAGATAAAACACAAACAAGGGAGGTTTTGAGCTTCCATGCTTGGTTGGGGCAGTTGCGTGTAATCAAGGTATTGGCCTTTGAATCCATCTCCCACAATCACACAAGTTCCAACAACTTCAATTGGGACTGCCACAAGACAATTGCTCACCGCTCTCCCAACTCCATTGTAGCATGAAGTGTGCAATGTACAAACTCCCCATCAAGGAATGGAAACTTACCAAGTTGGAATCGGGGAGTAATCAACAAATAGACTAGTTATTGGTTATTGCAATTACCACCATTAAGCACTAGCAACCAATGCACATTCATCCTAGGCAATGAAAGCAAACACAAGGGTGCTACCAAAGGCGATGCCGGATTGGTAGCCTATGATTGCTATGGTGATGAAGAGCTCATAAGTGATGAAGAATTGAGGGAGGGGGAAATGAACACAATTGGCAATGGAGTTTGTACATGCAGCAATGGGACTCATGGTCAGCAATGGAGTTAGTCACAGGTGGCAATGGGACTCAAATTTGTCGGCAAAGGTGTTGTGTTGTTGGCTATATGTAGAGGAGGCGAACAACTAAAAGAAGATGGGTAGGGCCTTGTCAGCCATAAACCCCACCTCTTTGCATCTGTGGTCCAGGTGGAGGTCCATGACTCACATGTCCTAGCTAACCCCTTAGCTTCGGGAACCTCGTGTAATGCACTGCTGCAGCATACTCATGTAATGCAGTGATACAGAAATCTCATGTAATGCAGTGATGCAGAAGCCTCATGTAATGCACTGCTGCAGCATACTCATGTAATGCAGTGATGCATAAATCTTATGTAATGCAGTGATGCATAAACCTCATGTACTGCAGTGATGCAGAAACCTCATGTAATGTACTGCTGCAGAATACTCATGTAATGCAGTGATGCAGAAACCTCATGTGATGCATTGTTGCAAAATACTCCTATGATGCACTGATGCAGAATACTCTTATAACGCACTTATGCAGAGTATTCATGTAAAACACCACTGCAAAATCTTATACAAAACCTAATACAGAGGACTGCTGCATGACATAATGCAGAAGATTAAGATGAGGACTAATGCATGATATAATGTAAGAACTAATGCAAAGACCAATGCAAGAACTGATGAAGTGAAAGATGAATCAACAACTTGTATGCTCATGAACTTAGGATCTCAAAGGTTAGTGCCACTAGACAACAACACAACTCCTTAATAGGGTTCAAAAACCCTGTCATCTTGGGGAGATCACTCCCTCTTTAATTAATGCATACACGTGCGCTCATGACCTATTTATCGGGGGGCTATTTACCTCGCAGAAAAGATTTTAAGGTATGGTATTTTTCAAAATAAAGGTAAATTCTTATATTTTAATACATCCTATCAGTAATTATAAATTCTTGGGGGAATCATTTAAAAATACCCTATTTTACTTATACTACAATTTTTATCCTTATACCCCAAATAACCAATTTTTTGACTTTACCCCAATTTTTTTCTCAAAGCCCAACTGTTGTCCATTTTTTTCTTACACTGTGTTTTGTTTTTTACACCCCATTTTTTTCCAACACACAATCCCATGTAATCACCTTCGGTCCTGCATCGGATTCTCATCACCTTCATTGAAGCTCTGATCTAAACCCTCAGATAGCCTAAACAACTAACCCACATCAAAGCCTTGATCCCTCTTCACCTAAGAACACACAACACCATGAGAGCACATAGCACCTCTCACCGAAGCAGGGTTTCCGCCCTCCGTCTCCTACTCTCACTCTCCTGCTACCTAATGAGCCTCTCACCCCAGACTACCAAGACCCCTCCAACTTCGCCATTTTTTTTTCTAACGGTGCCCGATGACCACCGGTCTTAGGGCAGCCTGAAGAAAAAAATGAGATTTCTTTTGTCTTTTGGAAAAAAGATTGCAATTCAAATAGAACGTTGAAATTTTCCTTCCCAACACGTGGGTAGAGATCATTAACTCCACATTGGATACATTGGTTTAGTAATGTTCAAGCCAGTCAGCCTGCGAAGTCATCCATCCAAGCTTTTTCTACAAGAAATTACCTCTTTTCATCCACTAGCACAGACCCTACCCTACACCCACTACCCCTAGTAATTGTTTCCACGCTATTTTACATGTACTGACTAGATAAAAGAGGCCATTATATGTGATGGTATTTTACATGTAAACATGTTTCACTATTTAAAAACCCCCTATATTATATGTACGTTTTTTGCAAAATTTATCTACAATGAATATATTGGACCCTATTTTTTATCGCACGTTGTTTCTACGATTTTCGCTAGTGATCTCCCCGAGCCTGTCATTCAACATTCATAGGGTTCCTAAACCCTTTTATCTAACCTTCCTCTTGCTATACTCCTACATACTCCTTGTATCTACCTACCTAAAAAGAGAGGAAAGAGAGATAGATCGTCCTAACCACAAGAAAGAAGGAGTAACAAGTGATCTCATGAGAGCCTTGACCTAGTGAGAGAGATCCTAGTGCAAGAGATCCTAGTGCAAGAGGTCCTAGTGCAAGCGATCCCAAGGTGAGAGATCCTAGTACGAGAGAGGTCCTATTGAGAGATCCTAGTGCAAGAGGTCCTAGTGGAAGACGTCCCAATGAGAGAGGTCCTAGTGTGTGTGAGAGAGAATGAGCTTCCGTGCTCTCATCCATGGGACTACCCCCTCCAACCACAAAGCATTCCTAACCGTAGATCAAGCCATACCTACATCTAATGGTTGGCATCCACGGCCTCCATCACCCTAACCCTTGATCTAAACTCCTAGATCCAACGGTTGGCATCTACGGCCGTCATTACCCTAGCCACCTTTCTCCAACCCCTAGATCCAACGGTCTTCGTTCGCCAACCTAGATCCAACAGCCTTTATCTGCCCTGATCTCATCCGCTTGACGTCATCCTCCGTTCATCGCCATCCTTCGTTCGTCTCCGTCCGTCTGCTGTCATTCGCTGTCGTGCACTGTCCTTTGCTGTCATTCGATGTCATTCGCAGTCATTCGATATTCTCCACTGTCTTCCATTGTCATACGTTGTCTTCCTTCATACTAACTAATTGACCAAACATAATTTCTACCCACTAACTTCATTTCTAATTAGACCGCGAACCTTAAACCAACCGCGAGTGGTTTGGTTAATTCACGCGGATAATTAATAAAATGCTTCTAAAAGATAATATAATTGAGAAGGTTCTACACACACGCGCGTGGTAACTTCTTCTCGGTATCCACCTATAGATTATTCATGCTTTACCAGTAGCTCAACTTTGGGATAGCACCGGACAATGTAACCACCCGGATTCGAACCCGGGTTGGTCCAGATCTAATACCAGTCTCTTAGACCACTCGCATCCACAGGCGGATGTCCCAAGATTTAGTACTCATCTATATATTGACTATTTCTACTAGCTAACTTCCTCGTTTTTGCAAGTAGTGAGCCTAACCCAACCCGCGAGCGGTTTGAGTGGCTCACACTAACCAATCCACCAATTCCTCTAACTCCAATCCCAACATCATACCCGTACAACACTTCAAACTAAATCTTAAATCAAAACACGAAAGCTTCATTCTTTTTATAATTTTGAGTAATTGAAAAAATGTCAAAGTCAAGTTTTACGGAACTTAAAGGTTAACACCACATGTGAGCACCATATTGGGCTCACAGGCCTCCATGTTAGTGGAGGGTGGCGCTCATGGAGGTTTGTGGCTCTAGACAAGTGGCGGCTAGAGTAACGATGGCCCCTACCATTGTGTGAACCTGGATATTTTAACATAGGTTTTTGTGGTCCCTAAATTTGTTTTGATATTTGCCCCCTTTTAGCCCTAAAAAAAGGTTGATCTATACTACACACACTAAGTGAATCTCCAATAAGGTGTTCATAAAGGCACTGTAAGGCCTTCAAGAAAAGGTTCCATAAGGTGTTTGTACCCTTCATACTTGAAGGCCCATCAATGACAATGTTGGTTTAACCCCTAAAGGTCAAAAACAAAATTCCCAAAATCGATTAAAATAATTCAATCCAAATCAACAAATTATGAAAGCAAATCGGCATCTCTTATGAAAGGTGTGAATGTATGGATGGCATTTATGCAAAGTTGGGAATGTTCACATAAATTTCAGCCTTCTACATATTCACAACCACAAAATTCAAATATAATCATGTATGTTGGTATGGTCAAGCAGAGGTGACGTTAAAGGTGGGCTAGGTAATGGACACCATTGCTAATTTGGTCATTTAACCCCTCAAGGGCAAGTCTTCATAATACTTGAAAAAATGAGGTAAAATTTTGTCAAACATGTTGTCCCTCATGTTTCAAGTGCAAACATGGACCCATGCACAGGTGTCAATACATGAACAATTGTTACATGTTTAGTGGATGACAACAATAAACATTGGGTAGTTAAGGTCGAAGCATCATGTCAACCATGTCCATTTAACTGCTCACCAGGGTCATGTAATGCCGACATGGATGAGATCTATATTTTTTAGGCAAACGGAGTTAAGGTTTATGTGGTGGTGGCTTGTGATTGATTACCCTCATAAGAGTTCTGACAACCATCATAGCCAAGCATTAGAATTTAGTTGAGTGGTTATGGGTTAACCTATAGATCGGCTATGTGTTACCCTAACTCCACCGCTTCAAAATTTGTAGTAGTTTCCATATTCATGAAAAGCATTTCATTCAATTTTTTTTTTGACATTCTCCTTAAAATTTGTTTCTCTTTGCAAGTAAAATCATCCTTGGCTATTACTCCTCCTAAACATTTGCAAACTCTCTTACTTTATCGGTTTTAGATGCTTCAACTTATGCACGCTTTATGGGGACATGGCCTTCATTTGCCAATAACCTTGACCTCCACATTGAGGCAAGTCATCCTATGGCTTACTACACCCTAACCTCCATCATGTCACACTTTGTAATGTTACACCCTCTTTTATATCACGAAAGCCTAGGGAATGGATATGTTTTGTTTAAATATCCCTCCTTGTTGTCACATTTCCCTCGCATATATCATGGATTTTGACATTAAAATAATCCACCAAAGAATTCAAACCACATGCTCACACACATCATGATATCATCATTGTCATAATTGTCATTATTGCAATGATGACTTTGTGTTATTCCATAATGTCACATGTTACACTAATTCTTTATTATCACGTACCCTTGTTCACACTGCAAGCCTCCTCAATATCACATGCATGTTAGTTGCCACATGTGTGGTTTTAGGAAGGTTATAGTGTGCTATGGTTGCCACTTTGTTTTGGCAATCATGTAAATAAAAAATTGGACGCACCTTGGACATTCAAAGTCGAGAATATCCTTCCCCAAGTCATCTAATTTTTTCAAGGCTATGTAGCTATACCCTAAGGGGCTATTTACACCATGGACCATGAAGTTGTCCCAAGGCCATGTAAGAGTGTTGATTGGTTGTTGAACTTGTCCTGGTACCACTTCGGTTTACACCAAGGAAAAAATGTCATAGTGACCATGAAGGTTGAGGTCCCCAAAAGACATATTTAAAGGCCTACATAATCCACTAACATGGTCCAATGGGTTTTGCAGTGAGCGATGCAAAAGAGGTGGTCTGGTAGAAAAAGCCAAGGCCCCATGGCAAAAGAAATGCTTTTATAAAAGAAATTTAATTAATTTTTTTGGGGGGCTTTATATACAACTCTTCCCACTAGGTAAGGCTCACAAGGCACATTTTTCAGCATATGTGTGTTGTAATGAATCTTGAGAAGCAAGTATGCCCTCTATGTGCCTTCATCATATCATAGCCCATGAGACATACCATTTCTTCCCTACACTACCCCTTAAACTGGTTCCCACATGTTTCACAAAACAATATGGGACATCTAGAACTCAAGAATTCAAGTACACATGGTGAAGCGGTTGCAAATAATGCTCAATGTACAACACAAGGTACATGTCACATGTAAATTACATTGACCATGTACAAATTAAATCGCTCATTGTTTTTTGTAAAAATTGTTGTGAGAAGATTTGCAAGCCACATCTTTGACACATTTAACAAGAAGTGAAGACAAGTGAAGCCCAAGAGAAGACAAGTGAATGGTCAAACTTGATTTTTTTCTTTCAAAATTGCCCTTTTTGGGCATATATTAAAAAAACTCAACACATTCACTTTTGGTGCATGGTCATTCTTCTTGGTCCACATTTGGTTTACACCTAGTGAGGGGCCCAAAGGCTTTGTAAAATGATTTTTTTAAGAAATTGGACCGTGGAAGTTGGACCATGAAGTCGGACCATGGAAAAGGCCACCTTCCATGGTCCGACTTCATGGTCCATGGTGTAAACTGGCCCTAAGTTAGTCATTGAGAGCCTCGGACGGGGGACGTTAAACCTCCCCCTACAAGCTTTTCGGGGGAGGTAGATATGGACAGGGGCAACCTCCATAAAGAAACTAAGACTTTTATGGACCCAACCGAAAACTTCTGCCCGTCCCGCCCGACTTTGAAATAACCATTGCCCTTGAATTTTTGAAGGCATCCACAAATCCCATATTGAGTGCACTTCACATTCAAGGTGTGTGTATATATATATATATATATATATGTGTGTGTGTGTGTGTGTGTGTGTACCTCCACTTAGTAAAGAAGCAATTGACTGGGATTTCATTCCGGAAGTGAAAGTGTCAATAAAGCATGTAATTAACTTGGAAGTCAAAATCATTACAAAATCCTCATTAGCATTGATATTATAACTTTTGTGACTTACCATTTGTAGGGCTCTTTGTCATTCTAAAAATGAGACTTAAATTAGTGTGATGGTTTTAGTATGTATATTGTATAGTAGTTAAATACAATATATATTGAATTTTGGACCTTGAAAACGAAGTGCTCTCAATATGGGATTAGTGGATAAGTGGCCTTCAAAAATGCAAGGGCAATGTATTTCCGAAGTCGGGTGGGGCGGGCATAAGTTTTCAGTCAGGTCCATAAAATCTCGATTTCTTTATGGAGGCTGCCCCTGCCCGTATCTACCTCCCCCGAAAAGCTTGTAGGGGGAGGTTTAACGTCTGCCCGCCTTGGACAGGTGCACGCCCGAACAAATTTGTCTTGCTCGGCCTTGATGGGTTTTAAATTGTCTCCAAATTGCCGTCATCAATAGAGCTCGTCCATACGACGCAATGTAACTTGCTTAGTTTGTTCAAATAAAATCATTTAAATATAGAAGCATTAAATGTGTAAGTACCAAACTTGCAAAAAAGCGCATAAGACTGTTGTGTTGACTTGAGATATCAAGCAAAGTAAAACTTGCTTTCGTACCTATGAAGCACATGGCTTGTGATGTCATTTGTAAACGGAACTTGTATAATACATTCATCATCGTCTATTGAGAATTTATTGTTATTTGGAGAATAAAGTCGATTAGGACTATGTGAACTAGGCATTGCATGAATCAAGTGCACCATTCACCCCTCCTTGACACTTGTCGAGGGTCTTCATAAAGTCAAGAAATCATCAACATTTTGGACTTGGAAAAATATTTCTTTCTCCCTTTGTGTTTATGAGTTGAGGATTATTTTTTTGTAAGATCTCCAACCCACTGAAAGGTGGCAGTACCATGCATGCAGAGAGAGAGAGATAACATAAAACCCTGAAATAAAACGCACCCCATAAGTTCATGTTTCTAATTGATTAGACATCATAATCATTTTCAAAGGCCCCGAATTGGTCTAGTCTAAGTCATTGAGATGAATCGGCCACAAATCAAAATCTTATGTTGAATGAACGAGAGATATGCTTGTATACGATAATCTCTCTCTCTCTCCCCCAATTATATACACAACATAAAGAAAGAAAGAAAGAAAGAAAGAAAAACTGCAAATAGATGGATCAATCATGGTCATGCTCGTGTCATTGCCCTTATTGGCCATGTTCCCGATAGCCATCTTAGGGCCACTTCACACACAAGGCTGAAGGCCCTTGACCATGGCAATGTAAGAGCTCTCATTGGTTGAGAAGGCGGAGACCGTCCAAGTTCACTTCACACTAGGAGGTGAAGGTCTAAAGTCCCAAAGAAAAGTTCATGGATGAAAAGTCTACATGGAGTCCTACATGGCAGGTTGTGGATAAGGGTGCATGGTCTACTGGAATTTGCGTCAGGCCCATGGCCTGACACAAATTCTGGGAGACCATGAATTTTTTAATATTTTTTTCCAACAGGACATATTTCAAGACAACTTTCAAGGCAGATTTCAGGGCAAATTCTAGAATAGATTCCAAGACAAATTCCATAACAGATTAACACCACCAAGTAATTCTCTTAAATTGATAAAGTTTGAGACATATTAAAGTTATCCTTAAAATCTCAGCCTTGGGAGACATGACTTTAGACATGTACCTTGAGTTTAGGTGGATCAACGTAAACTTAAGGAGCTTGCCTGCCCCATTTTGCCGGAGCTTTAATTAGCCCAGTGCAACCTGCCAGCACAGCTGTCTGCCTACATTTGGGCCATAAGGGGGTAGGGTGCCTCTAGAAACAAAGGAGTCATGATCAAAAGCTCCCGAGGGTCCCAACTCAAGGTTCCCAAAGATTGACCCTGTCATTATTTTTAGTCTATTGACACAAGAAAACAAACCCTGTAAATATAGAATAGATCTCTCAACTTGGGACTGTAGCCTATCTTTCACCCGGCATCCTGAGACTTTAAGGATAACTTTATTATATTAAACCAAATCCTCCCCTCTTTTTCCGCCAACAAAATATGCAATGGTCCCGCAACATGGTCCATTCTCACTTCACACTATGTTTGAGGGCCCGTGACAACCTAACGCTTTCCCAACACCCATGGTGCGGCCTTTGGATGAGAGTCAAGGGTCCTCACCATTACAAGGTCACGGCTCTCGGCTCATGTGTGAAGTGGCCCTTAACTAGGTACACGTTCCAGTTTCAAAGAGCAAGGAGGTGAAGAGTGACAAGAGCCATCTGAAAGTCTCGAGTGCATGTTACGACATAAAATCTTTCGGAGGTACACTTGAGACCTACTTACACATCATAAAGGAAACCCTACGGAATCCATGCCTTAAAATGGAATCTTTGAACCCTAACGAACTACAGACACATATAGAGTAGTCTACTGATTGAACACTTGGGAGCTCTGGGTGAGAAACAGCACAGCCCAGTAAGGTCGAGGCATCTGTAACCGATAAAATAAGAGAGTTTGCATCTGTGTAGGAGGAGTAATAGCGGGGAATCATTTTTCTTGTGAAAGAGAAACAAAATTTTAAGGAGAATGCAAGTATTTAATGCAAATTCATCAATCTGGAAATTGCTGCAAATTTTAAAGTGTAATTTTTAGGTTTACATATAGTCGATCTGTAGGTTAACCCATAGCCGTTCATCTCAAGCTACTCCTTGGCTACGACAATTGTCAAAATTCTTGTGAGGGTAATGTCGAGGCATCTATAGTTGAACAAGTCCATTTAACTACTCACTAGGGTCATGTAATGCTGACATAGATGAGTTCTATAATTTTTAGGCGAACAAAGTTAAAGTTTATGTGATGGTAGCTTGTGATTGATTACCCTCACAAGAGTTTTGACAATTGTCATTGCCAAGGAGCAACATTAAGATGGGCAGTTATGGGTTAACCTATGGATTGACTATGCGTAACACTTAAATTTACGCTTCAAAATTTGTAGCATTTTCCATTTACATGATTTTTAAAATTTTAATTTTTTTTTTTTGCATTCTCCTTAGAATTTGTTTCTCTTTACAAGAAAATAGCTTTCCACTATTACATCTCCTAAACATATGCAAACTCTCTTATTTTATTGGTTGTGGATGCCTCAACCTTAATCATTCACACGCCGCCACCACATAGAGTAGAGGCACCCATGACCGATCACTTAAGAAATTTTGTGTTAGATTTGGAGAAGTATAAGACAATGCAAAATTTTCCCGTGAAGGAAGATAGAAATCAAGAAGACTACAAATTTTTTTGGGTAGTTTTGTTCCTTAAATTGAAATTACTATGAATTTTTGAAGCCAAAAGTTGTCCCGAACTTATTACCAATGTCTAGAGTCTGCCATAACTGCTCATTTTAACAACTCATTCCTCCTCGCATTAGCACTCAAAACCATGGAATGTGTCATGGCACTATTGGGTTTGACCTAATCAAAATTCGATTCCAGGCTGATCAAAATTATGGTACCGTATAGAGTGCCAATGGTCTTGATCAGGAATAGGCGCCTCTACTATAACTTTTGTTCTCCTAAAAATATATAGATGTCATCTATGTCGGCATGACCCTAGTGAGCGGTTAAATGAATGCTGTGAATGTCTCGACATTATTCATCCACACATCCACGCCAGCCTCATCCATGGCAGGAATGTGGTCGCGCCTCAATCCCTGCGCCTCGCTTTGCATTTCCCCTTTCTGTGTGTCTTTCGAGATTCACCTAAGTTTGCTCCCACAAATCTGTCGGCCATCACACGGTTCCATTCCACCCTCGCACTGTTGAATCAATGTTCCCAAATTTACAAGACTGTAACAAGACTGTCTGCTCGTGGTTTAGTCTTCGCGAGTTTGTGAGGGAGGAAGATTTCGAGGTTTTTAGTAAGTCGTTTTAGCAAGGAGTCTTCCCTGTAAGTACAAAGATAGGAGAGTTTCATTCTACACTCATAGTACTATTGAGTGCAGGCACCTTGAACTGATGTTTGCGAACTTCTGGGTGGCTCAATGCTCCGAATTTGCAAACGTCGAATGTGCCTTGAATTTCTTCAAAATTTTATGTCGCTTGAAGCTCCGGGTTGTTGAATGATTCTAGTAGAGCTGAACTGACTTGCACTTGATTTTCTTCAGTATTTGGTAGAGGAAGAGAGACTGGAAATATCTGAAGTGCCTATTTTTCACGTTGCAGAACGTCTGAAATAGGGTATTCAATGTTGCTAGGTCGAAACCTCCTTTTTTTACGAGTTTAGGTAGAAATCTCCCGTTCTAAACATATAGGATGGAGTGCAGGTAACTTGAACAGATGGTTTTGGAACTTGTGGGTGGCTCATAGCTCCAAACTTGCGAATGAATTGTCGTACATCTCGAATCTCTTCAAATGTTTAGGTTGGATGAAGCTCGGGGTTGTTGAATGATTCCACCAGAGCTGAACTGACTTGCAATTGACCATCTTCGGCATTTGGGAAAGGAAGAAGAGACTCGGGGGTTTCTGAAGTACATATTTCTGATATTGCAGAAGGTCTGAAATAAGGTTTTCAAATTTGGCAGGAATCAGGTAGAATTTCTCCTTTTTAAGTTTTGAGTTTTGGAAGTCATCATCTGCAATGGCGCGACCGACGATGCACTTGTTGCGTCTGCGAGGATTTCCGATATTCGAGCAATTGCAGCTGGAAGAGCGGCTTCTGCGCACCACCCAACGCAACTGGTGCCTCATCAACCAGGGCACCAGCCCTCCCGCCATTGTCATGGGCATCTCCGGGTATGTGCTCTTTCCATTTCCCAAATCCCATCGCCATCCTGCGTGAATCTCTCTTCCGGCTTCTTCCATACTTTTAAGGCATCTTCGTACCCTCTCAACCTGTTTTTGTAGTTTCTTATCGTGAACCAAGGTGACTGGATTCCTGTGAGCTGCATTTTATCGATTAGGGTTTTGTGAGCTGAGCGAAGGGCTTTGTGTGAGTTTGCGTATGATGGAATTGGCTAAAAGCTTACTGATAAGCCATTTTCCCCAAGGGTGGAAGCATTACCCAAACTCGGGCTTGTCGGCTACTCGTGTTTCTGTAGTATCGTAGGATGAAGGTGGTGGAAGCACGGCCCAAACGCGGGATGCTTGCTTTTGTAGTTTCGTATGGTGAAGGTGACTGGATTCATGTGAGCTGCGTACATCCATTCCATCAATTAGGGTTGTGTTAGCTGAGCGAAGATTTTAGTTGAAGCCGCGCATGATAGTATTGACAACAAACTTACTTGAAACCCAATTTTTTCAGGAGTGGAAGCATGACCCAAATGCGGGATGGTCGGTTACTCGTGTTTTGTAATTTTCGTATGGTGAAGGTGACTGGATTTCTGTCAGATGCGTTACATATTTCATCAATTAAGGTTTTGTGAGCTGAGCGAAGGCATTACGCAGTGTGAGTTCGTGTTCGATGGAGTTGGCAAAAAACTTACTTAGGACTCAAATTGTTCTAGGGTGAAAGCATGACCCAAATGCGGGGTGGTCGGCTCCTCGTGTTTTTGTAGCTTCGTAGGGTGAATGAAGGCGAATGGATTCCTGTGAGCTCCTTTTACGTAATTTACGAATTAGGGTTTTATGAGCTGAGCGAAGGTCTTAGTTTGAGGTCGCGGATAATGAAATTGGCGAAAAACTTACTTAGGATACAAAAATAAACAAAGAGTGGAAGCATCACCCAAATGCGGAATGGTCGGCTACTCGTGCTTTTGTAGTTCCTGGGAGCACGTTCACGCACTTCATGATTTAGGGTTTTGTGAGCTCAGCGAAGGTCTTAGTGCGAGTTTGCGCATGATGGAATTGGCAACGAACTTACTTAGGACTCAAATTGTTCCAGGGGTGGAAGCATGACCCAAACGCGCGATGGTCGGCTACTCGTGATGCAGGAAGCCGGAGCAGCTGCTGGACGTGAAGGCCGTCATTCGGGACCGTATTCCTGTCATCCGCCGCTTTAGTGGCGGAGGCACAGTCATAGTCGATGAGGGTACTGTCTTCGTCACTCTCATCTGCCAGGGCGATGCCGTCCCCATTCCCAAGTTGTACCCTCGCCCCATCATGGATTGGACCGAGCACCTCTACATTCCTGCTTTCGAAACAGTTCCCGGATTCAAATTGCTAGAACACGGTGAGACTCTCCCGGCAGTTGAGGGTTTCCATTCTCGGTGCTTTCCTTTTTAGGGTTTCCAATTCCATGCAGTCACTCTCTCGGCAATAGAGTTATCCTTTACCTCAATGGGACTTTTCGTCGGGAGTTGGTCCCGTGTGATTTTCCAGTGGTTGTTTAACTTACAAAATCAATAATATATTTTCAGTTGTGGTGCATTCTCGGAGGTAGTGTTTGAATTTGAATGTAGAGCAATCTATTTTGGTTCACTGGGGGTCAATCTCATTTTAGCACCTCATGGGATGCCAAAATGAGTTTGATCCGCAATCAACCAATAGAGAATGTTCTTAGTTCAAATCTTTACACTAACTCCAAGCACCCGACCAAAGGTTCTGTTGAGTTAGAGGGTAACTTCAATACATCCACAACTTGCTTCTCATAAACGCAACATAGATGCTCAAACTCTTTCTTGTCATCTGGAAAGACAGAATCTGCAAATGTTTAAGGATATATGTACTTACGTAGCATCAGTGGTGGATGATATAGATATGGACTTCTAGTTCTCAGCAAGTTCCTGAAACTGATGTTTGAACATAAGCAAGTCCAAAACTGTTTGCTTGACAGAGTCAGTGACCTGTGAGTAAATCACAGTTTTATTAGAGGTTCCAACAACTGAAGATCCGATATACAGAAAATGGAATACTTGAAATTGCAGCCTCATAGAATGTGGGAATAATATCGTCAAGACTCGGAGCTCTTTTCAGTGCAGTTTGACATTTGACTTCCTCAGTGCTTGTAATATGTTCTTATTCAGTTAAATATGTCCTTTCACCAGTTTTGATTGTAAAGCGTATTACTAACTCAAATTTTGTCGCTTTGAGATTCATTCAAAATTGTCCACATCATGTCACTGTCCTGAATTCATACATAAGCTTATATTGTACACACACTTTACAGTAAAAAGAACAAAAACAAGAACAAGAACAAGAGACGATTATCCCAGTGCAGACTTGCAGAAGCGTTACTGTCATATTCAGCATTCCACAACTTCAGATATAATAGTGCAAGTGAGATTCAATTATCTCGATAGCCCAGTATGGAGAAGCCATTTTTTTTTTGCATTAGAAGTAACACAGAAATTGCAGTATGTTGTTTAAATAAATAAACAAGCAATTTGGATGGAGAGCAACTCTACACTCTCTGTTCTCAATCCTGACCATTTGAAGGTTGGAATCTGCAGACTACGTCTTCGATAACAAGAAGTTTGGGGGAAATGCTCAATCTATCACCAGGGGTCGGTTCCTTCACCACACCTCATTCTTGTGGGATTACCAAGACTCTCGGATGGCTTACTTGAGCCATCCAGAGCGAGCCCCTGCATATCGACTTGTAAGTGCCACTTTTTGAAATTTTAAATTGCTTGTTGTTTACATTACCACATTGCACTCAAGGTGTATCTCTCTTTCTTTCTTTTGTGTCTTAATGAATTGGCAATCTATATTTCAGGCTCGGCAACATTCCGACTTCATTTGTCGCTTGAAGGAACACTTCCCCTCCTGCCAATTCTTTATGGACTCTGTAGTGCAAGCGTTTGAGCAACAATTCACTCTCCAGGAGACTGACTTGGATGGGATTGAGCTGACGCAGCCAAAAGTTCCTCACCTGAACAGCACTCGTGTCTTGAGCACCAGTGAGCTTGAAGAATCGCTTAAAAAAGCGCCACAAAAGCAATAACCTGTTGTGGAATGGCAAAAAAGCGGCTAATGTTTTCTCACCTTTGTGCTGGATTTTTAATTCATACAGGTCTTGTTGGGGATTGTTCAGATTAAACTGGGTCCCTTGTTACCATTCAATTAGGTGGGTGCTTATAAAGGTGCCAACCTGGAAACGATCATAGTTTGTGGGAAAATGACACAAATAAATTTATTGCAGTGTCAATGTCAAGGTGTTCCACATTAACTCCTTACTGAAAGGCTGAGTTTGAATGTCATAGCGCAGGTTGGTTGCTATAATATTCCTTTGAGGCAAGTATCCAGCTCTTGGTGAAGTTGAAATTGATGAGGTTGACTCTAGAAAGAGACATGTTTTTTCTTAAGCATTTTAAGCTGTCACAATTTGAACTGTCCAATCCTGCTTATCCCTGTCGCATAATTCTCTGTACTGAGAAAAGATGTGGTCAATAGCCCCTGTCATCCCATGATGAATGTATTCGAATGTCTTTGACATCCTCGTACATAAAAACCATGTAGAAATCAGTGAGTATGCTGTTGGATAATTGCTGAGCCCAAAGATGCTGTTGGAGTAATATACAAGTGGTATTCGCTGATTGTCTATTGTGTAGTCGCTAACGAGATGTCAATGTAGGATTTATTGGTACTTTTAACCCCTAGATGTCAGAGTGTATAGTATGTGGTTGTGATTACAAAACTAGGTATCACTAGGTATCACCCACTAAAGGGTTTTGAATTGGGGTGGGGGTTTGGGCTTGGACTACACGATCTCACACACCACACTCACTACACAAACACATCCGGACATTATAACACATCCTCAAACAACAAAAATCTAAAGCACTTTTGTTTTGCATCATACCTTTTTGACTATTGTACTTCCCCCAACCATGCAAGTATGGTACATATGATAGTGATATTGATGGAACTTAGACATTCCCTTCTAGGACGCAAGGATTATATTATTCTAAGTGCTCTAATTGTATTTAGACCTCTATGACTTGTAGAAAGGCTCTTGAAAATGACATTGTCTCGGAGAGGCCAATGACAAACAACTTGATCATCAATATTGCAAGTCACGACAAATTTTGTATGCTATATGAAGATTGCCATGTGATGCCACCAAGTGTACCAAGTGTACATGCCAACCTTGCCCCCACATATATTTAAGACAATTAAGGGGTGTGTATATATATTGCAAATATTATCATGGGGATTGTTAATCTCTTTGACCTTGTGCTTGTATTTGTTCATGACTTCCTAAAAATTTACAAATGGAGGCCATGGTATTCCATGATATATTTGCTTGTCTAAACATCTTTGTTACGAAAGCCGAATTATCCTCCATGAAATAGGCACAACCTTGGTTGTGAATTACCAACCATTTTTTCATCTCCTTTTCACAAAATATTCATCATTCTAAATTATTTGTCATGAGATTTGAACCATGTAGAAATGCAAAGACTACAAGATAGTGATGGCCCACATGCATGTAATATCTCGTTCTTTGATGTTTCCTAATAGGAGTGTAATGGTGATTGTTGTCAAAGCACCACGGGTTTATATCTTCTTCATTCTCTTTGAATGAACAACAATGATCCCCCAATCCTGCCAAATTGATGTTGTTGGCAATGATACATACACATTGGCCATGTAATGTGTATCAATATGGACACCCAAATGACGTTACACATTACATAGATTATATAATTCCATATAATGGGAAAAATGATAGCAATGTGAGCGTCAATTAGGATAAAATAAAATAAAATATTGAAAAATGAAAATATTATGAAACAAAAATAAAAGAATGAACATAAGCATTTTCTCTAGCAAGGTTTTCCTTTGTGTGTGCAAAGCCAAATAAAGAGGATGACCGCATTTAGTATGATAAATGATATCATATGATATCATATTAACTCATGTATGATTTGGTAACAAAAAAAATTCTTTAGTGCAACAAAATGCGAATCAAGTGTCACATATTTACCATTATTTTTGTTACTTTTATTATGATTCTTAATACCAATCCATAAGGATGTTTTATGCCACCATTGATCTTGCATGTCAATATCATATGACCATGAGTTTACTTAAGGTACGTGGTCCTTAAAACATCACTCCCCCAATGGTGACATCTAGTTGTGGAGCCTAAAGTGTTTACTTAATGGTGTGAATTAGGTTGCAATGAACTAAAGGGCACCAAGGATTAATTTTGAGTGATGAATGATTGTTCATAGGGCTTTTTATGCTAATGTAAGGCCCACTTCACAAGCATCACATGTCGGTGAAACACACAAGAGGGAACTAGAGTTTGAATGAGCAAATGTTACTTAAAGGCTTCGATGCCACACAACACCACCCACTCTATGGAACCAATTTTTTGGCGTGGTTAGCCGTAATTCTCTAACCCACTCTGCCTCATAAATGATCGTGGGCCGCCATGCATTAAATTGCACAAGGCATATAGAATTAAGGCCCTGGTCACACAATAAAAACAACAAAAAAGATTGTCTAAGCATCCATCTTCTAGTGTTCATTATCGTGGGTGTGCACATTGTGAACTCTCACAACAATTTGGGATGCATTATGCTCAAGAATCCAAAGGGCAAGTGGATTAGCGCATAGAGGCCTCAATGTGGGATCCCATGCAAACGCACAAAGCCTTTTGGTTGTTGCCAAACATTGATTTTGAAGTTGACTATGAGCAGGAGGTGACTTAGAGTGAGGGATGAGAAGATTATGGACACAACAACTATGATACTGATATCAAAATCCAGCCAAGTCATGTTGAAGTTGAAGCATTTGTGTCCCAACAATTGAGATTAGCGCATGGAGTGAGGCAAAAGATTGAGTCGGCAATACTTCTCCTTCTAGCACCCCACCATACAACATCAGATATCATGTATCCCGATTTTGACCCTTTGTCTTTGTCTTTGTCTCTATACTTGCAGTAGCTATCAAAGAGAGTCTAACTTTTGTTGGCTACATCACAACATCTTGTACATGAATTTGGACAACCTACTTGCAAATTCACTATATAAGCAATTCAACTAAACTTGCTTTATTGGAGCAACAACGTGGCTCTATGCTCAGTGGCCTTAGTGAATATTGGTAAATGGTGCGATGTGCACAAGGGATTTGTTTATTTGATTTGTTTCCTCCACGTTTACTCTTAATTATTTGTACCTTGCATTGTCATTGCTACAATCACATGCCAAGGTTAGATGTTGAGAGGGAAGTTTGGCTGCATGCGGAGGCTGCCACATTGGTTGCTAGTTGCATGCTCAAATTGCTTTATGAAATCTCGGTTGACATTTTAGGCCACCTCAAAGATGAATGCAACCAATTACAAACATGGCATTAATGAATATTGGAAAATGATGGCAAGTTGAAATGCCCAAGTGGTCAATGTGGCCTATATTGTTAACATTGATGATGCTAGCATGAGAGGTTTAGGTGGCACATGAGGCCAGTGGCATTAGGCAAATAGAAAGATTGGGTAGCACATTAGGCAACACATTGAGTAATTTTAAATGTGCATTTCAACAACTCATAACTGTGTGATTGTTGCAATGTCACAAAGCACCAATGTGGGTCCATGTTGCAAAGTCATCCTTGCCAAATGTTAAGTCTCTCACATACAAACATAATACATCTTAATGACATCACTAATATTGTGGTAGGCAAAGCCCATGCCAATACAATTCCAAGAGGTCCAATTGGCAATCAAATTCCACTTACAAGTATTTTTGAGTATTGTGAGCACAAATTCCAAGGTTGCAAAAGGGAGGGGACGCAAGGTTGGCGAGCTAATGGCAAGGCATGCCAAAACAAGTTTGGTACCCAATGGACCAATATGGAATGTTCCTCTTTCAAGCCTCCGCATTGATTCCAACCATGCACCCTAAACTTACCGAACATGGAAAGTTTTGCATGCGAAACAACCAACTCCCTACTAAAACTCCGGTTGAGTTAAAGGATAACTCTAATATGCGGAAAATATCGCAATTGATCAGATCAAGCATTTGTGGTTGTAATTTCTACATTTGACAATGGGGCGAAGATATTGTCTACATGTTGAGTTTGGACTCTCAGTGATCACTCTCTTGGGGCATCTCTTTGAAAAAATACAATCAAGGAAGAGGGGGAGACATGTGTTTTGACACCATAATGGGAGAAAAATCTAGTGTTATTTTTTTGTTGATCAGGCATCATTTTTTTCATCGTAATTAAGATTGAAGGTAGCAGAGGATATTCAAGAGCATTTCACTATATTCAAAGGACAAATACCTGGATGGGGGTGGATGAGATGGTTTCATAAAGGAAACCCTCTTCTTGCATTTAGAGCGGTACAAGGATTGGAGACAACAAGAGCAAAGGGCCTTTTTTTAAGGAGATTCACACGGGTTTCTATGACAATCTCCACATAGTCTACTCTTTCCACGATTACCCACCTACAAAATTATGGAATTTTGATGAGAGGGCTCAAGTGAGCAGAGGAATGGTGCTGATGTGGTGCTCGCAAGGAAAGGAGCTCGCCGAATTCACAGAGTAATGTTGGATGAGTTGCATCTATGTAGTCGAAGAGTGCATTCCCAAGTTTTACATATTTAAGGGAAAACAAATGCAGAATAACTACATTGCGAAGTGCAACACCGAGGTTTGCATGGTGATGCAACCCTAGGCTTAGATGACAAGAATCCTCTTCAAGAACATAGGTATCAACACTTTGTGAAGTTTGTGTAAGCAAAAGGAGGCAATTGTGTCTTGACAACCAACACCTTTAGATTTTTGATGGGCATAATGCTCATATTACACTAGAGGTGGTTAAAAGGTTGGATTGAATTTACTCACCTTGCGCTCACATATGAGTCATGCTTTACAACCACTTGACATAAACTGCTTCGAGAATTTTAAGAGTGTTTTTTGGCATGTTATGGATGTGTGGATGTTTGCCAGCAAGAGTAGAGGTGCTCACGGTGAAGATTTGGCCCATTGGGAATCATTGACACCACAAAACATTATTGTTCGATTCCGAACCAACCAACATATGGTCTTATGATGCAAACCAAATGGATAACAAATGGGCTCCATGTGAGCCATATAATGCATCTTTAAAACTTGACATGGGTGCACAAGTTGGAAATGAAGAGGTTAAAGGGGAGACATTGGAATTGAACACTTGTGTTGGTGTTGATGTCTCTCACTATTATGTTCATGTTGTTGGTGATGAAGTGCTCGTGAGCCATGAGGAAGGTGTGAATTTGAATGAGGAGGAAAGAGACCAAATTTCAAGTACTCAATGCAAAGATGCACAAGTAATTGCGGATTTTGTTGATGTTGTTGCGCCTTTGGAGGAGTCTCGGATTTTACACTTCTTGACTCTACCTAGATTGCCGAAGTCAAGCACTCGAAGACGCCAATTGGTGAGCCCATAATTGACTGCATCAAGTCGGTTTTGATGACATTGGATGAATACATCTTGCAATTAGAGAAGAAGCCAACCCGGAAAGTGAGAGTGGAGGAGTCAAGGTAAAAAACTATAAATTTGAAGATGGCCAAGGGGAAGAACACCATATTCATAATTTTGGGACTTTAAGGAGTCCCAAAATCAAGGAATCCAGTTGGAAAAGTATATTGTAGGGAACATGGGAACGCTCCGGAACAAAATGGGAACCCCAGAGGGAACACATGATGGGGAACATTGGCACATGTCATTGGGAACGTGGGAACGCTGCATTGGGAACATGGGAACGACGTGGTACACCATACGAAAATCTTCCATTCACAAAATGCGAGAAGTGTGAAAAGATCAACAAAACCCATGGTAGTGAAAAGTAACTTGGTATTCCTTTGCATTAAGTATGCGGACAAGGGTATAATTACCTCTTGATAATTAACATGCGAAACGGACATGTGTGCAAACATCCAAAATTTGTCATGATGCAATACTAATTGACATTTCTATTGCACAATGTTCGTCTAACCCCAAGCATATAAAACCAATCCCCATGAAGATGGCGATGGTGCCCACAATTGATATCAACGAGCGCGAATGTGCCCACGATTTGTTGTGGGTGGGGCATTTGACGCACTGCCCATTCGTCCTTCAGCCAACTCACACCGCCTGAGGTTGTCTTTGGCAAATTGTACTTGGTTGCTGGGGATAGTAATCTTTGGCGACTTCCCAAGGTCACGTGGGCCTGGAGGCCACGCTGCCAATATGCAATCAAGAGGTTGCCAATCTGGAGTTGAGTACTTCAAGTCACGTTTCCACTTGAAATCTGTCTTGGTGTCCCACCCGCTGTATTTCTCCAGCACGTTTCTGGCAGTGGAGGTGGGAATGAACCATTCCACTTGAATCTGACGCGCATGCGGTCCAGTAGTCTCCAAATTGGGGGGTGTTAAAGCGCGGCACACCCAAATGGGACGAGCAATATCTTGTTCTTGCGGCCTAAGGATCATGAAATGTCCTGTGAACACATCGTGTGCAGGGCGAAACGAAGGCGGGGGTCGCCGATTTCTGGGCCCCACATAATGTGCGTCGGCTCCATGATCCTCTCGAAGCTCGCCCGTTTGGAGAAATGGAGTGTCTGAACTGGGCGTAACTCGGGTTGTGGGCCAAAATCCTTCTTGCAAGCGGGTTCCCTCCGTCCATAGATCCGAGAGAGGTGCAGACAACGCTTCTTTCACATCAGTCCAATATGCAATGAGAGGGCCATGCACCCTACTGTATCCCCCCACATTGTCATGGTTGGAGTTTGACTCCCAGTGGTCAATATATCCTTGCAACCCATTGATAACATCCTCTAGTTTTCCCATTGCGCGAGGTTGGGCGGGTGCAGGTTCGCCCTCTGGCATTGATGGTCCTCCTCTGATGTTCTCCTTCCACATGAGTATACCTCTCTCCGGAAGCCACTCCACATCACTGCACACCAATTTATATTGCATTACCGGCCACCCATCATCCCTTACAAAGAATTTGAATTGTTGGGCTTTGGTATGTCCAAACAAAATATCGTTCCCACTTGGCAAGAAGGGCTCAACAAAGCCCTTCCAGGCAGGGAGTTCTTCGATCACATGTGGAATGGTGGCCACCTTCTCCATTTGCATGTAGGATTTCATCAAGAGGGGGATGGTAGGATAGTCCTTCTCGCGCAACTCCATGCTCCATCTCCCGAACGAAGCGTCTATATCATCATGTGTGTGACCAACCAGAAGGTATGATACATATACCTCTCTAAATATGCCTTTTGCTACTAGCATGGACCAAAATGCTTTCACAAATCTGCATTTGTTGTCCTTCCAACAATTGTCCAATTGAACATACAAAACGGGTGGGAGGGGCATGGCAAGCACGGGGTCAGCAGGTTGGGTTTTCAGTCCCTCCAAACAAGTCTCCTTCCCATTCAATATGGCTTTGTAAAGAGGCGACCGACCGGCACCCTCGAAAAGTGTTCGAGTTGACATAACCGGCGGAGCCTCCAAATCACGAAGAAGTCTGGCAAATGAACCAACAGTATGATTGCAATCACCTGGATACAAATCAAGAGAATAATGTGCATATCGTTCATCTCCATGCCCATGCGCTATCATACCGGTCACAGATAAAGGCAACTTCGTGAACATGTCAGTGTCTTTATTCTTGTACGCAAAACAAGGAGAAGCAGTCTTCCCATGGTCCATTTTATCATGAATGATGGACAACACCTTCCGGGGTTCCAAAATGGAGATGGACCTCATGCACCGGTAAGCATTACGTGCTGCCTCTTGTTGTGCAAGGTGTTTCTGCAATTGTTTGGAGAAACCAGTATGGGCTGCAGATCCGCGCACATGGGTAGAAATAATTGCTTGAAGGGAATCACATTTCCCACAACGAGCAAAATTGTCTCCTGCTCTCTTCGTCACGTATTGCTTGAAAAATGTTTGGCGGATGTCGCTTAGTTTTGAAAGGGAAATGGCTTTAACTCCGCATCTTTGGTTCACCTTCATCACATAGACAAGAACAACAAGATGTATAAATGCATTGCATAGATTGACATGTTATGAAATTGGAAGTTGTTGGTCGTGTAGAGCAATTCGAGTAATTCAATATAAAGCATGCGGAAAATAATAACAAATGAATCACGTAGAACCCTCACCTGGTTGATGGTGGTTAGCAATTTGTTCCACTTAGTGCCACGGGGAAGGACCATCTCAACAACACGCTGGCCGTTGGGGAGAGTGCGCGATTTGTGGGGCATCATGTCTGCTTTGTCTTGTAGGAGTTCTTGGAGAGTAGATGTTGCTTGCAAAGTTGCCACTCGATGTCTCTTCATGTTCAAATTTCCATGATCTCTGGGACGCACACCAGCCAAGAATTCTGCCCGGTTTCTATAAAACGACGATTTCGACACCACAAATATTTCACGCCATGCCCGAAGGCATATGTCCCGTCCACACAAGGTCACCACTTTGGCCCCTCCCTCACGCGAACAGTGGACCTCACCATGCACATGTATACGTTTGCTGTGTCGCATTCTAGGAGAGCAACCATAGAACTCAGAGCGCAACGCTAGTACTTCCTCCCTCGGAAAGTACCTTAAACACTCCCTGTTGCAACAATCAATGGAAGACAGCTGCCGGACAGAATCTGCGTTGAGAACGACCATTTTCTTGGGCAGGACATCCAGGTCTCTAGGTTTTCGGGTGGTGTCGTATTTCCGTTTGCCTTCTTTCAAACGTTGGGCAAGCAATCTATTGTGGTCCCGCATCCTCGAAATGCTCACATGTTGGTGTTGTAGGAGAGTGCATCCATCGTGAGAAGCACGAGATATGGGCCAACGTCGAAGAGAGAAAATGACATCCATATCCATCATTCCCTCTACAGGGTCCATGATGAGAACCCCAACGTCGTCTTCCCCAAGGGCCCTATCATCTATACAATCAATTGGATTTGAGTTTCTACAAATCCCTCCAGCAACTTCCTCACCTTGTTCATTGAAAAGCAACAAAGGAATATTTATCCAGTCCTCTCTCGAGAGGCCACTACAAGTATCATCAATCTCTCCAAAATGAAACTCCTCTTCATCTTCAGTGAAGATGACATCCAAGGCAGACGATTCCTGCAAGGGAAAGACCATGTGAAATTCAGAATGAATGATCGCAACAATACATAAAAACTCAAACATAGGGAGGTTCACGTAGGTACCTCATCACTGCTGCGATCATGGTGTTGTTCCATTTATAGTACTACGCTGCGCACACATTAATATCAGGTAGTTAATACGATTCTAAAAAATAAATAACCAATTTCATACACCAGCCAAGAACTTTATCACTGTCCTGGTGCATAGCTACTATTGATGGGGAGGGGAGCCCCACATGGTATAGGCTACGAACAAACACAACGTGGTCCTCAGAAATTTCAGTCGACCGACAGGAACTTTGTGTGCCTAACATTCTCTGAATTCTAATGTTGAACAAAAGAACGAGTTGCACAACGAACTCCCTGAAAACTTACCGTCGACCAGGAGTAAGGCTCATGAACATACTTCACAATATCATATCGACAAACATGAACTCAATGTTCCTCAGACGTTCCTGTCGACCAACAGGAAGTTCTCCCACAAAATTTCCCTCAATGGTTCCTGTCGACCAATAGGAACTTCACCCATAAAATTTCCCTCAGAAGTTCTTGTCGACCAAAAGAAACTTCACCCACAAAATTTCCTTCGGAACATCTTGTCGACCAACAGGAACTTCTCCCACAAAATTTCCCTCAGAAGTTCTAGAAGTTCCCCTACAAGTTCCTGTCGATCGACAGGAACTCATATAAAAAGAAGTTCCCCTACAAGTTCCTGTCGATCGACAGGAACTTATATAAAAAGAAGTTCCCCTACAAGTTCCTGTCGATCGACAGGAACTTATATAAACAGAATCTCCCTACAAGTTCCTGTCGATCGACAGGAACTTATATAAACAGAAGTTCCCTTACAGGTTCCTGTCGATCGACAGGAACTTATATGAATAGAAGATCCCTTACAGGTTCCTGTCGATCGACAGGAACTTATATAAACAGAATCTCCCTACAAGTTCCTGTCGATCGACAAGAACTTATATAAACAAAATCTCCCCTACAAGTTCATGTCGATCGACAGGAACTTATATAAACAGAATCTCCCCTACAAGTTCCTGTCGATCGACATGAACTTATATAAACAGAATCTCCCTACAAGTTCCTGTCGATCGACAGGAACTTATATAAACAGTTGTTCCCTTACAGGTTCCTGTCGATTGACAGGAACTTATATGAATAGAAGATCCCTTACAGGTTCCTGTCGATCGACAGGAACTTATATAAACAGAATCTCCCTACAAGTTCCTGTCGATCGACAGGAACTTATATAAACAGAAGTTCCCTTACAGGTTCCTGTCGATCGACAGGAACTTTTATCAAATTATTTCCCCTAGGAGTTGTCGATGGACATGAACCTCTTTCAAATTATTTGCCGAGGAAGTTCCAGTCGATCGACAGGAACTTCCAAATTTTAAACCGGGGATGTTCCAATCGATCGATAAGAACTTTCCTGCCAACGTCTGTAATCCGTACGACAGCCGTACAATGTACGGATACGATCACATCCCATTTTTCAGCGCATATATTTTACATACATATCCAACCTGTTTCAGCACCTCGTTCGTCACATCAATCGGAACCTCGTTTGTCACCTGGATTATCCCCGTGGAGAGGGGGAGAGAGAGAGAGAGACGTCAAGTGAAGAGGTCGAATGAATAAAAGACCTTCCATAAAGAGACCTGTGCATTTATAGTAGGCGGTGGTGTGTTGTGGGAAATATTGGTGGGAGTTTTGAATTCACGATCTTCTTTGCTTCCCGTCTACTAGATCTTTGAAATGTAGGGGGCACTTATGTTGCAATGTGTTCTTGATTTAATAGGACTAATTGTACGCTGGTAAGACAATCCTAACCCGAACGCGACATGCTATTAGTACTGAGGTACATAAGTGGTTACTACCCTTAATCTTGATTGCACTCCATCTTATGTTCAATCATGATTGCACTACATCCTAAGTTCAATTAGAAAATGAGCAATGCCACATGAAGCACAAATATGTGATTTATTGAAGGAAAGTGGGCTTGGGATGCGTGTGGGTTGTGAAACCATATGAAGCACTAAGGTTTGAGCACAAATTTGTGATTACATGAATGAAAGTGGTTGTGGGATGCGTGACATGGGTTGTGAAACCATATGAGCCACTAAGGTTTGAACACAAATATGTGATTTATTGAAGGAAAGTGGCTTTGGGATGAGTGTGGGTTGTGAAACCATATGAAGCACTAAGGTTTGAGCACAAATATGTGATTTATTGAAGGAAAGTGGGCTTGGGATGCGTGTGGGTTGTGAAACCATATGAACCACTAAGCTTCGAGCACAAATTTGTGAAACCATATGAGCCACTAAGGTTTGAACACAAATATGTGATTTATTGAAGGAAAGTGGCTTTGGGATGCGTGTGGGTTGTGAAACCATATGAAGCACTAAGGTTTGAGCACAAATATGTGATTTATTGAAGGAAAGTGGGCTTGGGATGCGTGACATGGGTTGTGAAACCATATGAACCACTAAGGCTTGAGCACAAATTTGTGATTACATGAATGAAAGTGGTTGTGGGATGCGTGACATGGGTTGTGAAACCATATGAGCCACTAAGGTTTGAACACAAATATGTGATTTATTGAAGGAAAGTGGCTTTGGGATGCGTGTGGGTTGTGAAACCATATGAAGCACTAAGGTTTGAGCACAAATTTGTGATTACATGAATGAAAGTGGTTGTGGGATGCGTGACATGGGTTGTGAAACCATATGAGCCACTAAGGTTTGAGCACAAATTTGTGATTACATGAATGAAAGTGGTTGTGGGATGCGTGACATGGGTTGTGAAACCATATGAGCCACTAAGGTTTGAACACAAATATGTGATTTATTGAAGGAAAGTGGCTTTGGGATGCGTGTGGGTTGTGAAACCATATGAAGCACTAAGGTTTGAGCACAAATATGTGATTTATTGACGGAAAGTGGGCTTGGGATGCGTGTGGGTTGTGAAACCATATGAGCCACCAAGGTTTGAGCACAAATTTGTGATTACATGAATGAAAGTGGTTGTGGGATGCGTGACATGGGTTGTGAAACCATATGAGCCACTAAGGTTTGAACACAAATTTGTAATTACATGAATGAAAGTGGTTGTGGGATGCGTGACATGGGTTGTGAAACCATATGAGCCACTAAGGTTTGAGCACAAATTTGTGATTACATGAATGAAAGTGGTTGTGGGATGCGTGACATGGGTTGTGAAACCATATGAGCCACTAAGGTTTGAACACAAATATGTGATTTATTGAAGGAAAGTGGCTTTGGGATGCGTGTGGGTTGTGAAACCATATGAAGCACTAAGGTTTGAGCACAAATATGTGATTTATTGAAGGAAAGTGGGCTTGGGATGCGTGTGGGTTGTGAAACCATATGAGCCACTAAGGTTTGAGCACAAATTTGTGATTACATGAATGAAAGTGGTTGTGGGATGCGTGACATGGGTTGTGAAACCATATGAGCCACTAAGGTTTGAGCACAAATTTGTGATTACATGAATGAAAGTGGTTGTGGGATGCGTGACATGGGTTGTGAAACCATATGAGCCACTAAGGTTTGAACACAAATATGTGATTTATTGAAGGAAAGTGGGCTTGGGATGCGTGTGGGTTGTGAAACCATATGAGCCACTAAGGTTTGAGCACAAATTTGTGATTACATGAATGAAAGTGGTTGTGGGATGCGTGACATGGGTTGTGAAACCATATGAGCCACTAAGGTTTAGGGTACAAATTTGTGATTACATGAATGAAAGTGGTTGTGGGATGCGTGACATGGGTTGTGAAACCATATGTCAAGCCACTAAGGTTGAAACAGAGAACATTAATTTAGTCACCAAACAATGGAACACCCCAAAGCCCATAGCCTAAACCCTAAACCCTACTCGACAAATTTATTTATGGAAGTTGGTCAAGTCAATGTGCGCAATGCAGGCATTGTCAAGATAATCATGACTAGAAGACAACAATGACAACGTGCATTTGCAAATTTGATGTTGTCAAGCCTAAATCTAAACCTTGAACATATGTTATGGAACAAATACTAATATTATTGCAACGTTAGTTGACTTCACATGTAGACTTGAACCGTGAGGTTAAGACTACATTGAACATGGTATTTAGTGTCATATGGCATTTCATGTCACTGATGTAACTTTTTTAGGGACACTTACTATGAAGAAGTTTACAAATAATGTCATGCCAACTTCCTTTCAGTTCATCCAAATACCAATTATGGAAACAAAATTTGGTATAATTTGCATCCCAACAAACTTGGGATGAAATATTGTCATGGATTATTGAAATGTAGATGGGAGATGACTTCGTAAGTGATAGTACTAGCAACATTGTAAAATCTATAACGCCCAATTTTTTCTACTAGGAATGACAAAATTAATCCTATTAGGTTAACATTTACTGTTCAACTTGGTGACACCACAACAGGGTTAATATGATATTTAGTGTCATAGGGCATTTAATGTCACTGCAATAAATTTTTTAGTACCACTTAAGGTTAATTGTAAGCTTAACATTTAGTGTTGCAATAAATGTCACTGGAAGGTTAACATTTAGTGTTGGTGACACAACACCATGGTTTACAATTAGTATTGAGGACGACAATTAGAATTCGTGACACTAAACATGATATTTGGTGTAGTACTAAATTCACAATTAGAACCTAGTACTTAACCATTAGTGAGTGGGTGGGATGTGATTTGAACCGTACCATGATTGGCACACATAAGTACCACATGACGGCTAATAAGTGGAAGCCCTGAACATCTGGACCGTCCACAGGGAGGGAAGCACAACGACCGTGCGATGGGGGGGCGGGAATGTGGCACCGTTGGATGGCGGCCGCCCAAATCTGGACGGCGAGATTTGGGCAGAGGGGAGGAGGAGGGGAGGGAGGGGTAGAGGAGACACTTGGGAGCAAAGAGGCACTCATTTGTGTCTTGCTCCTGCAAAGCTCTAGCTCTCCACGAAGTGCTGCTGCGGCGAGCAACGAAGAGGGACGCGCAGAGAGAACGAGAGAGGTCACCGAGTGGTAGGTGGAGAGAGGCCGAGAGAGGATCTGCAGCGTTAGAGGAGGAAGGAG
Organism: Polytrichum formosum; assembly: GCA_964035585.1. Lineage (NCBI taxonomy): Eukaryota > Viridiplantae > Streptophyta > Polytrichopsida > Polytrichales > Polytrichaceae > Polytrichum > Polytrichum formosum. The sequence continues at coordinate 57,274,158 of OZ037937.1, forward strand.
GCAATACTACCCGTAGCAGTCATTTGTACTTGAATACAGGTAGAATTTATAGTGGATTGGATGGCCAGCATGCTTGCTTAAACACTAGAATCTTGAATGGCAAAGTGAGGGTAGAAGAGCACTAGAAGTAGGAGAGGAAAGGAGAGGCAGAAGAATGGTGGAAGATCATAGTAGAGGATGTGAAATTTTGTGGAAGATGAGTTGAAGTCAGAAGCAAAGAAGTTAGTTTGCTCACGTCAGCATATATGATAATATGTGCAACAGAATTCTGGTTGTTATAGTATTCTGGGAAAAGTGTGACAATGAGAGAGTGCATGATATGCTGGGGAGAGAGGTAGTGGCAGGAAGGGCTGAATGCATGTTTTGGTGAGGGAGGTAATAACAGTGAGAATTGAGAGAGGGAAGGAATTGAGCATGAGGAAAACACATTAATGATTAGCCCAATTTGAAGTAGTCATTGAAGGGATCTGCAAATTGTGTGCGACAATGCAGGAAATATAAACTCTATACAAAAGCCAATCCAGCACAAATATGGAATGTTCAGATAATGTAGGCAGATCAAGTTAATCAAATTTAAAGGTGCAAAGAAAGGAGGAGCAATCAATTGGGAGTAACAATTGCACATGGAAACATAGCCATAAACAATTGCACATGAAAACCACACACATTGGCATAGGAAAGAAAACCAAGTCACTAGAAGACCAGAGTGGGCCTTGGAATGCGTCCGTACACCGAAAAAAGTGGGACATTCGAAGGGGATGTGGTTCCTGTCGATCGACAGGAACTACAACCTGGAACTACAAAGACATGAAATCTTTTAAGCATTGTTAGTGCAAATTAGGAGACAATGGGCCACCACAGAGGGCTGAAGTTCCTGTCGATCGACAGGAACTTCAACGTCCAGCAAGGTACTAGTGAAAGTAACTCTAGTGAGAATTAGGAAGCACTAGGCCACCACTGAGGGATGAAGTTCCTGTCGATCGACAGGAACTTCAACGTCCAGCAAGGTACTAGTGAAAGTAATTCTAGTGAGAATTAGGAAGCACTAGGCCACCACTGAGGGCTGAAGTTCCTGTCGATCGACAGGAACTTCAACGTCCAGCAGGGTACTTGTGTAAGTAATTCTAGTGAGAATTAGGAAGCACTAGCCCACCACTGAGAGCTGAAGTTTCTGTCGATCGACAGGAACTTCAGCGTCCAGCAGAGTACTTGTAAGTAATTCTAGTGAGAATTAGGAAGCACTAGCCCACCACTGAGGGCTGCAGTTCCTGTTGATCGACAGGAACTTCAGCGTCCAGCAGAGTACTTGTAAGTAATTCTAGTGAGAATTAGGAAGCACTAGCCCACCACTGAGGGCTGCAGTTCCTGTCGATCGACAGGAACTTTTGGCCATTTGAACCAACACAGTAGACAATGAATGAATTGAACAAATATGGGATGTGGGCAAGTTATAAGGTGAAGTTCCTCATACCTCACAAGCCTAGGACTGCACCAAGATTAAGAGACATGACGTGGAATAGACTGACAGTTCAGGCTTGATAACATTGTAAACTGAATGTGTCAGGACACACAAACAATGGCCCCCAGAAAACGTGCGATGTGGACAGATATGGTTGGAGCATTGACCGCCAGGGAGGAAGGACCTGTTTGGGTTGTCAAGTCGACGCACATGCGGGAGTGGTCATTCGAGCTCCGACGGAAGGACATTTCCAACCCGTATGACTTGTATATGACAGAGAAGGTGAAGGAGGACTGGATTCAAATGCCACACGCAATTATCAAGGGAGCATCGCAAGGGGCTAAAGCGAGCATATTAGAGCTGAAAGTATTGGAGGGGGTGGAGGAGCGGACGCTGGTGGTGGATACCAAAAAGCATATTTTCAGTAAAGAACCATTTGCCAAAAGCATAGAGTCAATCAATAATGACGACCGCATGGCGCTGATGGGACTTGTTCACAACGGTATATCCAAGAGGGCGGTTGTGTGCATTCTTGGGGTGGCAGATGACATGAGTGAGAGTGAAAACAGGGCAAGAGAGGCATTGAACGCCACCAAGAAGAAGCAAGCAGTCGAAATAATGAAGAAGAGGTCATCAGGAGAGGGAAGTTCCAGACCTTCGTCCAGATCGACTGGCCGTGATTCCCAAAACAGAAGACAAAATGCGGGGGGGAGCAGTGGCGGACAAGCAGAAGAAGTAGCACACAATGTCGTGCCTCTGCAGAGTGTGGCCGCTCCAGATGTGCAGGGTCGTTCGAGGAGCTCTCTGCAAAGCGAGGACGTCTCAATACAAACCATGTATCGCGAGGGAGACGACGCAATGGAAGAGGCAGAAGATGATGATGAACCAAAGGCATCAAAAAGGAAGACACAGGAAGAAGGCATGTCTTCAGGGAAGAAACGGGCGCCAAAAAAGTCGAAGAAGGAGCCCAAGGAGGAGGAGCTAATCCCAAGGTCTGAAAAAGCGGCGACAACAGTCAAGCCTGGGGAGACTTTGGATCTAACGGAGGCTGCGAAAGACAAGGAGGTGTTTGTCAAGGCATACGGACCCCTCTATGTTTTGGGTATGGACTTCATTGTGCGAATACCTTTGCAGCAGCTTAAGCGGGGACAGTCTCATCAGGTTTCCCTAAACCCTAAACTCGATTTATTGAACTGTGGTTGATGTGAAGGACTCCTGAACACTAACCGTCACATTTCTTGCTGCAGGTTGCGAGAAAATATGATCCGGAACTGAAGGAGCAGATGGTGGCCTACCTGTCACAAGTAGAGCCAACCTGGACGCAACACAACATTTGCGTCATGCCAGTGTTTCCCGAGGACAAGCCATGGCAACCTCCCTACAGGTGGGAGGATATCAAGGACAAGGACTTTATCATAATCGGTGGCCAGCACACAGTGGCTGCTGCAAGAACAATTGTGGGCCACAAGGATACGGATAGCATCACAAAGAGGAAATTCAAGGCTTGGCCTAGTTGCATAGTGTACACACAAGAGTATAATTACACAACTAGGTTGTCCTTGACTCTGAATAGAACAAACAAGATGTTTGCGTGGGTTCCTTCCTGGGCAGCAACCATTGTAAATGTAAGGAGGGTATGGCTGTCAACTCATAAGCCTTCCAAGGTGAGGATCAATGCATCGAATGCGGAAGACCAAAATGTGAAGAACTGGAAGGTTGGTGTCATTCCAAACTCAGTAAATGCTATGTTATATGATGTCCTCAATTTTGTCATGGGGTTCCCCCTTTTTTCCAAGGGGATCCAATCGGTCGACTGGAACCCCATCTCTTGCCTTTGGGTTCCAGTCGATCGACTGGAACCCACCCTTTTCCATATGCTTTCACTTTTGCCTTGGGGTTCCTGTCGATCGACTGGAACCCACTTCATGACCATTGCCCTCCAATAATATTCATATGACAAACTACGGTATTAAACAAATGTGGCTGTTGTTGCAGAGTTTTATCCTCAGCGCAGAGGCACAATTCTCTGGAATCAATCCGAGGATTACGCATGAGCACCTTGCAGCCGAGCTCGCCATCATCATGAGTGACGATCTCACTTACTCTTCATGGAGGAAAGCCTTTACAATGCACGAGGATGGAGAACTAGTGAATCCTGATACTCATCAGAAATTCATCAAGGACCACGAAGACGCTGAAGATGTGAGGAGAGAAGCTCATTACAAGAAGAAGACTGCTGCTGCATTCGTCCCGAGGAAATACGTTGCAAAGCCACTCAGCAGGGAGACGTTCAAAGCCCTCTCTGGGATAACAACTCAAGACCTCCACACAGCAGCGAGGAGGCTCACAGAACTGAACTCCAAGGGTCTCCCCAGAGTGTGCTTTCGCCAACCTAGGGCGAACAATGCGGTCTTGCACCTTCCTGCCTGGGCGAACAAGAGGAAGTGGAAGAATATAATCATCCACGAGCTCGCGCGGACGGACCCACAGATGAAATTTTTTGATGGAGAGGATGGCCAGCAAGTACTAAACCGGCCCTTGTGGGTGCAATTCAAGAAGGACACAAGGGTGACCAAGGCCAAGTGGGCGAGCATTTTTGAAGTGGCAACTACGGAGTGGTTGAACAAGAAGCGCATTTACAACCACAAGAACCTCGCCCCTTCTGAGGCTCTCCAGCGCATGCTCGAGTTTTGGTTGAGGAAGGACGGTCCACTGGAGCCTGGCCGTTTTGTTTCCATTTGCACGAGAGTTGAATCTTCCGGAGATTTTGTTATTGGTAGGCAGCGGACGTCTGATAAGGAGTATTTGGGATGCAACATCGTTGCAGGTTGCCTCGTAGACTTTAGATTTATTCCAGGTTTTGAATCTGGTGTGAAGGCACCTTTTCCAGTCTTGGACTCACTGGCGAGGTACATGAACGACCCTTCCTGGTACCCGGGTCTCCGTCGTGTGCCTGTGTTCATGCTCGTCTCCGACGAGATCAATTACGATGGTGTCTTGCGTTTCATGGAGTTTCTGTGCTCAAGACATCCGGACACGTTCGTCACTGTGCCATCGTACTACACACCATGCCCTGCTGAGGACCTCCCCGAAGTGCCAGAATTGTCAAAGTGGAGATCCCACCCGATCGTCCACATCTGGTTCGTCGTCAACAAGAAACTTCACCAACCCTGCAAGCTCCCAGGAGCCTTCTCCCCGCCTGACCTCCCCCGTTATTTTGCCAAGAAGTACCTCTGGTCGGAGCGCTCTTACGAGCTTCACAAAGGAGAGCTGCGCATGGAGACATACTTTCAGTTTCTCGACTTGAGGGGAGGGAGGGGCAGGCTTTTTGTGAATTTCTTCGGCGGTCTGAAGGCCTCCGCTGCCGCATTGGTAAGCTACTCCCCTTGCATTAGGTGTCACCTTCCTCATCTTTCAGTTTATCACTTCCAGTCGATCGACAGGAACTCACTTTCAGTTTATCACTTCCAGTCGATCGACAGGAACTCACTTTCATTTTATCACTTCCAGTCGATCTACAGGAACTCACTTTCATTTTATCACTTCCAATCGATCGACAGGAACTCACTTTCATTTTATCACTTCCAGTCGATCGACAGGAACTCACCCTCTTTCTCCTTGCAGATGTTGAAAAGCAACGTTCTCAACTACGTCAACATCGTGCATAATGAGGAGTACGGGGTTATGGTGGAGAAGAGTTTCTGCCTGAGCAGAAGCGACTTCATGGACAAAGACGGCCTTATAGACCCACTCGATGACGCCGACGTGGAAGAGGACATGGATGCGCCGCTTCCCCAAATCGCATACGTGAGTGCTATTTTGTTTGTGTTTGTATACGTCCTTTGTTATTCCAATCGATCAACTGGAACTTACATGCGCATAATGTTTTTTTTATTGCAGGGAGATCATTTCACGGAGCCCCTTGGAGTGTCTCAACATCTTGGTGTTGACGAGGCGGAGGCAATGGAGGAGGGCGCAAATGTCCAGAGCTCGCAGGGCCAAGCTACACATGTGGAGGTTGTAGCAGACGACGACGACGACGAACAAGTGGTGGACCTCGCTGCGGAGGATGATGACGACGCTATGGAGGAAGACGAAGCTGAGGAGGAAGACGATGTTGAGGTGTATTCCTCTGACGAAGAGGAGCCGCCTTCTCCTCCTCCTTCCCCACCCAGGCGGTATGGCACCCCCGACGAGTCTTTGTGTACTCCGCTTGCGACGTCTCCGGTTCGAGATACGCCGCCTCCCATGTCTTCGCCACCTCTAGCGCGAACTCTGGATTTTAGGTCCCAGCCACGGCGTGCTCACTCGGACACTACAACCTCCGATCTCCCCTCCCCCGGGGTCACTCCTGGTGACCAAGACACTCCTTGCGAGTTGGCGACCCCTTCCAGCCGAGCTCGAGAGGATGAAAACGTTGTCGGAGGTCCAGTCCTGCATGCGGAGGACGTCCTAGTCAGTCCTCCCCCACCTCCCCAACCCCTTGGGGGTTTGCAGCCTCCGTTCTTGCCTCCTCCTCCTCCACAACAACAGGGCGTTACAATCGAGATCCTTTTCCAAATGTTGCAGTTGAATGCGGAGGCTACAAGAGCGGAGATTGCGAATGTGACGAAGACCTTCATGGCCGAGCTCCAGGCTGTGAAGATGTCACAAATGGGACCATCCCAGGAGACAAGTGTCGGCCCCAACCGCAATGTCGCGCCGGCCACCACCGCCGCCACTGCCCCTCCATCCTCTGTAAGTCCCCCTCACATTCCATTTTCCTTCATTCACTTCCATGATTTCACATGCTCTTCATATTTTTTAGGATTTCTGAATCACATCCTGGATTTGTGGTCCAGAATGTGGAAGGAGACGCGTTATCAGACAAGTGTCCACAGCGTCCGGAGGAGTAGTTAGTTTGCACTCGACCGAGAGGTTTACTCTTGATCTAGCGTAAATATTACACCTTCTCACACTTTCCGTGGCGATGTTCATTGTAACATTCTGTACACTTCAATAAAATTATTACGTTAATCTTTCAATAGCCTTCTCCTCTCCGAGGCTGCAAAGTCACATCACATTTCCTACTATTCCCACTATACGACCTACTGAGTGCATTCCTTTTTGTGTGCTCGTTTCCTGTTTGTCGCTTGGAACTTGTTATCCCCACGATTACAAGTTCCTCTCGATCGACAGGAACTCTCCTCATCCCCTCTCGAGTTCAAGGTCGTGTGTATTTTGTTGGCATGGTTTTAGTCAATTTCATATCTTTATTCTGTTTCACATATAATATGTTACTGCCGAAAAGGGAACTTGTTTCCTGTTTGTCGCTTGGAACTTGTTATCCCCACGATTACAAGTTCCTCTCGATCGACAGGAACTCTCCTCATCTCCTCTCGAGTTCAAAGTCGTGTGTATTTTGTTGGCATGGTTTTAGTCAATTTCATATCTTTATTCTGTTTCACATTTAAATAGGTTACTGCCGAAAAGGAAACTTGTTTCCTGTTTGTCGCTTGGAACTTGTTATCCCCACGATTACAAGTTCCTCTCGATCGACAGGAACTCTCCTCATCCCCTCTCGAGTTCAATTTCGTGTGTATTTTGTTGGCATGGTTTTAGTCAAATTTCATATCTTTATTCTGTTTCACATATAATATGTTACTGCCGAAAAGGGAACTTGTTTCCTGTTTGTCGCTTGGAACTTGTTATCCCCACGATTACAAGTTCCTCTCGATCGACAGGAACTCTCCTCATCCCCTCTCGAGTTCAATTTCGTGTGTATTTTGTTGGCATGGTTTTAGTCAAATTTCATATCTTTATTCTGTTTCACATATAATATGTTACTGCCGAAAAGGAAACTTGTTTCCTGTTTGTCGCTTGGAACTTGTTATCCCCACGATTACAAGTTCCTCTCGATCGACAGGAACTCTCATCCCCTCTCGAGTTCAAGTTCGTGTGTATTTTGTTGGCATGGTTTTAATCAAATTTCATATCTTTATTCTGCTTCCACATAATATGTTACTCGCTGCCGAAAGGGAACCTTGTTTCCTGTTTGTCGCTTGGAACTTGTTATCCCCACGATTACAAGTTCCTCTCGATCGACAGGAACTTGACCAAAACTATTTTTATTCGTACTTGTTCACTTAGAACATTGGACAGGGTGTGGGATCAGTTTGTGCTTTCATGTAAATCGACAGGAATCCTCCCCTACACCTGCGTCAACTTCCATGTTATTAACTGTTCCTGCTGGGCGGCTGGAACTTTGTTGTTCACTGACGTCTCCACCCAACTTACATCTCTCTCATACCCTTTGCTCCAAGATTGGATTGGTTTTGATTTGAACTCTTTACACAGGCCCCCGCCCCTCTTGTGTTTTCTCCCTCGGATGTGGTTGTCGACGGTGAAGATAATCAACACTTGTCTATTTCTGAATCTCACAGTCCACTGCTTCAAATGGAGGGTCCCTCGTCATTACGAGTCCCAAAGGAAAGCCCTCTACTCCAACTTCCCGGAATGGAGGAGGAAACGCCTTCCCTTACAGATGCAACTCCTCACCCTTTCGAGTCTATGCAAGAAGGCAACGTCGACGTCCACGAGCAACCCTTCCCTTTCGTCCCAGCCCATCCCTCACTCTCCCCGGTCGTATCCTCCTCTCCTCTAGAGGATACACCTCTCAGTGACCACGGCGCCTCTGTCGCCACACCCTCAGCAGGCTGCACAGATCCCCCATCTCAAGACTCCGTGGATGTTACCACTGACCTGCGATTGCCTGCCGCTGATGCGAGTGTTTGTATCCCAACAATTGCCCGTGAGATTTCCCTGCCCGATGTGGATGCTACTTTGGATCTTGTTTCTCCTGCACCCTCTCCCATTCCTCCTTTCTCTTCCCCCGCCACAGATGCCGACCCTGTGGCGGGGCATGTCATTTCCTCAATCACTGCTGCGGACCTTACTCTTTCTCCACCACACCCTGACCCCCCCCAAGTTGTCCCTGCTCCTCAAAACCCTGGTCTCCTTTCCTCTACGCACCCTCCCGTAAGTGATTTATCTTATTATCCCTTATTTCCTTCATTTACTCTTTTCCTTGCTGTTTCCCGCTTATTTGCTCTTTGTACAACGTTCCTATTTTTGTAGGAGGTGAGACCTCTTGTGGTATATTCTAAATTCATGTCTCTTGCAGGCTCCCCAGCCTCTGCCAGCCATTGCTGTGGTGGACTCCGACACTGCTTTGGTCTCTGTGCCTTCTCAGCTTGTTTCCGACGTCCTCCCCCACGACCCCATTGCCCCTCTCTCCGTCGCCGCAGCTTCGGATGGCCAAGTCGATGACCCTGCCCATATGTGGCGGGTGCAACACCGTGGCTTCGTCGACGTCCGCAATCCTCCCGGTGCCTTCACCGCCTCCGATTCTCGTCATGCCATTGACGCCCCTTCCGCCGCCGCTCCTCCCCCAATTCCTCGCCCCTTTCCTCTTGTAAGTGAACCCTCTTAGAATCTTCCTCTCGATCGACAGGATCTTCCTCGTCTCTCTCCCCTATTTTGTGGTCCTCTACTTCTCATCCTTGTTGTTCGTTTAAGTTGTGCAGGCCACTGTCGAAGACGTTCTCAATAGGCTCTTCGTGTACCCAAACAATCCCCTTAGTAAAGGTAGACAAGTTTTCACCAGGGAGATGGGCGTGCTTGCCGCTAAGAGACTCTTGTGTAGTGAAGGGCCACGCTCTTCCGTAGAATTGCGCGATTCCCGGTCGTGGCTCTTCGAACCCTTCCGAATCGAGGTACAGGCAGTTCTGGGCTTCTTCACCCCTTCCAGCTACTATACACGTGTATTTCTTGCTTCTCTGTGAATCACACAAGTGCTTATTTCTCTGGCCCTGATTCTTATGTTCCTGTGGGCAGGACCCTGCTGCTCGGAACACCAGAAGATTTGTACTTGTCTTCGATCTCAATGGCATCTTTTGCAAATGTCATCACGTTGATCGAGGCCAAACCATCCTCCCGAGTTGGCTTCTTGGACCTCAAGAGTCCCACAGCCAACCCACCATGGTTGGATCTAAGTTTGTCGTTCCCAGACTCGGATACAGGATGTTTTGGAGATTCTGTTGCCTTCATTTCTATGTCTGCGTTTGGTCCTCCATGACAATGAGCAATGTTATCGCCATTGGCAATTTCTTGTTCAGTGAAGAAACCCGCCCTCGCTACCTCTTCGCGCAGCAACATTGCTCCAAATATGCGGACTCCCATGGCGTCGAGTTGAAGAGCCCGGATAACCCCAACGCCACTTTGTTCCAGAAGAATTTGGGCCTTACGATGTGGTGGCCCCCTCGTTCCTTTGATTCTAACGCTTTGTTTGCCACTGAACAAAACACCCTTCTCGTAGACGACAGCCCCTACAAGAGTGCCATCAACCCCGACCAGAATGCCGTCTTCCCCCCCTCCTTCTCTACCAACGCTTCCCCTGATGCCGACATGATCAAACATTTCCAACCTTGGTTCGAACGTCTTTTCTACAGCCCGTTGCAAGACATACGAGACTTCGTTGTGATCCATAGGTTTGGACAGCCCCCACTCCACCACTCGGACCCCATCAGGAAGGCTGTCGACGTAGCTGCCAGACCCAACATTAAAGGGAAATTAAAACCAACCGGCCTCTTAGAACGTAAGGGCGTTCGGTAGTGTCTGCACAATCAGCTTATGTATTCACTGCATATGGAATGCTCCAAAGTAACCGTGTCCATATCTTCTGCTGCTTCCAGTTTCCGCCTCCTTCACGCACATTGCCCACCTCTGGGCGTTCTGCGTTCAGACGCCCCAACGGTCCCTACTCACAGCATCGTGTCGTGGCGCGCCAAACCACTTCCCCGCCTTCAATACATGTGCCTACAGAGATGCCCTCCTCTGCTGCTATTCGCGCCATGGCCACCCCGACCCGTGAATTCCCTCTGGTATTTTTTTGCCACCTCTCATTTCTCTTTCCTAACCATCATTTTCCTTGTTTTCTCATGTACCTTATAATCGACCACTCGCCAATTTCACTTTCATTTTTGGCCCCTGCAATGTTTTCCACTCTTCTTTCTGGAATTAATTCTTCTTTACGTTTCCTCCTGCAGGGTCTTGACCTCAATTCGGGCCCTCCCCCCGAATATTTTCCAACTCCCGTCCAAATATCACGCCGTCGCCGCATCTCGACTCGCGAATACCAATTCTCCATCATCGAATCTATGGGCCCTAACTCAAGAGCCCATCGCATTCTGCGCGCTGGTTTGGCCTCCCTCGCTAAACCTCCCGTGCCACCCCCGGCCTGGACCAAGCTCGGTCTCCCTTTGGAAGTTACCAGATACAATTGGACCGAAGACCAATTGCAACGTTTCTTTCCTGAGTGGGTTCACAAATTGTCAGTTCGTTCTCCTGGTTGTAGTGAGGCCCATGCCCCACCAAATGTTTGAATAAAATCACATCCCATTCTTCATTGCCTTTATATGCGTGGCTTCCGCACACATTCAATTCAGTCCATTGTTCATCCTCCACGCTTTTTGTGTGCCCTTGGTCGTGTTTCTTTTCTATGAATGTCACATGTTCCTGTTGATATTGTACCTTCATTTACTACCTATTCTGTCATTCCATCAATTCCAACATTGCGGAAGTGGACCTAACTATAACTGTGTCATAGTACACAATTTCCCGTCCCCGGTGTCGAATTTCATTTCTTCCACTCGATCGAGTGGTTGGAGTTCCCTTTCTTCCATAACCCTAACCCATACATTCATATGTATTTTGTTTCCCATTTGTTACCCTAAGCCCCATAAAATGCACTCTGCGTTCCCCATGTGTTCCCTAAACCATGTCCCCCTTGTACGACTGCCTGTTCCCAATGGGTCCACACCCCGTTCCCAATTGCGTTCACTGCGTGTTCCATGTGCGTTCCCATTGTGTTCCCATTGGGTACCCATGTGCGTTCCTATTGCTTCTATCTCGTTCCCGTTGCGTTCCCATTGCGTTCCTTTTGCGTTCCTATCACTGCCACACACCATTTAATAGTCCCAAAATAACACTAAAGTCCCAAAATTTTGAATATAGTGTTGAAGAGGCATGCGGAGTAGCCAAGGAAGAAGTAAAGTTGGCAAATGGCTATAAGAGAATCCAAGAAGGAATTTTGATGCTTCTTGGAGTGGAAAAATGTTGTGTGGAGGTAGGAGAGGCATTGCACAATGCCATAAAAAGTAATGCTCCAATTGAAAGCACGGTTCTTATCATGGGAGATTTTGTGCATGCCTCCGTGCCGACAAAATATATTGTTGGTGATAGCTCGTAGAAAGGCAAAATGGGTGAACCCAAACCAAAGTTCATTGTAATGCCGTGGATGTATCGAAAGGGATTCCCAATTCCCACACATAGAACAACCAAGCCTTAAATTTTTGGTTTTTTTAAATTGTTTGTATTCCATAGTGCATTCCATTTCTTCTTGTTTTGGCAACTAGGGTGCATGGTTTTAAGTTTCTAGTCTTATGTATATCCATGTGTGCTCTATGTGATTTAGAAAATTTAGTTAAATCTCCTATATTGGAGCTACATTGACACATTGTTGCAGCATGGGTATGGTTTGAGGCTCCTGCAACAACAAGCAAGGGTTTAAGGTTGATAGAATGCAATGTTTATAGTTTGCAAAGTCGTTGGGTGGTGATTATCACTAGATGGTTGTTATTTTGGGATGTAGGCTGAAGACATTGTCCGTAGCTCACCATCAATTAGGGTAGGATCATTTGCGGTTATAGACCAAGACGGTGGCAATTTGAGGGTAGTGGTGGTTGGAGGGTAACAATGATGTGCAAGTAGGTGGACTATCCTAGGGCAAAGGCCTACAAGACCTTCTAGGAACCAACTAATGTAGGGCTAATTTTTTGGTGCAACATATTTTAACATACGTAAAGTAATTATGTTAATCAAAGCAAAAACAAAAAAAACAAGCAAATTGATGTTTCACCACTTCTAACTTTGTTTTTGTTTTTGGTTTTGGTTTTTTTTGGTTTTTGGTTTTTTTTGTTTCATGTACCCCTATATGATATTAAAACCTCAATGGCATTCAATACTTTAAGCATTTCCACCAGCTAAAGCTAAAAATGAGATAAGTATGGATTTTCTTGGAAACATATTACTCTTACATTCACTAACCTATTAAAAATGTTAAGTGCTTATAACATGAATAATGGTCTAGGGGTGACGTTTTAAGGACCATATAGCTTTAACATAAAAAAATTGGAGACTGTAAGATTACTAGAAATATTAATGGATAATTGATTATGCTAACCACATGTGCCAGTGTGTAAGCAGAGGATGACGGGAGCTAGACAACTCCCAGTTGAAGATGGATGGATTGGAGTTAGACAACTCCATATTGACAATATGTGCACTGGAGTTAGACAGCTCCACATTTAGTGCATTGGAATTAGACCATTCCATATTGAGAACATGTGCACATGAGTTAGACAACTCTCGATGAGGTGCACCGGAGTTAGACCGCTCCATATTGAAAAGATGAATACTATTCATTGGAGCTAGACAACTCTTAATGAATAGATAAGTCTAGTTGGAATTAGACAATTCCAACTATAAGAGATGATGGATGAATCTAGTTGGAATTAGACTGTTCCGACTAGAAGAAAGGATGGATGAATTAAGTTGGAACTAGACAATTCCAACTAGGAGAAAAGATAAAAGATTCTTAATAGACATTCCCAACCGGAAGAATGCGACTAAGCGGAAAGATGGAAGAAGGTTCTAAGAAGAATCAAGGATAGAAGGTTGTGACTCAGCGGAAGAATATGACTAAGCGGAAGAATGTGACTAAGCGGAAAGATGGGAGAAGGTTAGAATACTTTTACTAGATGTGAAAGTAGAAAGTAAAAGTAATGCCTTTGGCATAAAAGGAAGCTCGGGGGAGGAGAGAGCATCTTTGTCTCTCTCCTATGGTCGGGTGGTTGAGCTTAGACTAAGACCTACTTGGTCCATGATAGTAATTAGATGCTACAAGGAAATGGAATAGCGTTCTTGAACTCATTGTTTGGTTGATAGTTGTTGTTTCCTTTAAGTTGGTGGCAAACTTGTGAGAGGTTTGTTACAGAGACAAAAGACTCTTTGTCTTCAAGTGGCACTCCCACACATAATTGACCTATGCTTTTGCCAACAATCTAGACTATCTCTCATGGAACTAATCTATTAAGCCTAGTTGGCAAGTGAATTCCACTCGAGCATTATCCACTCTCCTACCGTTCTCTTATGTGTCATGCACATCATGTAAGCCTTTTTCTCACGGAGATTCCAAACACTGAGAAGATGGCTCGCCATGCTTCTTAACCCTTAAAGGACATATGCTTTCCCGATACCACACCCAAAATATCTTTTAAAATTCATTTTAAGCATGATTAACCAATTAATTTACATAGGCTCTATTCTAAAGAAGTATAGATCTTGCTAAGGTGCTCGATTTGGCATTCTAAAAACCCCATTTGGTGCAATGGAGTAGAAGTTTTGAACAAGATTCTCCCAAAATAATACCAAGCCCGTGGGGCTTGCATTGTCCTTTAAGGGTTAAAGTTGGCCAGCATAAACTTATTCAATGCTTAGGCAAAATGTGCCTTATGCTTTGGTTCTTATTGGTTTAATGTCGTTAAGAGACCCTACTTTAATGGGCTAGGGCGCAACTTGAGGCGTTATTACGGTGCTCAATGTCAATGCAACACTTAACACCTTTGAAGGCTTAATTTTTAGAAAACACTATGGCGTAACAACTTTTTGGAATCAATATCGTTGAAATCACAAACCCTAGGGTAAGGGAAATATTGCAACGTGATGAGGAGTTTGCTAAACAAAAAGCAATGAGATTGCAAGAACCCAAGTTGGTGCTCCCCGCCACATTCGAAATCAACATTCCAATCAATCTTCCCCATCCTCCTCCTACTTCTCCTCATGTCGAAGTCTTTACCTTCACACGTACTCCTCCTAACGCTATAATCAATCCCATAAAGATAGGTGATGACTTGAATGTTCAAGAGAATGATGAGCAAGATAATTTTCTTGATGATAAGGAAGATTGTGAGGATTAGGGAATAAGAAGTGACCATTAGAGCATGAAGAGGCTCAATCTCTAGCTTGTTGGGGAGAGGATTTGTTTTGTGAAGAGCCCCAAGACCTCAATTGTTGGTTTCAAGAAGACAACATGGGATTTGGCCATAGCCATGATAGCCAAAAGTAAAGTCATCATTCAAGTTTGTTTTAATTTAGTTTAATTTAGTTTAATTTAGTTAAAGTTTCTCACTCTCTTCATAAGTGGTAGCACCATAAATCATTCTACATGTACAAGCATGGTCAAATTGTTCTCAAATCATGAACACTTGATTTTTTTTTTAAATTTGAATAAAATTTTAAAACTTCATTCTTCAAATTTTGGCTTCATTCTTTGTTAATATGTGTTGAACTTGAAGCTTGAAAGCAGGATCAAGCTTGCACATGTGTTGTGCTTAATGGGTGCACAATATTTTGATCCAATTTGACGTAGAAATGGGTGATTAGTGTTGGATTAGCAAATTATGCTCTAAAGGTCTCTTTGTTGTTGGATTTGTAGCTGGAATTGTTTTTGGGCAAATATCACTATATTCATTAATTTGAGACTTTCTCTTGTCTCAAATTAATATATGGACCACAACAACATGGTCTAATGTTTGGGTCGTCCTACCTAAACCATCTTGATATGAGTTCTTAATTCAATTAATATGAACATCTTGATATGAACACCCGCTTCAAAGTATTTGCATCTTACAACATTCTCCAATATCTGTGTGATTTTATCCATATTCTTATATTTGTAATTGTCTCAAAATGCCGAAAAAGTCCCAAATTAACGAATATAGTGATAAATGCAAATTTTCCTTTGGGCAATTGAGTAAACTAACATGTTTATTTTTATTTTTGTTTGTTTCAGCCATCCGGACACATGGGCATTATATGACAACTGGATCTAGAGGATGGCGGTGTGTTGGTGGCTAACACATGCATGTTTCAATTGGGGCTAATCACAATATTTTGGCCCTTATTATAAATTCACCCTTGCACTATTGAGTTTGGTGCACGACCGGTGATTATGCATGAGGTCACAAAAGTAAGAGGGTTGACCATATAGCATTCATTGCTACTAGTAGTACCTTTGGATATGTTTTCCACAAGTTTGTTTCTTTTCAAAAGCAAAATTTCCTCTTGAAAATGACAAACCATAAAACCTTGGGCCAATGCTCATGTCGAGGTTTCCTTTGACGTTCCAACTCTAATTTTATCCTATTGTGTCATGTTTGCCAAACAATTGTAGTGTTCCATCATGTGTTGTGGCCAAGGTAACTTTTGCAAGGTTTTTATGATAAGTTTGTCAATCTTAGTAGGTGACATTTGTGCACATTGGCTAAATGAAGTGGGTAGGAGTGTTTTCATTTGTAATCCATGGAAAATGGTCAAAGAGTCACAACACAAAACATAACAAGTGATAACCAAAGATGCTTACCCTATGACTTAAGCTTAGTTGCTTAAATTACCTACACATCATCAGAGGAAATTCCACATGTATAGTGCCATCATGTAAGGCTTGAACATGGATGACAACATGGATTTATTGTATATCACTAGTATGTGCACATGTCATCCGGCTTGGTTGCATCCCTGCATATGAATTGGGTGCAAGCACGGTAAAGTGGACAATTCTTGATCCCTGCTTAGTGTTAAGTGAAAGTGATTCAAATTTATGTATTAACTTTGAATTTTGTGAAGAAAAAACATCACAAACATCTTAGAAACATATTGATCTACAAAGCGAAGCAATTTATGATGAAAAAAAAATCCAAGAAAATTCTATATATTTTAGGAGATGGTGCAAGTGGTGTGTAAGGGCCTCTTTACACTAGAGGCGAGAAGCCGTGAGGAGAGAAATTTCAGCCAATGGGAGGCCTAGAAACTGAGAAGACCAAAGAATGTCACTTTACACCCGAAAATTTCAGCCCAAGGGACGGAAGGAGGAGAAAATGACATGGACAACACTTTTGTCCTTCGTGGCAACAAAAGTGCACATTTTTCAAGGCCCCCGGATTTTGCGTCAAGCCCACCTCAAGAGTTCAATACTTAGCATCACTTTTGATGCTAAGTATTGAAGATCTCAACTTGATATTCTACATTTGAGTATTTAACACAACAATAGAGGTCATCATAAAAAAAATTCCAATTTAAATAACGCTTTGCTACTACTTATAAGCCTTTGACCAAAAATTTAAAATGATGGTTTTAATATACCAGAGCACTTTTTTGGTCGACTTTACCATGCTTCCACCCAATTAATGTCCCATACCCATACTCGCATCCTCCCAGATTTGGGCGAACCAACCCACACACTCGTTCCTTGTTGGATGCCTAAACCCTTGCCTCCAAGGAACCAGTGTACGGGTTGGTTCACCCTAGCCCATCCTCCCATCAACATGCCATCGTTGATTCACGGTGATTGTTGAAATTTTGAAATGATGACTATGTGATTATCCGTGCAATCATTGTTCAACTGAGGGCCTCATTAGATACTAGATATAGATAAACACCTTTTATCCATCCAATAAAAATGTTGGGCACCGTCTCCAACTTATATTAGTGTTGATGCTTTTATAAACATAAGTAGTCTTAATTTGGTGCTATAATTTGGCATAGTACCTACTCTATCAACACACAATACTAATTGAGGAATACACGATGTGAATGCATCATAGAGGCATCCATCTTTACAATGCAAAAAGAGTGAGATCCACATTTGATGGAGCTGGAGCACTGCCCTCCACACACAACCATCAGGGTTTTGGACCTCAATCCTGACTTAACTTAGGGCCACTTCGCAAACGAGACTGAAGGCCCGTGACCATTGCATTCTAAGGGCCGCTTTACACCTAGAGGCCGGGCCAAACCCCCTTGAGGCCAATTACATGAAATTTCAGCCCTTTTTGGGTTGGAGGCCGGCCTCAACTACACATTATAATAATATTATAATGGGGGCCAATTTTCCCATATGTAAAGGCCTTAGGACCAAGAAGCTAGGCCGATTCAATAAATCTAGCATAATCCAACGGATCTAGCATAATCTAGCATAGAGCCATTTAGATTTCTACATAATCCAACGGATCTAGTTCGCTAAAAAAATTATACTTTATTTAAGAAGGGTTTTTAGTGAAATATGACATTGGCCCTCCATTTTGGGTGCACCCAATTCAACGATCTCGGGCCATGTCATAACATACATTTTTTAATTAAAAAAATCATACGACCAAATCGGCCCGGCCTCTAGGTGTAAAGGGGTTGGGACTGATTTGAGCCTTTTGGCCAATCACAAGTGAGGATTTCAAGCCTCTTGCACAACGAATTGGCCTGGCCTCTAGGTGTAAAGCGGCCCTAAGATTTCTCATTGGTTGAACCGGTTGAGACCATCCATATTCATTTCTCACTAGTAGGTGAAGGCCTAAGGACCCAAAGACATTATCATGGATGAAAAGTCTAAATGGATTCCTACATGGGAAACTATGGACAATGTTTCATGGTATGTTGGCATTTGCATGATGCCCGCCTCTAAGAGGTAGGCTTGATGCAAATTTCAGCAAACCATGCCGATTAAATAGCTGATACGGTCTTTGAATGCGAGTCAAGGGTCCTCACAATTAAATGGTCACGGCCCTTGGCTTGTGTGTGAAGTGACCTTTGTGGTGGCTTAAAGAGAAGTTGTGATAAGCTATCTATAATTCCATATCTTTGAAACTACATTGACAAATTGTGGTAACAACTCTCGGTGTTGGGATGGTATTGCATGCCTTGTTTCAATGCCACTTGGATATATATAATGAGGATTTTATTGATATTGCAAGGCACAAGTAGTTGGGGATATTTTTGATTTTGATATCTTTTAGGTCCAGACATCATGCAAGGATCCTCATACTTGAATACGACTATTTGGTATCAATATGGTATAAGGATGATACTGACCCAAATAACAACTTGGGAATACCGATATTATGTCATCTAGTGATACCCACCAAATATCAACAATTGAATGGTATTATAATGTTGATACCATTAGGGTAGGTTCTGTTGATACATTATTGATATTGTGCATTGATACCATGCAATATTGAGATAGTGGGAATTAGTCTATGCAATCGTACCTCTCATCCATCCAACATAAAAACTTGACCCTCTATAGATTTATGGGTGATTCGTCTCATATGATCTCGAGTACACTGATTCGGAGTCTTTATAGCTGATTATGATGTCAAATCAACTTATAAAAACACAACCTCCATACTATATACTATTTCAGGGCTTTTTTTGTGGGATGAATGAGAGATATACACTTGTATAGGGATAATTCCCTCTCTTGGCAATGTTGGTCCAACATTGATAATGACTCAAGGGCTAGTGTCAAGACTAAAATAAAAGCCTTTGTTTCAGGAGTCATAACATTCAAACTGCATGTGAAGAATATTTTGTGGAATACTGCCAGTCCCACGGAACATTGTTATGGATATGAATAATGTTATGGTTGGCTTTCTTTTGTAACGTGGGATGGCACAATGACAATGTGTGGGCCTGATTTTGT
Source organism: Polytrichum formosum (assembly GCA_964035585.1). Lineage (NCBI taxonomy): Eukaryota > Viridiplantae > Streptophyta > Polytrichopsida > Polytrichales > Polytrichaceae > Polytrichum > Polytrichum formosum. Next base: position 57,293,249 of record OZ037937.1, read on the forward strand.
TAGCATACCAACGATTGGGCAGGCTCTTTGAAGGAACCAATTTTATCAGTTAAATATTATCCCGAGCCCTAAAAGGCCGGATTGCAGGCTGGCTAAGTATGATTGTATTTTGGCCTCAAGTGTTTGGCTAAGGCCACATGGGAGGCTCTGATATTGCCATGATGTAGGCTTTCGTTTGAAACTTCGTATCTCAACCTAGGTTATTACTTAAAAAGTTGATCCGACTCCTCGGACGGCACCAATTTCATCCATTGTTCCTCATCCACAGTGTAACGTGTTTCCTTCAAGGTAACCATTGAAACTTTGTGCACGGAGGGTCGGGTCTCATAATGGTCAATGTAGCCTTCGTCTTTTGAAACTTCCCATCCCACGTGGCGCCAAGCTGGGCCCCCTTGGTTTCGTTCACCTAGAGGTGGGAGCAATTTTCATCCACTTTTCATCCACTAGTCATCACGTCTTCCTTCCTCATCAACAATGTAACATGCTTCCATTGTTTGTGGCATACAAATAAAGGGATTTTAACTTGCGTGTAGGCTCCATCTTTTGAGACGTCACCTGCCACATGGCTGAGAGTTGGGCCGCCTAGGCATTTGTTGGAAAGAGGGAAATTATTGTATATGCCATAACAATACCCAACTGGTGAACTATGTTCAATTGTCATGATTTCAAATTTAGTTTGAAACAATGGGATTCTTGCATCTGGAGTCTTTATTCTCGAATCTACTATTGGACCCATGAACACAACTCATCGGTTGAGTAATGTTTATGGAACGTGCTCCTCATTCATCCAACATAAAAAACTTGACCCTCTATAACTTTGTTGATCGATTCATCTCAAATGACACAAGACTAGGTTAATTCGGAGTCTTTAAAGCTAATTCTAGTGTCAAATCACCAAGAAGTAGCAACAACTGGGATGCATACTTTGAGGGCTTTAATGTTGGATGAATGAGAGGTGTGCTTGTATACGATGCTTCCTTTTGAGATGGCAACAACTTTCATCCATTGTCTTCCCCCGAGTAAGTACTGCATCACGCTTATCTGTGGCATACAATGTAAGGTTAAGTTAACTTAATTTACAATTAGACTCTGCCTTCTGAGAATTCTCCTGCCACGTGGCGGAGAGCCTGGGGAACTAGGATCTCGTGCCCCTAGAGCTGGCAACAACTTTCATCCACTGCTCATCCTGTCTTCCTTTCGCCCTCCTCTACAGTGTTAACGTATTTCCATTATCTGTGGGTAGGCAAAGGGCGCCTAAATAAAGACTGTGGAGTAGATTGGGTGCTGTTCCCGAGACGTCAGAGATCTATGACCGCACATAGATTCCAGCGGGCGTGTAATCGAATTCGGGTTTTGTCGCTGGCTGTCCGTTCCCCCCCCGCCATAGCCAATCCGGACTGATGCCCCCGAGCCGAAAGCTCCGATCGTTGAAGCCGGCAGCCGAAGCTCCCAGCTCCCCGTTCGCGGAGTTCCCCTCCCTCAGGGCTTCCGAAAGGTCCCACTCTCGTCAAAATCGATGCAGGGATGCGTGAGATATGATGTTGCAAAAGAGACGGAAGAAGAGGTCACCATGCTGGCAGCAGAATTGTTGAACCATTCCACCTCGGAGGACTTGTTCCAAAATGGGAAGAGCGCTTCGAGTGGCGCCCTTCTTGGACCGAAGGGTGGTCGCCGTTCCATATGTGCAGCCTTATTAAGCTTCAATGGTGGTGGACAGGCAAGCGCGCTGTCGTCGTCATCGTCGTCGTCGTTGTCATTGTAAGTGCATACGGTGTGTGTGGCTTGACGATTAAGTTTCAGGTTAAGGATTCCCCCTGTGATGCAGTGAGAGAGATCGATGTGTTGGTTGTTGCTTAAAGGATTTCTCGCGGCTAATTCGGACTATACGTTTTATTCGCTGGATTGATTGAACGATTCTTCCTTGCTGCTCCTATCAAGCGTCAAAATCGTGTTGGTCAAGCATTGAGCTCGAGACATCTTAGATCGCCCGCCCATTTCTTCTCCTCCCGATAAATATTCTTCCAATGCCTGGTAGGTAATGATTGATCTTCCAGTAGTTTTTTCTCTCCAAGTAGCGTTTTCAGCAATTCAGCTCGCCACTTTTGTGTGAGGTCTCTCTGCAAATCGGAGCCGGATCAGGGCATTGGTGCGTCAATAAACTTGATATGTGGAATGGCCTTGAATCTGTTGAAGATCTCCCCCTCCAGAGTCCTTCTCTCCGCTGCAATTGATTTCCACATTGCGAAATTAATTGGCAAAACGTGAAGTGGACGTAGGAATAGTATTCAGTTGTTCGACGGATGTGATTCCTGTTTGGCTTGTAGAGTGCCAACACATCCACATTTTCAAATCGAGGCAGAGTCGTTGGTCATTCTTGAGGTTCAGCTTCTTCTCTCTTTCCTTTCCCTTGGCAATCGCGAAGAGAGGCTGCCTTGGTCCTCTGGTTTGCCGTTTGTTGTGGAGGTGCTCAATCCTCTTAGATCTGATTATTTTTCCTCTCCCTCAGGAACTTTCTGCCTGCAATTGAGGATATTAGGGACCGGGATATATTGCTTTTCGGGTTTAGTTTTCGAATTTACGAGAGTTCTGTCCCATATATACACTTTGCTCTGTATTGAAGATGACACAGTTATTCTTTCCATCAAAATTATCCATCAATTTCATTCTGTTTGTCTTTATGTCCACGGCTATGAATTCCTCGTATGTACTTAGTGTGGCTACTAGTCATTCAAATTATTAAGACGAGATGTGAAGTGGTCAATTTTTCGTAATTTTATGATCCTTCTCCATTCAAGTAACTGTGTCAAACATTCTTGAATTGGATGCACATCTAACAGAGTGATAGAGCATCTCAATTCCTGAGTTTTTTTTTTCTGGATTATCAAATAGCAGGGCAGTTATGCGCCTTCTGTCTTGACAACCATCACTGCACACTGTATCCTTCCCTTAAACCTTGCAGATAATTTTCTATCCGTAGCTCGATATCTACTCCTCCTTATATCTTCTCTTCTTAAGGAATCCTCTGCTCAAAGCTACATGGAACCACACGGCTAACAATGTACCCGTACAAATATACGCAGGCTCACTATCGGATGGCCCCATCAGAGGGCTCTGCCTCCCTTTAGCATCACAAGAAAAGAAGTGGTTCTAGTTTGAGTAAGTCTAATTTCATTGCCCGATGAAGGATCTATTGTGCGCTTAATCTATCTTTCTTCCCGTGGAGTGGCTTGCCCTTCTGTCCTATGCGCAAATGCGGTGTTGTTGTTATAGTTTACTTGACGCTGTAATAGTGAGCCTACATTATACCATGTGGATGGGTTTATGGATATAGATTCTGAAGAGAAAGGGAGCTTTGGACTTCGCGCTGGAGCTTTTGTAGAGCAAAAAAATGAATGGGAGTGCCAGTGCAGAGGGCCTCCCTCCTGTACTGCGATTGCACAACTGGGGAAATTTCCCTCTACCGATTTCTCTGTTCCACACAGCGTCGCTTGCACCATCTCGCACGAGTCTTCTCCTCCTTTCGCACCGACATGAAGCCCTTCTTATACCTCTTGGACCTTCACACAGCATTGCAAAAACGTCTCATGCCTCTTCTCCAGATTGCTCGGTGACTTCAGCTGCAGATCTTAAACCCCTTGCACCATCATCTACCATCCCCACCTTCATCCCTACCACCCCGAAGAGAAGTCCTCAGAAGAGAGTCTCAGAAGAAAGAACAGAAACTGACAACACAAGGGTGATTGTCTCCGATCTTTGGTCCCCTCCGTCCTTTTCTGTAAATTCTGAAGCACCTTCAACTCCACCTTCATTGATTGCCAGACGAAGGTTTGCCCAAAAACATGGGCACCCTTTTCTTGAACATCTTACAACTCCAACTTACACGCCTTCTTCTACTCCACTGTTCAGCTTCTCACCGAGTTCAACCGGCCACTCGCCTGCTCCGTCACCTTCTTCTTGTAGGAATTTATATCCTTGCCCTTCCCCATTGGATGTTCCCTCTGGGGTTACATTCCCTTCTCCATTCCCTTTCCTCTCAGATATAGAGTGCTTCTCATGGGCTTGTAGTGGAGATGAATATGGGGCAAACCAAGCGCCTGGTCCATTTCGGGAACTTCTTCTGACCGGTGGGAAAGAGGGCTTAATAATACATGCTTTTTGTGTCAAGGAAGGGATAAAAAATAGAGCTTTTGAGAAAGGCACAATAAGAACCAGAGAGGTTCATCCCCCTCCCGATCTGGGCAACGAAGAATCTGATGTCCTTGACGGAAAACATAGCGGTAGATGGCGCAACTGGGGGCTGAAAGAATTTAAGAGACGGCAAGAAAGCTGGAGGCGGCTGGAGGAGGAGGCCGATCCCAGTTTAGGTCAAGCAAAGGAATCCAACGAGAGTACTGCACGGAGAGTGGGACGCTTAAATCTACATGGATCTGGAGGCTCACTGGGAATTCCGAAGCCAAAGGCTCTGGAGGATCTGAATTTACCAAGGAGGAGTTACTCTGAAGGAGCAACAAAACTTGAGAGTGCAGGCTCTTGCAGTGAAGAAAGCACTGGGTTTGAGTCTTTCGTTGTTGATGCAAAGCTGGAGGGTAGTCAAAAAGAAGTGTCTCTTTTGTATAGTAAACATCACTCTTGGCCCTCATCGGCAGAGGTAGTGTCCTTTCGAATTGCCCATGATTCTGTTGCTTTTTCGCGCCTGGTCAGTCTTACCCAGAAATCAGCAAGCGATAGTGTCGTGGACGAAAATGTATCGTCATCAGAGAAGGCTGATGGTTCAACCGGTTTGAACGATAAATATTCTCTTACAAGAAATGCAGTCAGAGGTGGATATGAAGTGACGGGGATTATTTCGAGTCCCTCTCAAAATGTAGTTGCCCTATTGTTTGCTTCCTTCCCGATAGAGTCTAGCAAAGGCTCCAATGGATCAGGAGGTCTGCAAACACCCGTAAGAGTAAAAAATGGCAACAATTCTAATGGCGGGAGGTGGAGGAGAACTTGGAAAGAAAGTTCAGACCTTATTATAATTATTGCAATTGTACATGGTTCGGGCGTGAAGTGGACATCCCACATTGACTTTGAAAGTGCAATGAGCGGAACAAGTGTGCCAAACAATCAGTGGACGGATTTCAAGCTTTCAAACGACAAGTTCCTTGGCCTGACTGAGGGCGGGTGTGTTTACATCTGGGATGCCGCCACAGGCCAGTTCTGGGCTTGTATTGATGTTTACCAGTTTTGTGGGGTGAAGTTTGGGTTGAACGTGGTCACAACATATAGTGAAGCTAATGGAGCACGTAATATCGCCATACCAAGGGAAGAAGTCGACGGTGAAGAACTTCAAAGGACCAAATATTGCGAAGCCAAGAGTTCCAAGCGCCTTCAGAGTGGGAGTACACAGAAGTTCGTACAAGTTATGGTTACATCAGATTGTTTATTGATTGCCATAACCAATGAGCGAGGGCTTGTATTTCTTGTATCTGTAGATGATTATTTTGTGGCGCATCCTGAACTCTCATGTACCAACCTGTCTTTTCCAAAGGGGTATGAACGGTCCAACTTAAAAGTCCTGTCAAGCTGGGAAGTTGCTGGTTCTTACATTGGAGGTGCTAAATCTATCAAATCAATACCCAAACACCATGTTGCAAGATTGCTTTCAAATCAAAGATCCACATTGGAGCGTAGTAATTCAACAGTTGACAGCTCCTCTAAAGAAGACATTATAATCCACCCTGTTCCTGTAGGTGCAAGTGGGTTTAGTTCAAGACAAAGCCATAGAAAGCAATATATGAAACCTCTCAACTTCTTAGATCCACCCCCGAAGCCTTTGAGGAAAGTCTTTCTGCCATTGAATCCTAATGATTCATTTGTAGGGATGGCACTCAACCCTTACAGTATCACGCGAGTAGCCATCAATGTCAAGAATGCCAGCAAATTTACTCTTGTACAAAATGAGCTTCGAATTTCAGGAGGTACCTATGATGAGGCAAAGTTGGGGAGCCGGGAGCTCCTTGCAGTGCAAGAAAGCGTGATAAAACAACATAGATATGAAGGAGAAGTTTTATCATTTACTTCTCAAGGTTGTCTTTACTTGGTCACTGCAACTGCTCTGCATGTAGTTCTCCCTCCCCTGGGACTCTCTTCACCACAATCAGATGCCCTAGCACTAGGTTGTGAGGGACCCTGGTGGCCAACGGGCTCAGGATCGGAGAATTTCTCCAGTAATTGGAATGGCATGCTACCTCTCCTGACTCAACCCCGCATTCAGCAATGGCAATCGGAAATGCAAGATCGGTTCCTTATATTTGACGGATTGGAGGAAGCCGAACGCCTGTGTGGTGAAAATGGTAAGTTACTCCTTGGATATCAAAGAGTGACTTTTGAGTTTCATACTTGGTTTGGAGTGAAAGATACAGACAAGTATCTTGCTGTAAGTATGCCCTGACTTTGTCAACAACTTTACTGCAGCAGCAGCAGTTTGTTACCGTCATGCATGGTGATGGACTTGTTTTGGTTAGTATGTCATGAGGATGGATTGTACCTTTGCTGTTCAAGTATACCTTTTATGGAGGTCAATGTAAGCGGATGAATTAAGACTTGTTGTCTGATCATTAGGGTTTTCGTTTCCAGATTTCAAAACCATGTGACTATCCTGTGTGAAGAGGAGACTAGACTTCAGTAACCTCCAATATGTATGCAGGGTGGAACCTACAGCTGCTGCGGCTGCGGAGATTACAGCTTGCACTGGATTACTTGCAGATTGATGACATAGAGCAGTAAGCTTAGCACTCTTATCCATAAACACCAACACCTTCATCAATTAAGCCTTTGCAATCGACTTTGTATGACATGAGCCTCACTTCCAGAATTGCCCAACAGTCAGTGTATTGTGAACAATGAGATCCTGAGTGTTGTGGATTTAATGCAACACAGTATTCTTTAGCTTCATGATGATGTTGCCATTAACAATTCTAAGCATTTTTGAACGCAAAGGTGAGATAGGTTTGTTTAACAAAGTTTTGGCTAATAAGTTTCTTAAGTTCATCTGTGATGTTGAGTTATAGAAGACCCCATAGACAGTAATTAATCAAGTGTCAAAGTATTTGTTCTACAAATGTTTTTGGAATTGTTCGTGACTATCAGAACAAGTGGCAGTTACGAGTATTGCAGAAACAATCATTTGAGACTCTGTTCTTGTTTTTGTAGTTCCAATCTCTCTTGTCAAGTTGTTGCATTTTTGTCAACTGCTGTAACTTGAAGTTGCTGATGCTGAGGTGGATATTTTCTTGCAGAGCATTGGAAGGTCTTGTGAATGTGGATGCAGCTGAGGCGGGCATGCCTCGGGTATTGTTTGCAGCTGTTGAGCTAATGCTTACTCGATTTGGGACTGACAATGAGCTTGTCCTAGCATCTCGGTAAACTCATCTGCCTTCTGTGTCATATCAAGATACTTTTGGGATGACATTGGACACAATGGTTTACTTTGGTTGATTGTGATTTGTTATTTCTATTTTTTTCTGGTATAAGTCGCTATTTTGATTGTTTATTTTGTTGAAGAATTGAATTCAGAAGTATTCAGAAACAGTGGCTGGGAAATAGCTGCACGCTCTGAATGAAGGCATAGGGTACAACATTGTTGTGCTTTGCATCTACTCATGTAAACAGGTTTGCACTTGCAGGCTTCTTGCGCTGGCTGCCCAGTTCTCTACCAGGCTGGTTCGACGTCATGGCATCACAGGGGCCCGTAGGAACTGTACTGATGATCCTACAGCTTCACCATTATCACATCACGATGAAGTTAAACCTAGAAGCAGAACTGGTGTGACTGAACTTGCCCGTTTCCTTGAAGTGATTCGGACATTGCAAGAGCACTTGCAGGAAAAGCGCAAAGGACGTAACCGGACTTTCAAAGTAAGCAAATACAGCTTTGGTTCAGTTTGCTGTTGGTAGTTGTACCTTATCAAGGCAAAAGGAAAGTAAATTTCATGTTTTGGTTTCTATTTCTCATGCTATGGGGTTGAAATTTACATAGAAAGTCCATCTACCCACTAATTATCCATTATTGATTAAGAATATCACCTATAGGTGTTTTTCATAGCGTGGTGGGTAGAAAAACCTGTGTCTTCTTCTTGTCAAGGTTGTGTTGTCAAAATGAAGGCAGCCTTTTAAGTTACTTGGTTGAATCAGGAAGCTATCCACATCTAACTTGGCTTCAATTAATTCTAACAGATAGGACTTCTGTGCTTGTCAATAACAAGAGCTTTGCGTTTATGATATCATTCTTATTGATTGGGAGCATGCTGCTAACAGAATCGTTAAAAGCCATGAAATTAGGAGAGTGGTGACTGCCATGCATGGAGTAAGGTCATACTCAGATCCACATAGTGGACAGTCTTGTCTTAAGTATGGCACAGATGATTTTTAATTCTGCTAAGAGTAATTTGAACTTGAGAAACTTTTGTAACCTCAGGACATGCATTAGGTTTTACTTGTTCTCCTCAAGGAATTGAACTTTGTCACGTGTCACTAATTTGCTGAGAGATTTTGGTGTTGTTCTGCTTTGCCCTTGGTCTAGAGTATGTGTTACTGAGCTAAAGTCATGCCAATGCAGATGAGAAGGGAGGGATCAATGGCATCAAACAGCGGGTCCTTCAAGAACAGACCAATAGTGGAATTTCCCAGTGAAAGTGGAACTCCTGATTTAAATGATGCGAGCAGCCAGTGGGAGCAATCCAATCTATCGATGGGCGCCACAGATACTCCATATTCCTCTACGTCTCAAGGGGCCCTTGTTAGTGCTTCTGGTTCATTACTATCGAGGACAAATTGGGAGCAAGGTACTTCTTAGCTCCATGAAAACCTCTCATCACTTTGTGATTGTGAAACTGTGAATCATATATCCAACAAATGTTGGGATAACGAACTTGCAAGTATCATGTGCAAGGCTGATAGGAATCTTCTTTACTTCATGATCTCCTGAAAAATTGTTCTCATATCTGCTAATCTTTTAGCAGAAGTGCTTGTGCATTCACTTCCTTTCTTGAGGTTTGAAGATGTCCCTGCTTGATTGAAATACTCACTGCATTTTCTTCAGGACCCCTTGATGAAGCAAAAAGCAGGCGATCTTCTCCTGAAAGTGCTGGTGAGATGTTTGCACGCTGGGAGAACACATCAGTGGATGCCGAGAGTGTTGTCAGAGATGCTTTGCGAGCAGGACGCGTACCACTAGCTGTTGTCCAGTTACATCGCATGCGATCAAGAGCTTATATGAGCGGCTCTTCAGAAAACCTGCCAGAGATGGTTGATGTATTCCAGCAAGTTCAGGAGATTGGCAAAGGCATTGTCTATGAGCTTCTTTGTAAGGTAAGCTTTTCCTACCAGAAATTATATCAAATATTAACTGGATTTCATAATTGTCACCAACATTTTCACTCTCACAGTGAGCACCATGCCTGATGGTGTTGTAGTCAATATGGTTGTGCTCTGTGACTGCAGGGGAAAATGGCTCTAGCAATGGCAGCCCTTCGGCGACTGGGTGAGGACATAGAGATAGTGTTGCATGAGCTAGCCTTTGGAACAGTAAGACGCAGTCTTCGTAAGCAAGCCCAAATGGAGCTGCACAGGCATGTTCGTCTTGGTACCCTGGATTCAGAGCTGCTGGAACTTACTCTATATTTGGAGGTATGTTTGTAACTGTTTCATCTGGTCAAATGTTTGCTTCAACAAGGTGTCTGGTTGAAGTTGGTAATTTACTATGTCATTTGTTAGCACTAACAGTATGCAAGCATGATGGCAGTCTGTCGTTGTCTCCTTTGAAGTTTAGTTACCATTCTTACTGCATATTTGTGTACATTGTGGAAATTCTTGCTCGGTGGAAACTCTATAATCTTAGCATTGCATTGCAACCTTCTGTGTGCAGAGACTATATCCCCATAGCAGTTTTTGGACCACATATGCAGCACGACAAAGTCAGATCACAACCAACAAAACAATCATCGAGCCAGTGACATCAGATGATGAAATCCAGTACCTGCAAGTTGTGTGTGACAGCAAAAAGTTTGGAGAATTTGTTCTTCAATGTGGGGATGTAGATGGTGTTGTTCTGGGATCGTGGAACACAACCATGAGCCCAGAAGTCTTGGAGGATACAATCCCTGGGAATGAGAATCCAACAATTGGTTATCTACTGGTTGCTGCTGTCTGGTTGCAAGCTTGGGACCAGCAAACCATCAACCGAGTAGGTCACTCATTTTCTGACTGCCAAGTCCCATGAAATTTAATACGTTGAGCTGATTTTTCAGTTGAAATTATTCCTGGATACAGGTCAAGTCTAGCCAAAGTAACTCTTTCTTATGTAGGAGTTACAGTGGGTGAATGGACAAGAAGTTGCTTGGAGTGTACTGTATGATATTTGTTTCGTGGCATGGCCACAATCATGTGTAAATGTCTCGATTCCATGATAGAGATACAAACTGATCTAAGATAAGTCTATGTATTAGCTGTTCATGTCTTTGCAAGGTGTTGTCAACCTAGTTTGCTTGTATCGAGTTTTCTTACTAGTAATGAAATCAATAATCATGTAGGGTCTTTTGCAAATCAAAATGCTTCACTGTTTATAACTCAACAATGCTGGTGATGCTACTCAACTGCTAAGGAACAACTTTTTTGTCCGGCCTTGGTTGAGGAGACTCTTCTTGGAAGTCTATGGTTTTCAGTCTTTATATGTGACATTAGTGATGCTTCCTGGAATATGCAGGTGATACTGGACCAATCTCATACTGCTCGTGAAAGTATCTCATGGGGTTCACAGTTGGAGTATCATTTAGCTCATCACAATTGGTCTGATGTGTCTATTTTACTTGAGACTCTTCCTCGTTCAGTTCTACATGGAGGGGCACTTCAAGTTTATGTAGACAATGATATTGCTCTGAACACCATGTCAAAGGGTTCTGGACAGACACCCAAGAAAACTTCTTACATTCCAACCTCTCAAGAAATTGCCATACGAAAAGTTAATCTTCTTGAGATTGACACATGGCCACTCTGCAGTAGATGGATGTTTCGATTGATGGAGCAGAGGTTGGCTAAAGATCTAATATTCTTGCGATCCTATTGGGAGGGCACTATTGAATTAGTATCTCTACTAGGGTCTGCTGGTATTCTTTTCAAATCCAGTTCTGACAAAGGAAATAGTGAGAAAAGTAAGGAGCTTATCCTTACTACTCGTGTTGTAGAAGGTCCTACTTCGTTTCAGTTCCACAAGGAAGCAATACAAGGAGTGCACGAAGTAGTGGTTCGGCATTGTGTGAAGATGTTGTTTGCTAATCTTCTGGAACAGTACCTTGACTATCACGCGTTGGGCCTCAACAAGTTCTCTTCTGCCCTAGTGCAGTCCTATGTGGTGGGTACTATACCTTCTTGACACCTATTCTCAAAATTCTACGAGGAAGCTGTATCTTGACAATAGTTGTGTAATCATAACCTTCAATATTCTACCCTGCTATGTTAATTGCAATTGTGCAATCTTTACATCATAGTCGTTATTATAGTCATAGTTATTGTCACTCCTCGTATTTATAGTTGTGTTCACTGGTGTCATGAAAGTGGGATTTGTTGATTCTTTTCAGGGTGACTGTGACTGGGCAAAGTGGCTCTTGCTTTCTCGGCTGAGGGGTCGAGAATATGATGCTTCATTTGCAAACGTCAGGAGTGTCTTAGATTCTGACTGTTCGGTTAAAACTGTGGATGACATGGCTGCTGAGGGAAAGGGGCTCATGGCTCTTACGACGTTAATGTATGCACCTGTACCACTCCAAAAGTGTCTGTCCAGTGACTTGAGCGGAGATGGGCTGGAGGGTCCAACATGGCAGTGCTCAATTGAAAATCTTCGGGAAGTGCTGCAGGGTTATCCCACACTCTGGCAAACCCTAGTAGCAGCTTCAAATGGCCATGACGCGTGGGGGTTTTACTCATCCCGGATGGCAGACCCTGGTTAGGATCCCCTTTGATCTGACCACCTCATCTCTCAAAGTTTTGATGATTTAGGGGATTCTGTATCCAAGTCTTGCACTGGCAGCTGTCCTTCATGTTTCTGTACTTCTGGCATTGAAGTTCTCATGCTAAACATGATCATCCCTGTCCTTACTGTATACATCCAGAAAAGAATTATGTGGGGCATGATCATTGCTGTTCTTATTGTACTCTCATTGCTTGCTGTGGACGGGGTTTGTTCTTCCTGGTTCACATTAATGTTGAGTTGTTTTGTAGTACATTTATTGAGGAACTAAAATATACTGTCAATTGTTCTCTTACACTAAAGAATGATCACTTAAGCACTATATCATAGTAGATATGGGTTTTATTGCAGAGGAATCCTCAAGAGGATTATTAACCTACCTCCAATGGCGAGATAAGTTTTTCACCTCGGCTGCTGGTGATGTATCACTACTTCACATCTTTCCTCGTTGGCTTCCCAAAAGTTTGCAAAGGCTTCTACAGCTGACTATGAAGGTCTATATCAATTCCCATTTACCTGATGTGGATATGAACTACTTTGTGCAGATACTACTTTAAAGGATTTCAAAACATTTGCTCTCTTCTGATCTTCTATTCAGAGTTTATGATTGGATATTAGACTTGTTTGTTTGTTCAATTTTCACCTCTTGAAGACTCTATGAATGAGTGGGAAAGAAGCTACCCTATTTTATTTCATCTATTAGCAACAAAAAAGAGCGTGCCTTTTTTGTATTTAGTACTGGCCACAATATTGACAATTATTGCACAAAAAGCTCCTAAATTTCAGCAAAAATGTGGTTCACCTTTTTAAATTTATGAAGATTGAACCTGATCTAGTATTCAGGTTTATACTTCTGATAAATCCTCATTCTGCAGCAACACATGTGAAGGGAATGGAGGAAGTTTTCGCATCAATGGCAGAGCAGAGATTGTATAGATTGTGAACTGATAAAGACTCATCAAAGTACGTACACTGATGTCAGAAATGGGAACAACGAAAATTGAATTTACATGACTGGGCATCATTGGTTTGTGCTTTTTGTGATTAAACATCATAATTTGTATGTCCTATGGAACAGGGTCCAGGTGGAGATTCTCAAGTCAACCTTGTCCGGATGAGTGACCTTTCGATGGGAAGTATGACAACCAAAGATCAAGAGCAAGAACTGGAGGAGAGTTTGCTAGAATGGGAGGCTGGTATTCAAGAAGTGATTAAGCAGGAACTATATGCTTCTCCTGCTGAGGTTTATCACCTTCCTAGAGTCTCTTGCACATTAGTGAATAAATGTTTCTGCACTTGGCATATGTTGTTCTCAGTTCTTGGTCGGACTACTGAACAGCATTTCTGCCTACTGTTGACCCTGAGAAGGAGGATTAGATTCGTCAATGTCATTTTCTAAGTATGAATTGTTATTGCTCTTGTCAATCTTGATATTTACACTCCTGCACAATTTTATAGGTTAGTAGAGCAACTGCATACTTGTAGGAGTGCATATTGTGTATTACTCAGTGTATTGTGTGGTCTTTAGGAGATTGAGCCTGGAGTGGAGCATTACTTGAGGCGTGGCCGGGCATTGGCAGCCTTTAATGCTCTGCTTGCTCCACGATCACACACTATGGAACTTCAGTCCGAGGGGAAGGGAAAATCTTCTTCATCACCTGATTCGCAAGCCCTTTTGGCGAGTTTGACTGAGAGTGAGGAGGCTCTAATTGCTTCAGTAAGTTGCCTATTTAAGTGGACATTTACTGTGAGATCATGTTGGAATATATTTGGGCAGTTTGTGTTCATCTAGGAGTGGCTGTTGTTATAGAAACAAAAGATGGAATCTGTGTATGACATGAACAATGTGGGTTCAGATACATCAGATACCTTGAAATGTGGAGTAATTCCCTTCCTTGCTGTTCGATTGTATCATGACATAATGATACTCATGTACAGGTCTATCCTCTTGCAATCACAAATTTTGAGAACACGATTGTGGCGGCTGCCTGTGCTGTCTTTCTTGAACTCTGTGGACTTTCTGCTCAAATTTTACGGGTGGATATTGCGGCTCTGCAACGTATTTCAAAGTTCCTCAGGGTCCAAGAACAACGTGACTGGGCTTCTTCAACTGTTACCAAACACCCTCAAGATATATCAGCTATAGTTTCATCACTTGGAAGGGCGCTCATAGAGGAATATTCAATTAAAGGTACCGGGAATTCTCCAGGCCAGCCTGCAAAACTACCAACAAAGCGCCATAAAGGCTTGACTACAACCCTGCAGATGCTGGAAAAAGCCACACTTGTAGACTATGGTTTGAAGTTTGCAGATGGAACATCGGGATCCTGGCTACTGAATGCTAAGGGAAATGGTGCTGAGCTAAGAGAACTACAACGGTCTCTAAGTGAGAAGTGGAGCCTTGTAACAGCTTTCTGCCGTGGACACAAGCTTCCCCTGAGCACTACATATCTTGAAACACTTGCACGTGACAATGACTGGGTATGACCTGCTTCTTGTCTATGCCTCAACTCCTGTACATGTTTATTATTTGTGCAGTCGATTTACATGAGTAATGTAGTTTATAGATGCATCATGCTGATCTACTGTTTCAGAGTCCTACTTCAAGCTTGTATCTGGAAATTTTCTGAGCAAGAAGTCAAGTACATAATGTATATTTTTGAATTAAGTTTCCTTCATTCTGGTCGGATGTCAGGTGGGATTCTTAGCAGAAGCTCAAGTGATAAGCTGCCCCCTGGATGTGCTTGTCACATTGGTTGGTATTCTGAAACTTTCTCATCACTTCCACTTTAATATGCTATCTGAATTACTTGTGCCATTCAGTCTCTCCAAGAAAATTGAAGAGAGGGTTCACTATTAATCCACACAGCATGTGTACATTTTTGATAAGGGTAGCTTTCGCCTTGTGACTGATTGTTACCCGAAATCACAACAACTCATAAGTAGCAGGGTAGAGTTTGTCGTCTGGCTGTGCTCCTCATTGACATAGTCTGTTTGGACAGGCAATGAGGGAGTTTAAAGATCCACGCTTAAAATGTCACATTGTGACCGTTTTGAAGAGTATTCCTGTAGCTCAACCAAAGGTACGACCAGATTCTCGGGAGATTTCTGCTTTGGAGTTCCATGAAGGAATACCAGAAGATCTGTTCAGTATTTTGGCAGCCTGTGAGAAACACAAGAGCCCCAGTAGCGAGTTACTTGCAAAATCAAAAGAGCTACAATGGCCCCTTCTTGCAGTAGTGGCCTCATGCTTTGATGATGCAAACCCAATATTCTGCCTTACTACGTGGTTGGAGATTGCAGCTGCCAGGTTTGTTTTGCCCAATGTACTTCTCTATTGCATCATATTCACAGTTCTTTAAACTATTTTTCTGCATATTATTTGTTTACGTGTGTGAAACAGCCCCTGATTTCTCCTTGCTTTCCTCAGAAGGCTCGTTTTTAGATGTTTGATCAGAATCATTTGCACCTTTTTCTCCTAAACACTTTTACTGAACCGTTATGGCTATCTGCATATCAATTGGATTACTTATTTGACTGATCCTCAATCTTTTTGCTTTCAGTGGACGGTTAGATCCTAACATATAGCAAAGATCAGGACATTCTATCTGCACATAGTGGTCTCTCTTATCATGATAATCAGTACACATGACTGGTTCACCTCATTTTTTGAACGTTATTCTATATTCCAGATGGTCTTACATATTGACTGTAATGGTATTTCTGCAGTCAAATACCACATGTATCTGTGGAAGAGACTACAGAAGCACAAATCACTGCTATGGTGGGAGCTGCAGTGGAAGCAACAAATGTAGCACCCACTGGTTCCCTGGGCTACTTCAACCGTAGAAATTCAAAAAGGCAACGTTGTGGTCAGTCACAAGTCCCTGGGTCAACAGAAAATGATGGGCAACATGGTAGCGACATTGCTGTAGAGGAAAACCCTGCCTTGATTGCATCAAGCCTTAAAGATCTGGGCACCAAGGTAAGTCCTGTTTACGTATGGAAATAGTTATGTAAACTGGAAATTTGTGATCAGAGTGGCTCCGAGATTTCTAGAGAGATGGTCTAAAGACGAGAGAAGCTACATGTTCAGGAACTATTCAGTTGGAATGGAAAACATGTAGAATCTTGCTGCAATCACTGTAAAATGTTACTGACTGAAAAGCAGAGTGTCATCAAAATCATAATTGTCGTTATTTGCATGTTTGCAGGGAGTGCAAGATCTGGCACATAAGGATGTGCAGAAAGCTGTAGATCTGGCCAGCATAGAAAAGACTCTTGCAGCACTGGTAGCAGTCCTTTGCGAGCAGCAGCTGTTTCATCCTCTTTTGCAAGCATTTGAACTGTTCACCCCAGAGAGTTCTATCTTGTCATTCATCAAATTCCTCCAAGTACGTAGGAACACGCTTCTCAGTCAAAATTAAAAGTGTGATATCTAGAAATACCACTATGCATAGTTGTCAAAGATAGTTTCAGTTGGTGTAGTCCCTGACAAAGGTCTGGGCTTTACTCCAGAATAAAGTACGTTCTACCAAGGCTGTTACAATGAGACATGAATAACGACACATATATAAAAGTCAACAGTAGATCGTGAATTCCCAAAATTTGAGATGACTCTGAGCATGCAACCCTTTCATGTTATTGCCATGTACTCTGACACTTTGCTATTTGACACTGGTATGTATGAAGGATTGCAGTTCTCAATTTATTAATTGCTCTGGATCAGTGCAACTAGATTTATCAATCAACTATAACAGAACATATTTTTCAGTATCCTTTTCAGCTAAGACCATTTCTAACAAACATTGAGTTTTATTACAGCTGGTATTACTGAGATGCGTTTGTTACGTGTGAAGTAATCTAATCAAATTATTATGGAAATATAGGCATTTTCACAGATGCGGCTGACAGATGCTTCAATCCAACTATCATCATTTTCAGCCCTTTTGAAAGAAGAAACAAATAAGAGAACAAAGGGTATGGTGTTGTGGATCTCGAAAACGGCAGTTGCAGCAGCAGATGCTATGCTTGAGGCCTGCCCCTCTGTATATGAACAGCGTTGTCTGCTTCAGCTTCTCTTAGTGGTTGACTTCTGTGATGCGGGTGTAGCCAATTTAAGGTTCCGGAGGTGTTACTGGAAACTACAATTAGTGGAGCCATCTCTCCGTGCTGGGCAGGAAACTGTTGTTAATGGTTGCAATCTAGGTACTTCCAACTTGCCTCTGCAAGAATATCTGTGTTGGAATAGAATCTCACAAGGATGCTAACTCTCTTCTGATCTTGCTGATCTCATGTTTAAGTCCATCATTGATCCAAAAATACAACAATTCACTTGTGTTACAGGATATGAGGGTTTTGTTGAGCTTTGAATTCTTGTTCATCCATTCAATATTTGTTTGGGTTGAGTGCAGGTGATGAGGAATTGTTGGAGTCGCTAGAAGCAAGTGGTCAATGGGATGAAGGGCGCACTTGGGCTCGACAGCTTGATTCTGGTGGCCAACGAACTAGCTCAGCTCTTCATCATGTAACTGAGACTCAGGTAGTCTGTCTAACAATATGCATCCCACAGGAGGGATATTGTCTTAATATGTTCGTAAGCAATTTCCTGCCTGTATGATGTTCTAAACAACATGACCAGAGTGGAGATTGGAAATTATTACACTAGGATGTGACCCCTACACAGGTCTCCACAATACGAAGAATCTGAATTTTCTTCCCTGGTGCTTGACAGGCTGAAGCAATGGTGGCAGAATGGAAGGAGTTACTATGGGACGTGCAGCAGGAACGTGCTGCTTTGTGGGGTCATTGTCAGGCCCTCTTCATGAGACACTCATTTCCTCCGTTGCAAGCAGGAACATTCTTCCTGAGGCATGCAGATGCAGTTGAGGGCGATGTATCTACCATTGAGTTGCATGGCATACTGCTGCTAGCTTTCCAGTGGCTCAGTGGCTCTTTCACCAATTCTTCACCGTAAGAAATTAATTGTTTCCTCATGTTTTTTATTTATAAATTTCTATGCTTGGTCATGCTTTGTGAACTATAGCTTACATATGATAAGCTTGTAGATTATATGGACTTTGCCAAGTTTGTTGCGGATATTGTATTCTGTCCTTGTGAGTGTTAACACAGAATCTCATGCATGCAATGTGTGGTCTGATCATTACCAGCATGTATCCTATACACCAACTCCACGAACTTGAGATACGAATTTGGCTACTTGCAGTGGAGGCAGAAGTGGAGATGCAAAATGGTCACAACCAAGACTCAGTTAGCTTAACCGGTAGTGGACAAACTCCTATTACTCCTGATAGTCCAGTGGATTGCACTGCTCACATTGTAGAAGTGGTTGACAAGCATCTAAGGAGTAAATATCAAAGAGAAGTACCAGATGTTGCAGAGACTGCCTCCTCAAGTGGACAATCTTCCCCTCAGAAATTGAGACGAAAACTAAAGCATTTGAAACACACATCTGCTGAGATTGTAGCAACGGAAGTTCATTCTGATGTAGACCAGAGGGATGCGATGGTTAGAGCCAGTGCGGAAGGAATGTACCTTGGCTCTCTTGGAAGGCTCCAAAAGCCAAGGTACACAAAATCTATCCCCGGTGGTGTGTTTTCCAGTGATATGGACACTGAGAAAGATAATCTGCGGGAAGGCTTTGATACCAAAGAAAAAACTCAACAATCTGACAGAACCCCAAGAAGACTTCATTCTGGCACCTGGGAGGAGCGAATAGGGGAAGGAGAGGTTGAGAGAGCTGTTTTGGCATTAGTAGAGGTTGGACAAGTTATGGCAGCAAAACAACTTCAGCAGAAGCTGTCACCTGCATATGTGCCATTGGAACTATTGCTTGTGGAAGATGCTCAAAAAGTTGCTATGCTTTCAGTGCCTGCAGTGGACAATTCAGTTCTTATGGGCATCTTTCATACTCGAGTGGTGGAAGCCCTTGGCACCAAAAATCTGATCAGCAAAGTCTCATCAGGAATTCTCATGCAGGTACATCTCACATAACTGTGGTTTCTAGATATCTTTTTGATTGGTTACTGCACAAAAAAATGCACAATTACATCAAATGTGCATCATCTAATCTGCAGCCTTTACCTCGATGTGCAGGTCCTGGATGCACTAACTGAAGCATGTCGAGAAGGATGTGGTCGTGGACTTTGCAAACGAATTGCAGCAGTGGCCCACATCTCTAACTTCTTGGGTATAAAATTTGGAGAGGCCTTTCAGAAACCCCCCTTACAGCTTCTGCAACTCCTGTCTTTGAAAGGCCATCAGGCTCTTAGTGAGGCGACTTTACTCGTGAATACCCACTCAATGGCTGCTAATACTGTAGCTAGGATCCTTGCAGAGACTTTCTACAAGGTGAGACAAATTGCTGAAACCATTTCTCCTTGCAGATAATACAGTACAGTATTATTCTTTGTCACTCTTGTGAATTCGAGACCAGGATTAAAGTGACATCTGTAAGCTTAAATTAGTAGTAATCAGTGATCTTTGCCTGAAACTTGCTGTTTGTTGAGACAGGGACTTGCAGCAGCACATCGAGGAGGATTCAGTGAAATGGGAGAGACAGAAGAGGGCCCCGGACAACTGCTATGGAGAGTCTCTGAGTTTAGGCAATGGGCCAAACTCTGTCCTTCAGAGCCTGAGATTGGGCATGCTCTTATGCGACTCGTCATCAGTGGCCGTGACATGCCGCATTCGTGTGAGGTATATTATTGTTTCCACATTCAATGTTTCCAGCAACTGTACACTTGAAAGAAGCAATTTCACTTGCCCTGTATGGATAATTTGAGCATGTATGGAAAGACTCTTCAATCTGTTACTTATCTGTCTGTGGAAATGCTGGCAAAATGCACTCACTCTCAGCCATTAACATGCGTGCTCATGTGACAACTTCTATTTTCTTGACACACTGCAGAAGGCAGTTAACTAATGCGGTTTTTTGTGGCAGGTCAATTTGTTGATCTTGGCTCACCAATATTATGAATCCTCAGGATGTCTTGATGGTCTTGATGTGCTAGTCGGCCTTGCTGCAACCCGTGTGGATGCCTATGTTGCAGAAGGAGACTTTGTTTCACTGACCCTGCTGGTGATAGGACTCAATAACCTCCAAGCCTTGCGGTTTGTACTTGACATTTTGATCGAGAATGGTCAGCTTGAGATGCTCCTTGAAAAAACAAAAACCCTAGATGTGGTTGATGGAGACTTCAAGTCCAAGCGGGCTATACAAGGATTTCGTATGGGGATTCTTTCATCACTGTACCACTTCAATCCTCAGGATCAAGATGCTTTTTCCTTGGTAAGTATATTTTTATAAGAAATCAATGGAATGTTCTTAAATATAAATCGGCATTTTTACTGTGTTCAACTACATGTTGACACATATGCTATCTTTTGCGACTTTCTGACCATGTGAAATGCACTACAGGTATACAATCGGTTCCAAATGGAATTTGAGATGGCAGGATTGCTCAAGACACGAGCACAACATGGAGTGGATTGGTGGGTGAAGCACAAAGATCCAGAATTAAGTGAAGAGCTCTTGGATACAATGCGCTTGTTCATGGAGGCAGCTGAAAATTATAGTCACGTTGATGCAGGTAAGGACAAGGTTAGGTAACATAGTTACATGAACGGTTGGAAAATGATTCACATTATCATTTTCTATTCTAGTTTCTCCACCTTTTGATCAGCCCTTACACCAGCTTGACCAATCTCTTGTACTTGCTCTGCAGGTCGGAGCACCAGCTGGTGTTGTGCACAAGCGTCCATGGTGTCCCTCCAGCTTCGGATGCCGGAGCTTATGTGGCTCAACCTCACAGAGACCAATGCAAGACGCCTACTTGTTGAACAACCGCGGTTTCCCGAAGCACTGATTGTGGCGGAAGCTTATGGGCTGAATGCTTCTGCAGAATGGGTACCAGTTCTTTGGAACCAGATTCTGCAGCCCAACCGCCTGGATTACTTCCTTAATGAATTTGTTGCAGTTCTGCCATTGCCTGCCACAATGCTTATGGAGCTGGCACGCTTCTACCGAAATGAAGTCTCAGCACGTGGGTACCAGATGGACTTCACAAAGTGGCTCACTCCTGGGGTGATGCCCATGGAGCATTCCAGGCACCTAGGGAAGTCCATGAGGATCCTGCTCAAGCATGTTCCAGACATCCGACTTCGGCTTCAGCTGGCAACAGTGGCAACTGGATTTTCTGAAATTGTAGACTCATGCTTGCAAATGCTTGATAAGGTGCCCGAAGTGGCTGGGCCTCTTATCCTTCGGAAAGGTCATGGTGGCACTTATGTTCCCCTCATGTAGATTATTCCAAAGCACAACAGTATGATGCAGAAGTTTGCGGTGACTCACCTTCTCCTTCCAAAGCACCAGTGGGACCTTTGCTCAACTGGTGCAACTGTATCAAGCAATCAATTTTGTCTCCCAGCCTCCATTTCCAGGCAGTAGGGGAGTTGTTCTCCAAATTACCAGGTTCCACATGAATGACAGAGGAGCTGGACATGACCACCTTCTATCGACAAGGTTTTTTGGCATGCACAGGTTTTAAGGTGGTAGTGCAGTTGGTAGCACCTTATTTGCTTTTACAAAGTCAGGCACTCTGGGCAGCTGATGTTACGCAAGCGACGGTATGGTCTTAGTTGAGAAGAGATTGTTGTGACGGTTAATTGTTAAAGATCACATATCCTTAGCAGGGGGAGGGAATATGTCGCCCTGTTTGCTTCATGCAAAATTTCAGAGGTTTACTTGTACAATGTTTGTTTTCATACACGATGTGTCATGGACACACTGAATTTAGTCGGAAGTAGAAAGTAGAGGTACATAGGTTAATTCATAGCTTCATGTTTAAATGTATGTGCACTTGCTGACATACGTGAGTTTAACACTGATTATTCAACTCTCAGTTCAAATATCTGAATCTTCAAGCAAGGATGTCCAAGTTATTCTCTTCTAGGTCGGATTCTGGCGAGTGAACTGTGTTGATCGGCAAGAGTTGTTTTGTTGGTCTCTGGAATTAAATGGAGCTGTTAAAGAGAGCTACTATCCCGTGAAACGATGGGATTAAAATGATCCTTTTAGTTCTTGGTGATATTTTACATGCAACATGCTCCTTTCTATACATGTGTCTTACAGACAAACTGAATTTACTCTAAAGTACAGGAAGGTATTCACAGCTTCATATGGAACACTGATCATATACTCTCGGCTGAAATTATTTCATGTCTTCCAGAGAGCAGGAATTGTTTGTAGGTCTCTGAAAATGAAACGGAGCTGTTCCCATGACACAACGGGATCAAATTGATCCTTTTCGTTGTTGGATTTTCTTGCTGTACCTTCTAGAGAGTTTGTTAGGTCCTCTAATATCATGATAACTACCATAATCCATTGTTGTCATTCTGTCACAGGAGTATTTCTAGTTGTGTATGTTAGGGGCGCTTCACACTATGGCCGAAGGTCGAGAGGCCGTCGATTTCCACCTATCAAATTGCAAGAAACCGAGAGTTCGGCCTCTCGACCCTTCACATTATGGCCAAAGTCCAAAGGCCGTCGCAATTTAAAATGATTACTTTTTGAAGAAGGCGACGGACTCTCGAAGGAAGTTTGGGTCGGACGGGAATAGAAACCCAAACTATGGTCGAGAGGCCGTCGGGTTTTTTCATTAAAAATTCACTCATTGACAAGATCTTGGCCGCTAGATTGGAGGGGTTATTTTGAGCAAGGAATAAATTGGAATGCTCCTTTGGGTTTGGACTTTGGGCTTGGCCTTTGGAGGCTTCACACTATGGCTGTCCAAGTCGAGAGGCCGTGGGAGTTCATGGCCAACAGTTTGGACTTTGGGCTTGGTCTTTGGAGGCTTCACACTATGCCCAGCCGAAGGCTCCACTTACTATATTTTATTGGCTATTTTCAGCCCATTTCTTTGGACTCTCAACAAAGTTTGGCCACTCAATCCCATGGCCTCTCGACTTGGACGGCCATAGTGTGAAGTGGCCCTTAGTGACAACCCAATCTTTTGGATTTTTGGACTTTTGGGCTTCCTGGACTTTAAAATCAATTTCATTTCATGGTTCCATGTTTTCGTTCCCAGCCACCTGTCATCGTAGACTCAGGATGTACGTATCACGACTCAAACAATATAAAAAAACTGTCAGTTTACTTACTTTTCAGTATGGCCAAGTGTGAGTACTAGGGCCCGCTGGAGCGTGAGCACTGCCACTTGTGGCCACTTCGACCAACACTACCATGCGATTCCAAACTCAGCACAGATAACTTAAGCATATATATAAGCCATCCGAAGCCACTATTCATTGGAGTTTTTCTTGGTTTTGATCTGAAGTTGTTTGAGAAAAATTGGGTTGTTAAAGAAACTGATTTTTGTTTGGACTGATCGGAGAGCGACGAGTTTGAGAGAATTTTTCCGGTGAAGGATTCATGGCTGCGGGGAGCGGGGCGGGGTTGAAGCTGGAGCAGTTGAAAGCCAAGGGCGTCATCCCGGACGTTGTGGAGGACGTGGGATCGCCTCTCCTTGACATGCGAGTCGGCTACAACGAGATCGAGGTCACGAACGGGGTTGCCATACGCGTGAAGCAAACACAAGTGAAGCCACATGTGGAGTTGCGTGGGAGTGGGTTCGGTGACGCGGAGGATAAGTTCACTCTGCTGATGGTGGATCCTGATGCACCCCGCCCTGAGGCTCCGAGCAACCGCAACTGGCTGCATTGGATTGTTGTCAACATTCCTGGCTCCATCTCCCCTTCCGAAGGTGCAATCTTGCGGTCTCCTCTTACTTTTCTTACCGATTAGCTGTGGTCATGGTCATGGTTTCTTACCAACCTGACTATATATGTAACCAAATAGAGTTGCATTTGAGAGGCCCGGGTTTTCAACCCTCTGAAGTTTCAGAGCACTGCAGACAGAATTACTGGCAATGCATGCCTAACTTGCTGTAGTAATTTAATCAACTTGCAAACTCTCCAAACTCTTGCAAACTTACACCAATTTTGCAGGGCTCTAGGTCTGCAGAGGGATTTCAACTCTCTGGAGGCTTTGAACAGTGCAGAAACTGATGTAAATGCATGCCTAACTGACTAGCAATTCAATCAACGTGCAAACTCTTCAAATTTCGAAACTTACACCATTCCTGCAAACTCTACAAACTTCGAAAGCTTTTGAGTGTGACTGAGGCTGGTTTTACCGACTCTCAATTCATGTCTTGAGAATGTTCCAGATTGACACCTTGTGCATGTTCCATCCACTTACAATTGCTCCAAACGTGAAACTTGCACCAATCTTGCAACACTCTACATACAATTCTGAACGTTGCAGAAATCGGTGGAAATGCATGCCTAACTGATTGTTGACTTGCAGACACGACAAACCCCGAAAGCTTATGAATGTGATTGAGCCAGCCTCGTTCTACAGAATAATAGTGCATCAGATTATTTTGTTGGTAATTATCTTAAACTTTCTGGTTGCTGTGAATTTTCTGACAGTGGGAAATGCATGCAGAGATTTGGGAGAAAGGATATGAGGTGATTCCATATATGGGTCCTGCTCCACCAGCCGGAGTTCACCGCTATGTCTTCTTATTGTTCAAACAGGTGAGTACTATGTATTGGCTTAAAACAATGTTCATGCATTCAACCCTCAAATTGTAACACATTCTGCATTTGGTTGAGATACTAAAATTGTAATTTGCCACCCACATGCAATGCTCCATTACAGGAGAAAGTGTTGAATATTGATCCTGCTCCAGAGCGCAAAAAATTCATCGTCGCGGATTTTGCAAAACATCAAAACCTTGGCATCCCGGTTGCATGCAGTCACTTCACAGCCAAACATGGTGATGAGCTTGACTATCCTGGCAACCAACTCGGTTGAGACATGAGACGCATCTCCAATTAATACACAACCTATTGTATAAAGTTTAATAGAGAGCTTACAAATACACAAAATTTTGATGCTCATAGGATTGGTGTCAAGTTTTGTTGTCCATAGAGAATGATATAGTATTACAATCTAGTTCTTCTAACATAATGACGGGACTTTTAAGTTTAGCCAAAGTTGCAAAAAAAGAGAAATAAGCTTTTGAAAAAGAAAGGTTGATCATATTATACTCACCTCTCCGTTGAGTTATTGTGAAGGTCCATCCCCATTTGGAGTACACATCTGTAAACTTAGTGATGATTTTGGCAGTTGCTTCGGGGAGCTCTAGAAGTTCCAGAGGAAGTCTTTCCTCTTGATGAAACCTTTGTCACACTTATGAAAAGCAGCTATGAATACAGATCCAGAGATGCGGTTGGTCTTTTTCAGTATGTTTTCTCTGTTGGAAACCCACTTGTAGAAGTTTTTTATTTGCTGTGAAGCACCAATCTCGTTGTTTACAATAAACCAAGTATTTCTTAGTCTTCGAGCTATGATTGGTTTGATCATAAATTTATCACATCTTTCTGGAACTTGTCAAGAAGCATTCCATAAAAACAATTATGTAGTATCAGGCTAATTTCAAATCTATGTACTGTGTATCATGTGAATAATAACTCAATTTATGTTTTCCACATATATGTTTTATCTTAACATGGAATTTAATATGCCCAGAACTTGATCACCATTGCCTAATACTAAAGTGTTATTGCCTTTTTTCGCTTTCAACCTAAAGGTATTAGCAAAAGCAAAACTCACAAAGCAATGTGATGCAACACTATTCTTTAAAACAACTGCATCTTGATGCACTGGTGTTGAGAAATTCATCATTAGTGGGAGTGATGGGAGTTTGCAAGATGACATTTTTATTCAAAATATCACACAATTACACAAAATTGTTTATTGAATTTGCCCTGGATAATTTCCAACACACTTAACATTAAATCAAATAATTGTTCTGAAACTTGACCTTGTCTAGACACTAGCCCATTGTCTAAATGCCGGATTTGGAAAAATGTTTCTTTGTTTTATCTAAAGTCTTGGGTGCCGTGTCCTTATTATGAGGGAAATTATGGGCAATATGACCTACTTGATGGCAAATAAA
This sequence comes from Polytrichum formosum, assembly GCA_964035585.1. Taxonomy (NCBI): domain Eukaryota; kingdom Viridiplantae; phylum Streptophyta; class Polytrichopsida; order Polytrichales; family Polytrichaceae; genus Polytrichum; species Polytrichum formosum. Next base: position 57,319,304 of record OZ037937.1, read on the forward strand.
AAAACATTTATCCTTCTAGTCTGTGTTATTTGTGGACTACTCCTTTGGAGTTTCCTCTTGAATGTTCCGCCGCCACAGCCGCTTAGTCTTAATTTCATAACCTAAATTTAGCAACTAATGACAACTAATACACGAACTAGAAAAATAATCACACTAATATTAATCTAGTAACATACTTAGAGACACGACTAACTCACATGAATGTCTAAATTTAACCACTAATTGGCCTACAACACGACACCAAGTTCTGGCATCTCCTAGGATAATGTATGAATTTTGACATGGATGTAGACCCAAGGAATGGTAAAAAAAACTCATAACAATACCCTAATATCACAAATGAATAAACAATGGTAACCAAATGTGGGGAGAAAACTTATGTCCATATGGTAACTATTGCCATATGGAAATTAATATTATTGTGGTAGTTTTTCTCCTAGAACCCCTTATGGATAAGTACAAAACTATTGTCACCTCAATATACTTTTAGTAATTCATCCAAATGCCAGTTATTAAAATATTTTTGGTTTATTCTGGTTCCTAATATTTTTGCAATGAAATATAGTCACTAATGATTAAAGTTTGGTTGAAAAGACAATCCGCAAGTGACATTAGTCGCAACATTATAAATTTTTAATACATAAACAAATACACAAAGAATGACAAATAACATGAGGTTTACATATAGTGTTTGTGACACTACAAGGGCGGCTTACAATTAATATTGAAGAGCACAAAAAGAATGGACGACACTAAATACAATATGTAGTTGTCACATATACACACCCTCAAGGGTCCGCATACACTCTAAACTCCATAATATCACTCTTTCTCTAATATCCCAAAACCATAGGGAACGAATGTTCTTAGTATAAATCTCAGTCCTTCTTATCACGATTCCTTCCCATATATCACGGGTTTTAACATTCAAGTAAACCATCATAGAAATCAAACCACACAGTTGCATGCAGAACGTTGTCATCATTGTGACTTTTGTCATTATTTGCAGTGTTGACCGTTGTGTTAGTGCGTAATCTCGTATGCTACAGTAATTCTCTTGCATCATGCATCTATGCCAACATTGAAGAACTCATTAATATCACGTGTACTTTGGTTGCCACAAGCGTGATAGTATGGAGTTTAGAGTGTACACGAATTCAATAAATGGTCTCACAATAGGGAACCACAAGACAATCCATAACAATAAAAATAGGTGTATTTTATTTCCATCGTATTGGATTCAAACAATGATGCAGCACCATAGAATTATGGGGAAAATGCACTTACAGGGAAAACTATGGTTGAAAACAATCCACCAAATACAAGGCGAAGGCATGACAACTTGGAGTGAAGAGAGTGTCAATGTGTTGAAAACCCATGTATATGGGAATGGGAGTAGTGGGGAGGGGCATGTGTGTGCAAAAATGTGCCATAAACCCAAACCCCCCCCCCCCAAACATGTAACCAATTGTGGGAGAACATTGGGGGGGGGTGAGGGGCAAGAAGCAACTTAGTATGCTTCACACGCACATGTACTTAATTGAAGCCTGCATAACAAATAGGTTGATGTTTACAGCACAACATGTGGTAGTGGACACCATATATTAAGTCATGAACGCATATCACAATCTCTAAACTTAGATAACTATGTTTATCATTGCAACATGATTACTTCAATTGTGGAAGGCAAACACGTACTAGGGAATAAGAAGCTGACACACATATATCGACCCAATTGTGGTGGCTATTGAACACCGACAACGGGATCACACAAACTCATATGCACATCACGGAAATAAAATGGTCTAGCCTACCATGATGGAGCACCAAAAGTGAAACATGTGGAGTGCATACCAAACACTCAATGTCTAGTGTTTGTTCATTTTTTTTTGTGCCAAAGTTCGGAATATGTAATGGCAAGATAAATTCGACAAACACATAAATACACTCTTGGTTATCTATGTGGTCACATACTATGGTGTCATACACCCAACACTATAGATACCTAATTGCAAGTAAATGCACCTTATCATGTCATAGCCAAATGCTACAAATATGCTTAGAAACTTCTTGGTCACTTGGGAGCAACCATGCCATGATTAGTCTTTCAGCACTCTTGGAGACTCGGAATGACACAATGGCACCTTCAAGGTAAGCCAAATCCCAAACTTGGTGATTAATCAATAAACAAATGAATCTGCTGCCCGTAATTGAGTAACAACCTTGGAGGATGTTGGCCTAGCGGCTTGGTAGGGTAGGCCTACACTGATAAAAAAATTGGTCACTACATAAAGGCTGGCCAAACTAAGGCTGCTAGCAGCTGTAACCTACCATGAGCTTGGCGCTTGAGCTCAAACTTTTGGAATTAAGCAAGGCCACTTTGACCTGCCAAGGGTGACAATCAAATTTAACCGTAGCCCGACATGTCAGAGGAGGGTCAATACTAGTTTGAATTACAGGCTGGTGGCAGTGAACGGTAGGGTCAATAAACATGTATTGGACATTTGTTAACGTATTTCACCCAACAACTTCAAAGTTGTTTAGGCTGAATCTACTGACTCAAGCATCTCAAAGGTATAGTTCCTGGATCTATAATGCCATATTCCCGACCCTAGCCAACCTCCCCCCTCATCTGGATAATGTTACGGTATCATAAACGATTTATAGATTATAAGCATGACTCTTTGGTCTGGGACATTGGGAGCTTCATCTAGGTTTGATCTTTCCAACCCCATTCACACTTGTGTTCCTTTTGGTCTCTCATCCAGCCCTATAGCCGTTCGCCCGCGTTCACACATGCGATCCTTTTGGTCCTCGTTCAGCCCTATAACCGGGATGAGCCTTAAACCCTAAACCCCTAGAGCAGTGATTCTCATTGCAATCTCAGCACAAGTTTTCAATACAATTGCAGCACCAACTATTTATGTGATTATGTTCTGACTGGAATGATTTTGTTGAAGATTGCAAGGTAAACCGATCGTCATCCTAATCTCATATTCATCATCTTCTTCTTTCTGCTTCTGATTTTGCACCTGTTCTGGGTTTAGTTTTCAGGTTGCATGGTTCGATGACTGCTCGTGTAGGATAGAGCCCACATAGTAACATGCGAGGTGAAGATGAATGTGTGGTTCAGTTCCATGTTTAATGTGTTTTTTCTGCATGATTCCAGATGCCATGTGCTGTGGTTTCGTAAACCTGCACCTCTTTCAATGGCCAGGAAGCACATGTAAGTAGATGCAAGCGAAGGGACTTCGATCTGATTTTTCTGGTGTAAGGAACTGAAATCACAAATGACTGAGAAGGAGAAGGGTGATTCACTGAGGGTAGAAGATTCTGAATGCCTAAAGCGGAAGAGAGAGGAGGAGATGGTGGGCGCCTATTCTGGGATCCAGAGATACCTGGTCACCGTGGAGTACAATGGCACACGGTTCCTTGGGTTCCAGAGACAAAAGAATAAGCGGACTGTGCAGGGGGTGCTTGAGGTAACTTAGCCCTTGATGCTTATTACTACTGTATGTGTTAGTTTGAAATTGGCAATTCATACGTCAGACATGTAATGGATCATCGCACGAATTTAAGCATGAGATTTCTGATGATGTCGAATGTTTATCATTTGTGAGTAAATTAATCGATAACTTAATACTTGAAAACTCCTACGGTCACTGGAAAATGTACCTCTAATAATGAGCTTTCAAAGTTTTGGGCCAATGCCACATGCTTATCAAGTTCATATTTATCTTAAACCTCCATTGCCCACTGATCATTGAGCCTTAAAGTCCTTTGGTCCTCAATTTTTGAAGGTGGGAATGGGTTTAGAGGGTTGCGTGTCTCTCAATTGAAGGATTTGGAAATATATGGGCTTTGTGGGTGGAATGAGCATGCGGTCTTGTTTTCGGAAAACCTAGAAACCAGATTATTGATAGATATATTCTCCAGGGACCATAGGAATTACTCTCAAAGGGAGATCCAATCCAAGGTCTGTGTTGCCATATAGTTGATTGATTTCAAGGGCATAATGATTGCCGCCAGTAACAACCAACTCACATAGATTTTCTCAAAAGCCACGCTTGGATGCATTTGAGTAATTGCTTCTGAAGAGGGTGGGTTTATGTGTCCCCTAAACATACTGAAAATTTTCAATGAAATACCTTAATCAACTATGTAATTCGTCACTTTTAGTATCTAAATCCCTAAAAATGGTAGTTAAGTAATCTAATCCTAAATGGCTGGACAGCATTGTTAGGGCATTGTAAGATGGTAGTTAGATTTATTGTTTGGGCTTTAGTATATCAACAGTTTTTTTTTCTTCTGTTGGTGATGCAGGCGGCATTTGAAAGTTTTGTTGGCCATCCTGTTGCAAGTGCTGTGTCCAGTCGTACGGTAAGTTGCAACTTGTGTCACTAGAACAGCCAATGGTTGAATGGATTACCCCACTGACATACTATCATTCTGCCTTGTACATCCAGTGCACTTGGATGGGAAGGTTACAGTTCCTGGGATATGCATGTAGCTCATCTTTTGTCCTGTGCTAAACTTGTTGTAATTGGGAGTACTCTGAATTATCTGATGGATATGGTGGGTGATAAAAAGTTTGACCTTTTTAACTTGGCAAAAGTGCTGACTCTTAGTGTTTGTGTTCCTTCAAATTTGCAGGATACAGGTGTACATGCCCTTGCCAATACATGCCATGTTGATGTTGGGCGCCGAAGTAAGAGGAGGCCCGGTGAAGTGGTAATTGCCTAGGCCTTATCCTCACATCATTCCTAGAATTCTTGAGCATTTTAATGTAATAGAGTTATTCATAAAGTAATCTTGTGTTTTAAGGGAATCTTGAAGGTCTGGGGGTGTGGATGAGTGTATCTGTAAGTGAAGACACTTTGGGATTTCTATATTTATCAAGTGCAGTTTAAATCATGGATATTCTTTTCAAACTCAAATAAAGAAGAGGTAGCACCAATCCCTCCTATTAGAGGAGGGTGATGCCACCTTGGCCTCAATCATGGACCTTCTTTTAGATTTTAAATAACAAGAGGGGATACCAACTCATCTAAACAGAGGAGGGTGATGCCACCTTGGCCCACACGGGCACATGGAGGAGGTGATGTCTTTTGCACAAACACAAGATTTGGCCAAAAATAAAAAAATCTTCTCTTCTTGAACCAAAACACAGATTTGCAAAAGGGAGGATGCAAATTATGAGTTCCGTTTCAGGAGTATGATAGAGGATACTAAAAACGGGATTTGATGAAGATTTCCCAAAAACTCATGATTTAAATCATCCTTTTTGCCACTTTACAGATTGCTCTTATGACTAGGTTTCTGTTTAAGGCATCTTCTGGTAAAATAGGAACACCCTCTTAGACAAGGTACAATCTTCTAGTGTAGTAGCTCCTACCTGAAATTGATTGTATAGCTTTTTGTCATGCATATTTTAAAGGAGTAGCTCTTGACATGCAGAGTGTGTGGACATGTTGCAGATGCCTCCATTTGAAGCAAATGTTGTGAAGAGGGCAGTCAATCACTTCATTCATGTATGCAACTACCTGAAGTTCAACCTGTCATCTTCATTGTTTAGTCAGGAGATTTATTGTACTGGGGCAAGATTTGATTGTGATGACTCTGGCAGAAGTGGATTGCAGTAGCCTCCTGCAAATTAGCTCACATTTGAAATCTATGTCACTAACTTCATAAGCTTAATTGCAGAAAGATGCAGACGACATGGCAGTTGTAGGTGTTCAGACAGTGCCCTTGGATTTTCATGCTCGTTACAGAGCTCAGGAACGCACGTACGTACTACGTAGGTTCCTGCACTCAGTAAATTTGGCTTTGAATGTTTCTTACCTATTTGAAATAGGTCACTTGTGTAAAGCTCAAGAATTTCTTTTCTGGGATCACGAAGTTGGGTAGAAACATCACTAAGCATCCCAAACTTTGAGCACCTGCTTAATTGTTGAATCATCTATTTGTAATTCTTGAGCTCAATGCACACATATCCAGCTTGGTGTCATGTTTGCAATAGATCTGCACCACCCTTATTTCTTTCCACACTTGCATTCTTTTAAGAAAAATTAGTTTCTATGTCATTCTGTAGTTGGGGACACCATGAGTAGTCATTCACATCACAACCTTTTGTGTTGTAGTGCCAGTTTCTTTTCTGAGTTGGAAGCTTGTTAAATTTCATGATGCTCTGGGTGCTATCCAGGTACCATTACCGGATCCTAGCTGGCAGGGGGCAAATGTCAGTCTTCCAGAAAGATCAGGCTTGGCATGTTGAAGAAGACTTGAACCTTACTGCTATGTTGGTTGGTTTACTCGACTTTCTTTCATAGGCTTCCATAGACACTTCTGCTGACCCCTTTGTTTTGTTTCTTCTTTTGCATCAAAGGCAGTGATGAAAGTTTACAATTGTAAATGCTCTACCCAGGACTCTGTACTTGTATTCTCCTTTTCTTTCTTTAGGCGGGTAGTGGGAAGGGTAAAATCTCTTACCAATGTATAAGAAGGGTGTTGGTAAATATTACATTCTCAGTAAAATGTTACAGCACCAAGCAACTCTAAATAGTCATCCACACCAATTACACATTTTAGTGTAGCGGTGTGCTCATAAGCTTTTAGTATAATTATATTATCAGTTTTGTGATCTCTCATTTTTGTCTTCCTATATTGTGAAGTAGGAAGCATGCGAGCTTTTGGTTGGACACCATGATTTTAGTTCATTTCGTGCTACAGGTTGCCAGGTGAGCTGTCCTGTTACTATGTGAACCGGTATATCTGTTGGAATGTATTAATGATATATACACATGTTTGAAACTTTTGAAGTTGATGACACATTGTTCTTTATAATTATTTTGCAATTGTGAAGTGAACAATGCATCTGCTTCTAAACTATGTTACTATGATTTCCAAGAATGCAACTTGTTTAACTGTTGCACTGTGGAAATGAGTATAATGCACTCTATTGTTGTGGACACCATGCCAAATAATATGGTTGCCCCAGGATGTTAATTATAGCCTGTTCTTTTAGCTTTGCTAGCAAGTGAATGCAGTATGGAAGTCGAGTAGCCCTTAATGTGGAGTTCTCCCTTCTGCTCAAAATTAAATCTTCCCTCTTTGGCATAATGATCTGATTATTCATACAGGCAAAGTCTCCTCTGAGGACATTGGATGAGCTACATGTATGTGAGATGCCAGTATGGCCATGTTTTCCTTCAGCACAGGAAAGGAGATGCAGCCTTCTAAACACAAAGGCAGATATATCAGATCTCACAACAGCATCAAAGCAACCTGACTCAAGGATGAGTTTTGGCAGTTCAAAGCAGTTGCGGTGTTTTGTCTTCACAGCAAGAGCCAGATCTTTTCTATACCACCAGGTAATATTCAAGATCAACCATTTTGAAATTTCCAGTGCTAAGCCCTATCTAGAATTCTCGGTAGGGCAAGTATGACGATTGCAAGAAGTTCCGTATGTTAATTAGTAGTTGAAAGACATACAAATAGGACTGTCTTTAACAGCTACTTTAAGACCCTCAACACTATTGACTCACACAGTCACCAACCTCCATGTTCCATCCTTTCTTTCATGAAGTACATTTATTTAAAATTGAATCCAGCTCACAATGCATATGTTGAATCCAGGTTCGTTTGCTGGTTGGGACACTCAAAGCTGTTGGATGTGCAGCACTGACAGTCCAAGATGGTATGTCTTTTGCTTAATGACTCACTTGGATGTTAAACTTGTGCTTGTAGCTCAATTGAATAGAGCACCAAACTATGGATTTTAGGGTTGAATTCAGATTTGACTGTTACCTATCTTTCTAACTTGCGGTTATGCATTTGAATTACTTTATTTTCTTTGGCCGCTTCCTGTTTTCTTTTGGAACATCTTATACCAAAATTGTGTTTGCTGAAAGAGTTAGCAGTGTTGTGTACAGTCTTAGTTCTGTGTTGTTGGCAAGAATACAGTATGCAAGTTTGGTAATTCAAGCGTTTTGGTGTGCAGTAAATAAGATTCTAGAAGCTCGGACTATCACATGCGTGCCTGCCATGGCACCAGCGTGTGGTCTCTACCTTGCAGATGTAAAGTATGACTTTACAAGTGAGAATCCGGATGAGCAGAATGTGGATGAAGTGAGCGAGTAGTTCTCAAGCTTCTTGTGTACTTGTAACATTGAAAATCATTCTGGTCACTCTTTTCTCCTTGTGATCTTGACTGCTTGTCATGTAGTACAGATGATTGACCAGGGTATGATCATGGATGTTGACCAATTTGAGCCCACGATGAGTGTGAACAACTGTAACCACCTTTGCAAGTTTTTGGTTCCTTTGAGAAGTGCCGACAGAATGATGTGTCACTCAGCGTTGCAAAATAACTATTATTCTATCATGCAGTTGCAATGGTGTGGAGTTCTGATTTTTGCAAGTGACTATTGTACTTACCATCAAAATATGTTTCCAATCAGATCCCAAGTGAAATTCGAACGAGATTGTTGACTCGCAGTTGTCGTGTTTTATGTCGCTTTTAACATTTGATGATTTTTGGACACCTTTGGGACTGGTGTTGCCTGTATTGGGTGGTCAGGCTGAGCGTTGGGGTGAGCTGTTGGCTTTTGACAGTGCAAAACACTGTGTTATAAAGGGCTTAATTTTTTTGTTTCGTCGTGGTCAGCTTTATAGGGAGTTGAGAGACCCTGTGGTGCATGAGGTGCTCTTTCGGTGTAAAAGTAACCCTTTGAGTGCAGTCTTGTGTAAGCGACTTTGTCCTGGGATGCCCATAGAGTTTCTGGTCCATAACAATATCTTGGGGCTATTTGATCGATAATACTACACTAAACATCTGATTTAGCATGACATCGGAATTGCTGCGCCATGTTAATTAGAGTTGTCTCCATATATGACATCCTTGCCAGTTGCCACCCAGCGGCTGCAAGGCAAATAACGTGGGCTGACCATGAATTGTGTGTGCCACACTAAATCAGATGGTGTAGTGTTATTAATCAAATAGGTTTGTGGTCATGTGCTCATAAGTGTAGGTATTTAAATTTGACTTAATAGCTATAACCAACTTGAGGGCTTTACTTACCTATGAAGAAGTTAAGCAGTGTCTTTTGGTACAGCAATGTTTGAACAAAATCAAATCGCTGATGTTTCATAATCTTCTAATTATTCATGCTAATCTACTCCACAATAAGGTCGAGACAAGCAACTGAGACATGACCTCCTTCCAGAAGCCTTATTCATCAGGGACCCACAGAAGAATGGAATTACTCAATAGACTCATAGACTTGGCATCTTGCATGAAGTTTGGACCCACCTTGGAATTCCCTACTCCACAAACAAGTCCTAATTATTCGTCCATCCTTCCTTCCAGTATCAAATTCCAGTCACTGCCCCTTGGACAAGTAACTTATCCTTAAGGTGGCACCGTACATGACCTGATCTGATTGCTTCCAGTGTGGGACTCACATTTGGGAAGCCCATCACTTGATAAAATGTGGTTGGAAAGATGGCATGAACCACGATCTCATTTGTCGGCGCCGCTTGTCTGCCACTGTGTATACTCATGTGACAGGCTTTGGCGATGCAAGCCTTGAAGCCGAACTGTGGATTTGTATTCACATAGGAAAATGGTTGCGCATATCAGAAGCAGAAAGAAGCATAGGTATGGTACAAGTCAAACTTGACAACAATGGAAAATGTTTGATCACCCCAATATTATTTGCCTTAATGCAAAGGTCTTCAATGATAAAGGGGACCCTAGCTTGTGTTTCTACTTCTTTCAATCTGTTGATTTTTCAATTTACGCATGTTAAAGACCATAGTAGTAATTCTGACTTCAAATGACCATGTGGGTGCTTGTATCAAGGGTTTACAAGCCGTTATAAGGTATTGTGGTTCAATGACATGAATAAAAGGAAATTGATTTTAAAGTCCAGGAAGTCAAAAGGCTTGTGGGAGACTAAAAGTACATCAAGATGGTGTCAAATGTGCTCATCCCTAGAGTAGCAGAGTGTAGTAGCCTTCATGAGATACAACCTGATATCAACTTCAAGGTCCAACTAGAAGAAAGACTTGAGACATTCTCAAATAGTAAAGGGAACTTGTCTGTAATGGAGTTGTAGAGGGGACACTCCAACGTAAAGTGTGCCTCAATTTTAGCTAAATTGTAAGTTTTCGACTTACGTTATAAGAACATTAATGAATTTGGCCAATGGCCCTCCACTGACCCTTTTGTGTTGAAGACTTTTGCCGCCAATAATGTTGAGGGTTTGATCAACCCACAAATATTGGTTGATATTGTGCATTTTTCATATGCAAATTTGAAAATCAACTTGGCAGCTCTAAATTTAGGACCTGATTAAATGCAAGGGAATCTCCTTGATGTACGCCTTTGAGTTCTTGACCTAGAGACTATTTATTAAATTTGAAGTTTACTTTTGCAACAACATTAAACTCCTTCCATTTTCCATGACTTGTCCAGATGCACTGCATCTAAAATCTTTATAGATCATAATTAGGAGCCAATGTTGTGTCTATAATATGTTATAATCATGCAGTGGATAAGGTATGACAATTAAACCATGATGCATCTCCTGAAGACACATTAAGGCATTATATTTTGAAGTTTGAGAAGGCTGTGAGTTGAGGACCAACTTGGGAACAGGCACCATGAAGTTGGCAGCCAATCCAATGAGAATACCTACCAAAAGCAGTTGCAAAACGATAAGTCACATTTGACATGGCCAGTAATTTGTCGCACACTTTACGTAAAATAACCAAAAAGCCCACCGTGGTGCATGTTGACCCTACTACTGCAATGTGCGCAATTGAGCCATCCAGAGGAATTTCAAGTTATCATTGGCCTCATTCTACTTAAGCTTTTGGATTTATGCAAGAAGACAGCTACACCCCATTGCTCTTGAAAGTTGCACCACCCGGGTGGCTATAAACAATCCATAAAATTCTCGAATGCTCTCGCTGGATGAGATGGCAAACTTCTGGCTTGGATAAAATGTGTTCCCAGGTTATGTGACAGCAGACACAGATTCGTACACATAAGAATGGTCGAATTTACTAAACCACAAGCCCAGAGCAATGGAACCGACAATCAGGCGGGATGAATAAGAAAAAAGGAGGAGGCACAGTGGACAGTTGAAATGTATGCGGCCCTGTTGTGGGTTCATTCGTGATACCTATGACTAGTTTACTGGGAATGGAACTGAGAGACGGATAGCTCTCAACATTAGGCTAATTAGAATGTAACTGGGAGTGTGGTAGCTTTCTGTCACTAGAGACATGGGGTAACTATGCATGGGGGAGAGGAGGAGAGCAAGGGGTGACTTTGTCTTCTTGATGCAAGTATAATTGCTCTAAGGTACTGAGGCCTTAAAGCGTCACTTTAGGAAAAATTTTCCTATTTCAGGCAGGCTTGGAAAGTTTTCAAAAAAAATTCATAGATTAGCAAGTCAATACAAAATCTGCACAAAAAATTTCAAAACATGAAAATTTTCATATGCAACCTATAGATATTCGCAAAGTCGTCTCAAGGAAAGAGCCTTTGACTGTCAACTAGGGGGGTCTATTGATGCTGGATTGCTAAGTGAGAATCACCACAAAAGCAACCTTATTGTGGGCAATGTTCAAGATTGAAGTCTTCAATGCCCTTCAAATGTGATTTGGCCCTTCAAAATATACCTCTCTCAAAACAACCCTTCAAAAGGCAACCCCAAATTGAAAATGAAGACGTCACTTGAAGTCCTCAATATAATATGCTCGCCACAAAAGACAACAAGCGTAGGGCATTGTCAATACAAGAAGTAGAGTTAGATGGTTGATTCTTAATTCTTCACATTGTACTGGAAACATGTACCATATAATTCATGCACAAGTTTAATATGAGTTTTGTATTTCATTTTTATATTATTGGATTGACGTCTTGGATTTGAGCCAGCCATTCAATTGAAGGGCTAAGATTTGAGAGCCCTTCAACATGAAACTCATATGAGGGCTTCAATCTCGAACACTGATTGCGGGTGAGTATCTTCTATTAAATGAAGGTGTTGTCCCCCTTTTGTGGATCAAGTCTTACACCACCTCGTTGAGTGGATAGATTCCTGATTAGCCATTGTGATTGGACAAGGTTGGTGTTCTTCTAAAAGTGTTCTTGTATCCTTCTTAGTACACCGCTATTATGAATGCTGAAATGGTGCTATTTTATACTTAATGCCGCATATGACTTATCGATTTTAACAATGACTTACTCGATGGCTCCGTTGCACTCACTTGTCGACGGCTTAAGGATTAAAAATAGGTGTCACCAAAAGGAAGGTGGTGCTTTAAGGCCTCGGTACCTTAACCTCCTCTACGTGTGTTCATGGTTGGGAGGTTACATGCCAATAAAATACAATACTAGTTTGCATATCACAACTACACATAATTTTTTTACCGTTGAATTGAATATGGAATTGGCTCATCCAGTTAGTAATTGTGATGCACATGGATTGTCATGTCAAGTCTTAGACTTGAAGGTGAGATGCAAAAGTTATAAGAATTCAAGGTGAAAATTCTCTAAATATTTCATTAAGTGGTTCACACAAGCCCCTCCCTATTGTGCTAACGATTGAATCCAATTTTTTGTCCAGTCTCACCGTAACACATATCTTTGTGGTCCTCATTGTTAAGTTTGAATAGTCACCCACACTAATGACACATTGTAGAGTACACGACTATAATTCACTTGATGAGGAGGAGACCATCTAGGTCATTTGTCATCTTGTGCTCATCTAGTGGTCGCGTGCACCAAGATTCCAATGCCCCTCTAACGAATGTTGTTGTGCTTGGTTATTGGGGTGGTGTCCTTTCATTATGTGATAACTAAGTGACCACTCTTGAGATCATCAGAAATTGTATGTGTACACAATACCTAATATGCAAACCATATGTATCTAACGCACCTAGTTTAGTGATTTGGTAGAGACTAAAAAGACACACATACCATGATTATAATTTGGAGAAGACCACGTAAGCCAAAAGTGCCTAATTTGGTTACTTATCTTGATCAGACACGTATATTTGAGGGCTACGTGATTAGGTGTGGATCCAAGAATGATTCTAAAAGATACGTGTTCAAACGAGATTGGACCCTCATTGAACTACGTGCTCAAAATATCATAACCGTTCTAACCTCAACAGTCATCACATTTGAAGGTTCCACTTATATGACCACTAGATGAGCACAAGAATCGAGTGCTTTGGTAAACGAATAAGATATACATATGAGGTCCGAAAATTATGAGGGAAGTGACGATGGCCTCGATTTGGATTTGCTAACCATGTTATACCAATTATGTGTTTCAGATGCTGAGAGAAAGTGTAGGCTAGTTGGACAAAGTAACTGTTTAAGACCCGTCTATCTTACGTCATTTGGAGCGAGCAGAGTCACATGTCTCCAGATTACAATGGTGCTCTAACTTAATAACGACCGCTGTCACACTTGGGTTGTGGGGCTAAGTTAGTCGTTCCAATTTCCATCATCTGATCACGTCTCAGCGACAGTTCCTGGGAGGTCCTTCAAAAGTCATGGTGTACTTGGATTAATATGTGTCCAGGGTGTACCCTTCAGTATGACGGAAAGAAGCTGCTCGAGGAAAACGAATGTACTTATGGAGACTAATCACATGCTTCCCAGCCACTTATTCTGTGTGTTGACTGCGACTTTATATGCAGGGGACTCTTCGAGTTCTCAATGTGCAATGTGCAATGCGCAATGCGTGTGTATATATTGACGGAGAAATATTATCAACTTGGAATATGGGATTTGATGCTTTGCATGATGGCCTTGTGGTATGTTAAACATCATCCAGGTTTTTTTTCTTCTAAACTTATCTCTAAAATAAATCCCTACAGAAGACATTTAAGCTTATCTGCTGTCATTGGAAAATCTGAGATTCTATCAGACTGGTAGATTTGCATATTTTTTCCCACTTACGCAGGACGATTGTCGAGGTCTCGTGCTTTTTTATTAGCTGATTACAGGTGAGTATTTAAGCCCTTCTCTGTTCGACGGTGCAGTAATTCGGAATTCACTCGTGCTTCTGTTTAAAAAGGCTGAGGGTGAATTAGTAGGTCTGCACTCGGAAGTCAAATTTAATCCACTCCGACAGAGTCAGATGGAGGACAGCTTTAGTCAAGGGAATCAGAGAGCTAGTGCTTAGGGCTGTTGTTTCTTTGCTCAGCAATCATGTAAGGGAAGGACGATCGTTACTGCAACGTTGAGGCGTTTTCCAAGCTCCTTCAATTAAGGGTCGGGTGAGAGCAGGATCATGTCATATAAGCATAACATAATTAAGGATGTTGGAGCTCTAAATTCCTGACTGAAGGCTGAAGGGAGCAGACCTTGAGCCTGGCAAAAGCCATGACGTGGTCACCAAACAAAGAAGAAACCTGAAGACTACTTACACTGGTGAGTGAGGCAATTTCATCAGTCCACACGTAATCAAGTCTACAAGAATACGAGTCCTCGGCTATTGACACGTGTCACTGGAAATCTATATACAATGGAAGATGGGATGGTAGTGAGGTTGTTGTCCTAGCGGTTCTCATTGTTCTTGTTTAAAAAACAAAAAAGTTTTCAAAGAAAAAGGGCCACATGCCAAAGATTCCCCTCAAAACAAACATGTACCCAAAAAACCAAAAAAAAGGAAACAAATGTGGAAAGGTGGAGAAACTACAAGTGCAAAAGGTGGGTATGGTGGGCATGGTGGCAGCCTTGGCGGGTCATGAGGGGCTTATGAGCATGGACATGGGGGGGTATGTGCATGGACATATGGTTGCATGAGTGTATGGAGTTGGGTTGATCCAGGATATTAATTTGTAAGTATGGGTGCAAGGGGATGGGATGCACATAGGGTTTCCGGGATATTCATGGGTGCAACACAGGACAACGTTTTCAACTTTACATACAATTTTGATCATTGGATAGGATCGGGAGGTCCCTTTTTGGTTGATTGTTGTAAATCGCAAAGCTGGCATTTCAAATGTCAAATTCAAAGTGGAGATGAAAAAATATTTCACAGATCAAGGTGAAGATTCTCTGTCTCTTTAAGTGATTGACAAATAAGACCCTCTCAAGTGCGGTTACTATTGAACCTAGAAAGGTTGATATGTTTTGAGCATATAGTCCAATCTCATTGTAACTTGTGTCTTTTTGGTGTTTGTTCTTAATGTAAACCCTTTCCACATAGCATTGAAATATAGGTGACCATATAAGTCCCACATACCTTATCTATTCACTTCAATACCCTGTAATGTGCTCATTGATGTAGCAACTTCAAGCAACAAAACATGTGACTATTATTAGAGGAGTCTCCCACCAATGCATTTATAGCATACCCCAATAAATAGATAGTGTGTATAAAAGAAAAGAAAGAGAAACTTCGGTGTTCGTGCACTGATGTGAATGAGAGCCCATTTACCTTACATTGATCATGGTGTTTCATGATGTAGTATAAGATGTATGGCCTTCCATTGGGATGGTGGGCTCTATGGTAGTGTGTGGATTGTGCACAAGCCTTCACAAAGTAAATATGAACTCATCTCGAGCATCACATACGGTAATGTTTGTACTACACTATATATTGTCACCAATTCTATTTGTTTTGCTCAGTACTAATTTTAAACCTAATATTATTTCTCATTCCTTGTAAACAAATTCGAGCATTATAGGTTTACAATGTTGCAAATATTGTCTCTTACTAAGTGAAACTGCATCCAAATTTCATTCAGCATGACAATATTTCATGACAAAAATGTTAGGATGTAGAATGTACCAAACTTTGTTTCAATAATTAGTATTTGGATGAATCAAAAGTAAGTTAGGAGGACAGTATTTATAAAATTATTCCTAAGAAGTGTCCTTAGAAAAGTTACTATAGTGATATAAAATACCATTTGATACTAAATACAATATTTAGTGTTGTCAAGTGTGAAAGGGTAACTTTATTGCTAGCCTAAGGGTACCTTCAGTGTTTATATGGTATTGCTACTGCTAAAGGGCCTCAGTGGGACTACTACACCATTTATGGTATTTAGAGTCACATGCATAATAGTTTCACTTATGTACACTATTTTGAGGCGTATCCTAGGTTACATTTGATGATTAAAAACTTCATCATAAGTGTTACCTCATGACACTTGGCATGAGTATCTTCAATAGTGTTATGAGGTGTATGCTTATGTTACACAATGGTCTACAAGTTGACTAAAGTGTACAAAAATGACACTTGTCATTGCTATGTTCAAGAATATCTTCCTCTTGCATATTACACTGCTAAAGGGCCTCAGTGGGACTACTACACCGTTTATGGCATTTAGAGTCACATGCATAATAGTTTCGCTTACCCTATTTTGAGGCATATCCTAGGTTACATTGATGATTAAAAACTTCATCATAAGTGTTACCTCATGACACTTGGCATGAGTACCTTCAATAATGTTATGAGGTGTATGCTTATGTTACACAATGGTCTACAAGTTGACTAAAGTGTACAAAAATGACACTTGTCATTGCTATGTTCAAGAATATCTTCCTCTTGCATATTACACTGCTAAAGGGCCTCAGTGGGACTACTACACCATTTATGGTATTTAAAGTCACATGCGTAATAGTTTCACTTACCCTATTTTGAGGCATATCCTAGGTCACATTGATGATTAAAAACTTCACCATAAGTGTTACCTCATGACACTTGGCATGAGTATCTTCAATAGTGTTATGAGGTGCATGCTTATGTTACACAATGGACTACAAGTTGACTAAAGTGTACACAAATGACACTTGTCATTGCTATGCTCGAGAATGTCTTCCTCTTGCATATTACAATGTAAACACATGATACTTGCCATTAGTACGCTTCAAGAATATCTTCCCCTTGCATACTAAAACTCAAGACAATTATCAACGTGCTACTCTCAATGTCAAAAATGTAGATATGTTTTCACTGAAAAAAAGCTACTTATCTTGATGAATGGAATCACATTGGCAATTTGCGGGAGTGACATTTTGAGACCTCTAGGCATCTAATTTAGACCCTTCGCAAATGGTGTGCATGACACTAAATACCATAAATGATGCAATTCCGCTGTTAATAACCCAAAATCTAATACTGAAGGAGTAGGGGTCTTCTTACATCATTTGACACATTTTTTACAATAACATGAAGTATGACATATATCATGAATTTTGAATGGAGTGTTAGAAATGTTGTTGTTTTGAAACTAAATTTGTTTTGCATTCATGCATTGTCAAAATTGTGTTAAATTGGGACATGCCAAAGCCACATCGTCTTTGCTCTACCTTGCTGAAAATAAATGTGTTGGTAACTACCCACAGTTTACATTTTTCCAGAAAGTTTTCAGCGTGTTAAATTTACAGCATTGTAATTTCATGATTTTTGTATTCATAAAAAGTTCACAAACATGTGGACCTGAGACATATAAATCTGTCAATATGCCAATTTAAGCATTACACAATGGTCTTGACATTCTTGACACAACATGTAAGCACTAGAAGGAAGCCTGGTCTTTTGGCACACCAAAAGCACAGCGAAATGGCAGGGGTGTCATTTCGCTGTGCTTTTGGTGTGCCAAAAGCCCAGGCTTCCTTCTAGTGAAGGTAGATGTGCCCGTATTGGATACGTCAAGCACTACGAGCATATATTTGGTTTAAGGTAGAAGCATCCAATTTTGTCAATGGCCCCAATTTTGAATCCTACTTTTTGTCTCAAAGGGAGCAACTATGTATTTCATCACAAATACCATTTATATCACTCTCGTGATTAAATACACATATCATTGATTGAAATAGATAAAATGTCAACAATTAGGGTTGTCCACTTTAGAAAATGAGGTGGGGGGACAGATTGTTGACCCTACTCTTATGTAGTTTTCTAACATTCCCACCAAGGTAAATATCGTGGACCCTACTCTTATGTAATATTTTAGCATTACCTAATTTTGAGGACCTTGTGGGTAGGTTAAATGGGTATTTATTCTTCTTTAACATCAGCATATAGTAGATATAAATTATAGTTTTTGCTAATGTCATGTAAAGTTTAACACTCACACATATAAGAGCATATTTCACACATCAACACATCAACACAACATGCACAATTTAGCTTCCTAGTATGCACTCTATTCATTCAAAACATACACACATGGAAATGGTCATAAAATGCATGTATTTAAAAACACAAGCAAATGCTTCCAAATTTGTGTTTAAAAACACAATTGCGTACATACATGTAGCATTAGAACACAACAACCAACACCAATCATGAAGTTTGTTTAGGGTTCACACTCTCAAATATGAAGCAAATTTTGGTATTGTTCAAGTTCAGGTGGTTAACCCTTTCTTGCCCCGGGGTCCATTACATGGGATCCTTAAATTTCAAACCACCTCCGTTGTTACACAAAGTTCAAGCCTTTTAAATAAACATTTTTTCCGATCGGGCTTTGCTTGTGTTACATAAGTTCAGCACACATTCTATGGTCCAAGAAAATATAAAATCCATGGAAATCTCATAAAATCCAATGGTGTGAAAGTTCAATAATCCATGTAGGGGCAGCTTTGAAAATACTAGTTTTTCTATAATTGGATGACGGGTTGACTATGGATCCTCAAAAAAAAATCTATACGCATATTCCCCATTCAAAATAAAGTGCTCTCCCATTTTAAAATTATTGGTTTGGATTATTTATGGCAAAGTTATGGTTGGTCAAAGTCCATTGACCGTTTCCTAGTCATCCTCATGTGGAAAACTCCCATCCCCTTGGGCGGTGTGAAAATAATTTCGGGTCTGCCCGTTGATCTGCCCGGATTCTTTCGGGCAGAGCCAAAAATTTCCTACCCGCCCCGCCAATACTTCATCTTTCTACCTACGATACCTACTAAATATCATCTCATGTGCAATTATCCCCGAATTTCTTTAATATTACATCCCGTATATATGATATTGTGCATAATTTATTTTATTTCATGTACAAATAGATATATATCAAAAAATTGCTAGTGAGAGGAATTGACCCTCTTCAACCCCCCTACAAGCACTAGTTCTTACCTACCCCCAACCCTTATGTAGTAAACATTTAAATATAATTTGTGACTATTTTGCATGCCATGTCACAAAACATTGACCTAGGCAAAGTGCTTGGTCGTTGCATGTAGGGCAATAATATTGTTGTTTTTTACCACATGTTCCACACTTTCTTCTTTTCCTTTCTTTATGCCCGCTCCACATCATGCTATAATAAAGCATGTGTGCATTTCTAACTCCACTCTCCTTCGTGCATGTAGCTGCAAGCCGTTTAGCAAACAATGTTAGTTTCTTTGCTATTGCATAATTGAATTCCCTATGGGATAAATATTTTTTTTCACCCTTCTCTTGCATATTACTTCTATACATGACCCATGAGTTTACCAATGACGTGTCAAGAGTGTGCAAAAATAAATGATGCCACCACTTGTGATCTTTGTTTTGAACCGTGTGGTAGCCTCGAAGTTGATCCGCCACATCCACACCTCTCATGTGAGCTTGGTAATGAACTAGAATTGGGGAAGATGGAATGGACTTCTCCGCAATCTTATGCCACCTTTTCACAAACACATCATCATTCATGTCAATAGGTGAGAATGCCGTGCTCAACAAACTAACTGGCTTATTGTCATACCAAGATACTGCTGCTAGTAAATTAGATGCGTGCATTATCCAATGTATGTCTCCCCTCTCCGGACCCTCTTTAGCCAAAGTCAATGCTTGTGGCCATCCCTTTCTATTGGTCTTGGTAGTACATGTTGCACCTATCCCTTTCAACATCAAATCCCAAAACAATTTGGGTGAGGTAAAAAATTTGTCATATGTTACAATATGGTCTTTATCTTCCAACCCTTCTAGAAGACGCATTACGACTTTGTAGCCAACTAGCGCTTCATCCTTTGCATTCAATGACTCTTCTTTTTCACAATAAACCTCTAACTTTTGTACAAACTTAGATTTGGCGTTGGCCAATGCCCAACACTTGAGCCCATACCGGCAAGGTTTATTTTTCAAGTATCGTCTTATCGGAGCCCTCTTCCCCATATACCTAACCATCATCTCATCGACGGTTAGGTTTTGCTCCGGATGCCAATATTCTGCGTATAAAGAGTTGTGCTCATTCACTAACCATTCTATCTTGGCTATCGGACTATACCCAGGCTGGGTTTTGTCAGTCACAACCAAGTCATTATCAACCAAATGCAAGCACCTAACTATTGCTTCATATCGTTTTCTTGTCATTGCCCTCGTAATTTCTGGTCTCCATAGTAATTTTTTGGACCAATGCAAACGGTATGAGGATAGTTTCTTCAATCCCATCATGATACAAACTCCCAAAAAAACTCCCATCTCGTCCACACATATAGGTGTCCATTTTCTAATTACCGGACACGTGGATGCATATATGTTAGTGTACTTACACAACCGTACCAATATGTCATGGGTCCAAAAGTTTTGAAAATAACGATATGGTTGGATAAACCTCTTCATGCTATCCACTAAACCTGTTGCACCCCCCTTCCATTCAAATCCGGCTAGTTGGCTCAAAGGAGAGTTCCACATGCCACCCGCAAACATGTACTCTTCTTTCATAGCACACAACATGTCAAGGTTATCATATCCTAGCCCAATGTCATTTCTTGGTGACCCTTTTTCGATGAACCATTTCCGAGATGTAGGGGTAAGTTTCTCCCTTTCCAAACGATCCTCTTAAGATATAATTGTACTTGGCACATATGACATATCCGCAGAACTACATTACTATGAAGATGAAGATGTACTAACATTTACGTGCTCATTCAATTCGTACATTTGTTCATTTATGTGTTCATTTATGTGTTCAAAAATGCTAGGGTCTCCATCATTTACCCATTCAACCTCAATGTCTGCAATAGAATGCCTACCCCCCCTACCAAATAATTGAATGATCAACATGTGCACTTCATCCTCTGCATTCCAAAACTTGAACACCACAACACCATACACATGGACCAACTTGCGAATAGATGAATTCACATAATCTAATTCAGGGAGATCTCTTGTGAAAATTTTGACAATCTTCCCTAGTATGCCCATGTCACAATTGTCATGGTATTGAACGTCTAACCCACACCATTTAGTCTATTGCTTCTTCTCCTAACCATTGCCGGTGATGCCGTCGGCACATACATTTGATGAGGATTGTCATGATTAGGACTTGTAGATACATTTGTCATGTGAATTTCATGAGGGGTATCATGAACATTATGTGGATTCTCATTAGGCATTTCAACAAGGTCATGGACAACATGAGACTCGACACGCAAGGTAGTGGCAGAACCAACATCAGAACGACCTCGCATTCTTGACTACCGCAACAAAGATCGAACAGTATGTACATGGTTAGGAGCAACACGCGAAGAATCAACATTAGACACAACAAATGATGAATGCACATTAGAGGAGGGTTGTGGCACTTCAGATTCTTGAGGCAACACAGTCAAGATAGAAGGACAAGAAACATTAGCGCATTCAGAGCTATGGCTTATAGGCAATGTTGGAAAATCAATACAAATTTTTCCTACGTGGCCATTCACATCAGATTCGGTGAAAGTTCCAAATTGGAGCCTACTTGTAGCTCTTGTAACCCTGGCCAATGAACTTTGAATGGGTAGATTATTGGAATTTTTTTTTTACTTTTTGTGCCAACACCTACAACTAATGAATATCATGTGACTCCTTCTTGGACACTACATTGCCTAAGCAAAGGAGAAGGAACATGCTCAAAGGTGTGAGTTGCAAGGAGTTGAGTAGCAAGAGCTTGAGCTATAGGAGGGTGCAGAACACTAGTGAAACCTTGTCCGAAACTCACAAAATTTGAGGATCCTAAAAAATTCAAATTAATTTGCGGCATTGAAGGCAACATTGCAGCAACATCAGTTTGAAGCGAGTTTGGTTGAGAAGGAGGAATGCAGCAATTAAGCAAGAAAGAGCTTGTACAGGGGGGGAAGTCCCAAATTGAAATGCACGCAAACCTTCAGAGGGTGTTGGCGAAGCCTCTGAGACGCTGAGGACTTGGGTGGACGTCGGCAGTTGCACGCTGCATCCATGCAGGTAAGCGCCTCGGCGAACGGGAACGGGACGGGTGTCTACACAATCTGTGCAGGTGGGGGAATGAGGCAGGGACGAGGATGCAGAGCGCGGCTTGGATGGAGGGGAGCAGGTACGTCATCTGCACCCGACCCCAAATTTTGTTGACTGCTGCTGTGGTGGTTGTGGTCGTAGGTGAGGGTGGCAACGGCAAGGAGTGGTGGTGGAGTATAGCTGTTGCGGTGGGGATGGCGAGGTCGGAGCTACGACGCCGACCACAAGCCTCTGGCATTTCACCATCGACGAAGAGTGAGTGTTTGAGGTGAAAATTCACCTCAGTTGAGAATCCTTGTGGGCAGCCTTCGTCTCTGCGATTTGTCCAACCTAGGCTCTGAGTTGCAAAGATCCTCCAAACGGCGCAAAGCGTTCTCGCAGTGGGTACTTCTGGAATCAAAAATCCTGGCAGCGTAGACGCCGCAAGAAGGAGCTTCGATGGCTGCATGTGCTCTATCAGGTTTTGAACCTAAATGTGGTTGCCTCCTTGAACATCCCTAACCCAATATGCAATCGAAGCAGCAACCTGCCAGAAGTGTGCAGGCAATTCCTCTTCTCCAGGCGGAGGCTGGATTGAGGTGGCCGTTGAAATTGTCGCCATTCACACTAATGCGGGCTTCACATAGAAAGGAACTAAAGCGAGCAGAAACGGGAACTAAACCTCGGCTAACGGGTAGTCTAGATAGGCAAAGACGGGCAGAAGCCTTCGAGAGCTCAAATGAAGAGCTTGGAGGACCCCTGGTCTTGCGAAAATTCCATCTTTCTCATCTAGGCGTGGATCTTCAATCAGACACCACAGTTGGATTGCAATGGGCATCCCCGAGGTCCATGCAATTTTTTTTGGCAAATAGCCATTGCCCCATGAAGAAAGGTGGGACCTCATTTTCACAAAGAGCCCCTAGGGTCCTTGGGGGCAATAAAAGGTTAAAACCACTCAATACACAACATCCAAATTTATGTGCTCGAAACAAAAAGTCCAAACCCTAACTCTAACCTCAATGCTCCAAACTATACAATTTGCCAAAAAAACATTGCCACAACCTCTATCTAAAATCCTACCTAAAACAATTTAATGAGGAGCGAAAGGTTTGTACTCTTGCATCAAACAAACCAATTCTACAGTTCATCTCCATATTATAGTAAGAATCACATAGGGCATCCGGGAGAACCTTCAACTTAGTGACACTCAACTAAGCTAATGGCTAAGACAACAACCGCAAATTTGAGTTGCTTTATTAATCGGCAACTCTTCTTGAACCAACCAACATTTTGCACAATACCGGTTGCTCACATACTCACTTGTTGTCACCCACAATGCCCCTCAACTATCTACCAATTCCCTAACATGACCTATCTTCATTCAATTTAGAATCCCGAACTAGAGCAAATAGTTTTTTTTTTCATCAGCACTAGTTTCATTCACTGCACTTAGTATACGAATGCCTTCAACCACTACTCTTGATGGTAAGATGCGGTCAAAACAACAAACTTCCCTTAAGAGGCTTGTAATTGGGAATGATCACTAAACTAGACTCCCTTTCTTTGGCATCAATTTTGAATATGTATGTTAGACATGAGGTGACTTAAAAAAAATTGGTAAACATGTTTTGGATTGTGTTCTTGGAATGATCTCCAATGGTGGATCCAAACTCTTTACAACGCTCAACACAATACACCTTTACTAAACCCACAAAATTCTGGTCCGAAAACCTCAAGTGCGATTGGTGACCCTCCAGGGTCATTAGTTTAAGATCTTTCCTAAATTTCTTTTTGGACAGCAAGTATCTAGCCATAATGTCACACACCTCTCCATGAGGAGTGCCCGCAACACCATGGGCACAAGGGGGACCCCGGAGTAACACCCAGGACTTGTGGTGCCATAGGTGAGAGGGCCTAAGTGATCCTAGTGTGGATGAGGGCCCCGGGCATTGAGAACGCCTCCCATCCACGGAGACTAGGAATCACAAGGGTAAGGCCATAAGCATTGGGTAGCTTATGGTGTCCGGATTCTAAAATGCTCAAGAACTCCCCAATCGGAGGTGTGAGCTAGGAGATATGGCAATTTGAGTGGGGCGTTGCCTAGGGTCAGCGCCCAACACTGAAGGGGGCACTGTGGTGGGACAACAATGACCTGGGAGTGGTGCCCAAGACTGCCAAGATTGGGACAGCCATAACTCTCGTAATACTTGCCCGAATGGGGCAAGTGAGGAGTCTATCGGCATCTATGCAAAGAGTAGATGTTGATGGACTGGTCACTTGATAAAATCAGAGATCAAAAAACGAAATTATGAAGGTTTGAAGCTACTGGGGGGCTCCAGCCCTAATAGCTAAGGGAAAACGTCTACCTGGCCCCAATTCTTAGGAGAGATATAAAAGGCTACTTGACGGTAGGGTAGGAGCCATGCGCAAAGTCTTAGAGGTTTATACAGGGAGGCGACTTTGCCAACCAACCCTGCCCGTTGTAGAATAGCGGGGTCTCCACGGGCGTTGGCCCAACGTGGGGGCAAAGTTGCCAAGTATGCATTGGGTTGTTGTAGTGTTGCTCCAGCAACACGATGATCAACTCAAGATTGGATGGACATGAATGAAAGTCCGCACCTAACCACTGGCTACCTACTAAGGGGAGAGTCCCAAATGCATGTGTACAAGGGTTTGGTAACCAAGCTATGGGCTTGGAGGTTGGTATGGGAGCTAACCATACGCGTGTGTGGGATGTGCAGGGTTAGTGCTCATGACACTTGCTAGAGTTGCGAAACGGTGAAGATAAGTTAATGCAAGCCATCAAGGGTTGCGACACATAATCTCGGCACTCACCAATGTGGGCTTCAGGTTAGATGCCACATGGTTAGTGTTCTTACCACTAACCCTAGAACCAATAGGTGGAGGCAATAGCTAGTTAGAGTTATTAAGAGGAATAAGATCTTGGATTTCAGCCTTTTTTATTATGCAGTCTAGAATTTGTTAGAAGTCAGAAACAAAATCTAGGTCAACCACACGCATAAACTTTTGGATTCAAGGCTGGGATCAACTAATGGCATAACATATACATCCGAAAAAAACTTTATTGAGCCCCTCAAGCTTGCAGTTAATCTTGCATCTACTCTCAATATCATAGAATTGAAAGAGGCAAACTACAATACAAATACCTTAAAGTAATGGTATAAGTTTTGCATATGTGATGCCCTCAACACATTTGCAAGATCCAATAAGTTCTAAAGTAACATAGGTATTGGCAAGTGAGAACAATTTCAACTTCAAAGATATTGCAAACTTGGTTTGTGACCAACAACCTCACTAGAACCGAGTATTTTGAGTTGCAATTGGTATTACTCATATGAACACCTCCTCCTCACGTCGCCCCCTTCTACGTCGACAATGCTCCCAAAAAATGTGAGAAATCATAACAAGAATTCAAAACCCTAAACCCTACCCATATACTAAGCGAGCAAAAGACCAAAAGTAGGACATATGAAGCTTGGGATGGATGCACCCGAGGAGCGCAACTATGCGCTTGCGCCTATTGTCCAACCATCAACATTCAACAATCAACCATCAACATTCGCCAAGTTTGCGAGATGGTGGGAGTTTGCATAGATAGGAAGACTTTGAAGAGCTCCCGCAAACCCTAACTGGGAAGTCACAAAGCCAAACATAATGCGCAAACCCATCGAGAGCCCTTCCTGTATCTAACCCATCAAATTACATCCAACTACCAAGAGACATCCATGATCTGTCATCCAATCGTGCTCATCCATAGTGCGGGGGCCTAATCTATAATATTTTAAACTCCTAGCCTATTGAACCCTATCGTATGTTACTTTTAAAACTTCTCTAACATGATCAATTTGTAAACACCCTAATTTATGTATACCATGAAGGTCATTATATAACTTGAGCTTTGTTAGAAGTACATGTTTTATAATTTGTAGGTTGCAACTTTAAAATAGACCCTATATTTGTTCTCATGTAGTTTTCTAAAATATGGGAGTGAACCCCCCGGGGTTGGACCCTAGCCTCACTTGCATTACATTATTTATGGTATTTAGTGTCACGTATACTATTTGCGAAGGGCCTATACTAGATGCCTGGAGGTCTCAAAGTGTCACACTCGCTAATTGCCAATATGATTCCATTCGTCAATATAAGTAACTTCAAGCGAAAAAGTATCTACATTATGACATTTAGAATACATTGGGATACTTTAGATGATAACACTATATTTGTTAAATTGAGACTTTTTGGGCATTTTGAGACATTCACATAAATAAGAACAAGGATAAATGGAACACATATTGGAGAAAGTTGTAAGATGCGAACACTTTGAAGGGGGTGTTCATACCAAGAACCCCATTAATAACTCATATTTGTGATGGTTTAGGGTGGGCAATCCAAACCTTAGACCAAATTGAAGGGGAAATCTCAAAACATTCATATTATTGCACACAAAATATGAGAGTTTGTATGAATATGGTTTAGGTAGGGCAATCCAAACCGTAGACCATATTGAAAGGGTAATCCCATAACACTTATATTATTGCAAGTACAATATACAATGTATGGCATGAGAAACTGAATAGCATACTAATGGCACAAATCCATTGGATAGTGCGGCCTAAAATCATCCCGCCTACATGCAATGTCTACGCCTACGATGGCCTATCTAGGTTTGGAGACCGCATCTTTTTCTTTTGCCGCCGCTTGTTTAGCTCGCATCGCCTCAACATTTCTGAGAATCTCTGGCCCGCGACTATAGCCGAGGTTTGGACCCGGGCCCACCATAACACATTTTGGATTGCGTCGGCCGCCCAAATTATAAGACGAGGAATTCGAATACGACGACGTTGACTGTCCGGCATTTCGGCGCATGGTGTAGTAACGCTCCAGCTCAATGGACGCATTGGACCGCGGAGGTTTGGGACTAGACGCAACCTGGAAGTCATCAAAGCAAACCAAAAAACACGGGTTAGTTT
The DNA here is from genome assembly GCA_964035585.1 of Polytrichum formosum. Taxonomy (NCBI): domain Eukaryota; kingdom Viridiplantae; phylum Streptophyta; class Polytrichopsida; order Polytrichales; family Polytrichaceae; genus Polytrichum; species Polytrichum formosum. Next base: position 57,346,488 of record OZ037937.1, read on the forward strand.
GAGGAGAAAGACCCAAACATATATATATTGCACGCCCACTTAAGGCAGAGGGATTGTAATGTATTGTGGGCGATCACCTTGTCAGTAGGGGCGCTCGCGTCCGAGTTGGATAGGATGGGGAAAGCGTCGCGCAAAGGGACATGTAGGGGTCCACTCTTTGCAGGCCGAGCGCCCATCGTCAGTCGCCGTTGGGGTGCAACAGAGCCGCCGGGGCGAGAGGGGGACGGCCGAACGCAGCCGCGCTTTGCGCCCTTGAGTGGCGACGGAGACGGAGACTGCCGGAACATTTGCTTGGGCGGGGGGCTATCGACGACTGTGAGACCAATTTTTTGGCTATCGCATGTTCGAATTGGGCCATTTTTCAAATTTGATGACATTCATCTGGCAAATGAACTCTGAACGTCACCTGTGGCGGCATTGGAAGGCTATTGCCGTTAAGAATCGGTTACAACTTCTAACCGCCTCCTCCTCCTTTGTCAGCTCAAGGAGGAGGTGAACGAGGCTACAGGCAGGCTATTTTCAAGGTGAATCAGGCATAGTCTCAGATTAGAGCAATAGGCTGATAGAGCATCAACACTCTGTGATAGAGGTTGAGGGCAATTAGACAAACTCCGAGTGTGATACTCGAGAGTATTAGCGATAGGCAGAGACGGAGCCGAGAGACTCGGTGTTTTATGACTGAAATTATGGATATATGGAATATAGTAGTTTGACGGGCAATAGCCTTGTTGTGTGTGTGTGCAATGAAATTCGGATAATACTTGTGGTTCTACGAGTCAATGCAAGTTGTCTGAAGTACAGTCATGGATTGAGTAATGGTAGAATGATGAGAGTTTGTGGAAACTTGGAATCAATGTCAAGAAAGTGAACTGAGTAGCGCAATGTGTTGGCGATCGGCAGGAGCGTTGAAATAGACATATAACTCATCTGGAGAGTGAGAGAGTCTGAGAAGAAGGTCTTGAGTGTTACTCAATCTGAGGGAGTGATTGCAAGAATCAATTTGAGTAAAAAATGTACCAAGTAATGTGAGGATGATTAACAAAGGCCAAGTCGAGTTTAAGGAAGCAGAGTAAGGCGATAGGCTAAGAGAAGAAGGATTTAGTTGGGGTGTGAGAGAAGCATGGGAGGCAATGTCTATATAGGCGATGGTCCTCTGAGATAGAAGTATAAGCAGTTGCTTTGGGAGCGATAATCTGTGAAGTTATTGGTTGGATATGCCAAGCCAGTGAGTGGCCGCACAGCATGAGAGCTTTAGTCGTCTGGCAAGGGGCCACCAAGAAAGCTTGTGCAGACACCTGAGAAGGGAAGATAATAGAGAGGAGAGTGGAAAAGACAGCATCAGGCTATAGTTTTAAGGATTGAGTCACTTAAGGGGTGAGCGAGAAAGCAGAGACAAATCTCCGGCCTAACAACAATAATCTGTAGTTGTGAGCATGGAGGCCTGACCGATGAGGGATCCAGTCCGAGATAACGTCTGGGAGAGACATGGCCATAGTCTGAGAGGAGAGACGAAAGGGCAATCGCCAGAAAGACCTAGGCTTAGGCAATAAGAGAGAAGGGCTATAGCCACTATAGGAGTTACAGACTTAGAAGCCTGAGAGAGGCAAGATTCTATCTGAGAGAATATGAATGGTTACAGCCTAGTACGAGGATGAGGACTGACCTCACCTTAGGGTAGTCACCCCACAATAGGATATCGCCTGGGCAAGTCCACAGAATATCGCTAGTCATGATAAAAGAGTGTAAACAGGGTTGTCTATCGCGACGTCCTGCCACCGTCATGACGTCATGACGTGTCGTGTCGGGGCGGACCCCTCCGTCACGACATAATAGGGTCCACGTAGGGTCATACTAGGGGGAAGCTAGTAGGGTGGGTAAAATACTTACCTTCTTGCCAAGGTGGCATCCAATGTGGCAGAAAAATCCGACGTGGATGTGCATATTTCCCTTGCCAGGTAAATCATTTTGCCTTTGTGTTTATCATTCTGTTAAAATCAAAGTAGTAAAATATGACAAATGAGGGTGTGGGGGGGAGGGGAACGGAGTGGACGGGGACGGGAACGGGGGCGAGAACGGATGCGGACGGGGGGAACGCCGGATGGAGGGCCGGATGGGGGCCGGATGGGGTACCGGATGGAGGCCGGATGGGGTACGGATGGGGGCCGGATTGGGGTTCGGATTGGGGGGGGAGGGGGTCGGATTGGTTGGGGGGGGTGGTTCGGATGGGTGGGGGGGGGGTTTCGGATTGGTTGGGGGGGAGCCGGGTTCGGATTAGGGGGGGCCCGGGTTCGGATTTGGGGGGCCCGGGTTCGGATTAGGGGGGGGGGGGCGGGTTCGGATTAGGGGGGACCGGGTTCGGATGGGTGGGGGGGGGGCCGGGTTCGGATTGGGGGGGGGGCAGGATGGGGGGCCGGATGAGGGCCGGATGGGGTGCCGGATGGGGGAGGGGAACGTAGGGAGCGGGGGGAACGGGGGGGGGACGGGCGCTAGTAATTTTTTTCCCACTTTACCTCTACTTTGCTGACATGGCACCATACGTGGACATCATAAATCCTACGTGTCCTGATTGGGGTAATGTAATTACACAAAAAAATACGGTAAAATTCAAGTTCGTCAGGATAAAGACGGCATCCGGCATAATGTCGTGAGTCGTGACAGATACGTGTCGTGACGCCACGACATTATGTCGGGATTAGCCTCCGTCACGACACAATAGACAACCCTGAGTGTAAATAGTGTGAGTGATAAGTATTGAGGGCAACACCAGCATGGTAGAAGTAAGACTTTACCTGGTGAGATGAAATTGTTTGCATGTAAATCCTTCTAAGTGCTAAAAACTTGTTAACTAAAGGATTTAGCTTGTTAAAGTTATATGGATATAACTTATATATCAACAGAATGGGTACTTTTTGAGATGGATTACCAGGTTTATCGGAAGATGACGATGATGGTTACAGTCTTTTGAAGAATGACTGATGAACGGAAGTAAGTATAATTGGAATTAATTTGAATTACCTACAAAGCATAATTCCTCACAAATAAGGACGAAGATGGTTACTCAAAAGACGTTGCCCCGGACATGTTGTCCTGCCTATGAGTTACTTGACAATTTGCCAAGCTTTTGAGCTTCACGACGGAATTAGGTCCGAGCCTTAGAGTGACAGTACCTACCTTGAAGATAGGACAGACAACACTCACTACAGAACCATCACATATGAACCAATGAGGAAGAGAAAGAATGGGATAAGTAACATTGAAGAGAGTAAAGAATGAGAATCACCCTAAAATGTTATTGTGAACCTTAATCCAATGTGACATTAACCCTTATAGACACTATCTTAGTCTTCCTGGAGACCTTGTTCCCTGGGTTTTGTTGTTTTAAAGCCATAGCAAAAACTTACTACAACGACGCTGGCGTCAATAGGCTCCTTCGAGTAGTCAATGGTTGAAGCGGCGTCGTAAACGGTCTCATAGAAGAAGCTCCCCAAGTTTGAGTCACTGACGATGTCAATCGAGGGCTCCAAACGCTGGCGCCAAAATGGAAACAAAACAAAACAAAACCCAAGGGAAGAGGGAGAGATAGAGCGCGTGAAAATCAAGATACATATGAAGCATATATTACACATAGTGGGGGGGCGCGCACACACACACACACACACACACACCCAAACACACGTACTCTCTCAAACGAGCTTGTTAAATTTCGCGTGAGAGTACAACTCTCTGTACAAATGGTCTCGTGGATCCAAGTATCTTTCGCCTATTGGATTATTCCTAACAAAATGGTTTACGGGTAGCCCACTACCCCAAAGCGCCTGCAGGTATTTACCAAGGTCTAACAAAAATCGGTCCCGGACCTTCTCGACCGTCCACGTAGGGCAAACAATGAAGTTGGCCGTCGGGTTCAAAATGTTCTTCGAAGTGCTGTCGTCCACCATGAGCGTGTTCTCGCGGGTGGGACGGACGTCGTAGGGGACGCCTATCAAGGATGGACGCTGGTCCCAAAAAATCGGATTCAAGACCTTGAGATATTGGGGGGATGTTGGGTTGTTTGGTTTTTTGACGACTTTGCCATCCGGTGTGTACAATATTCTACATGCTTCCTGTGCTAGGACCAAGCAGGGGGGCTCGATGCCCTTGAAGATGAACTCCACGACCGCATTGGTGTTCTCGGCCATCATGGAGCTTCACACGACCACCCACCATTTGTTTTGGGCGATCTGCAAGAAGCGCCGAAGCCACGGGCGGAGGTGCATTGCTCCTGCAAAGGCTGACTGTCAGGCCTTTGTCCCAACCCAACCTCCGCATGCGCATCATGCATTGGTTCATCGACTGGGTTAGGAATAGAGGTATCACCAGGCCCTTGCGGGCCTTCAACATCTACCATCGGCTCGTCGACCGGGGTCTGAGCTGAGATGGGGTTTGGGTCGGGCGGCCCAAACCCTCCTGCTTCGCGAGGGTCTGCGGTTGGCGGTGCACTGGCGCCGGTGTTTGGGTCGGACGACCCAAACATGTGGGGGTCGTCCTGCTGGTGGTGCGGGGGCACGAAGATGGGAGGCCGAAGCGGGGGGGGGGGGGGGCGCCAAGGATGTCGGACGGGCGCGTACGGGCGGGCTTGCGACTGCATCATATGGCCGAAGCTGAAGGACTGCTGCGGCGCGGGCGGCGGGTTGATATTCTGGGGAGGGAAGCCGGCGGGTAAGTGCGGAAATGCACTCGGGGGAGTCATCACCAACCCCTGTGCCAGCATGCCCTGAATCACTTGCGTGATCAGGTCCGCGTTGGACGGAGGTTGGGCCATCGCCCTTTGCCGCTCCTGCTCCAACAGGAGAGCCCTCAACTCCGCGACTTCGTTGCGGACCGAGGGTTCCTCGGCGGCAGCCTTCTTCAGCCGGACGCGTTGCTCCTCGTCCCTCAACATTTTCTCGTTGGCCTCCTCCACGGTGAGGACCTCCGATTTCACCCTGACCATCCCGGCGAACGCTGTGGGGGAGGGGGGATCCGACCTGAGCCGTTTGGCGAGCTCCATGTTGTCCTCATCCTCGCTGCTAATGGCGATGGTCTCCTCCGCCGCGTAGTCGCCGTAGAGTTTCTTCCCCTTCAGCCTCCTCCTCTCCCTGAACGTGGTGGTCGCGTCCCGGGAGTACATGTCCCTCGCATCATCCACAGTGAGGACGGGCACCAACTTGCTCTGCGGAGTTGCCACCCGGATAGCCTTCTTTCGCTGGGGGGCTTCAGATTCTTGAGTGAAACCCGTGGCCCCTTCCTCAACGTCGCCTTCCGCCTTCGCGTCCTCCTCCTCCTCCTCCTCCTCCTCCTCCACCTCGTCACGCGGCCCCGGGATGAGGTGCCCGGATGCAGTCCGACTAGAGGTTCGGGTGCTCCAACCGGGGCCCTCATGGCAATTTCCTCCGGGTTGGTACGCCTCGCTCTATCCAAGGGGTTTTCACCCCCTTCGACGATCTCCTCGGCGTAGCTACCCGGGATCCAATCGAGGATGTCCATCTTCTTGGCCATTGCTTTCTGCGTTCTATAGAACAGGCCATCGGCATCCTCTATGAAGGAGTAGATGTCCAACCCCAACATCTGCACATCCCCCAGATCACATATGTATTAGAATTACGCACACGACATTACACCAAAAAGAAGAAAAACAAACAGGAGATTTAAAAATCAAAACAAAGGGCCCACCTAACAAAAACAAATGCATAGTTTGGGTCGGCCGACCCAAACTGCGAGCCGACAATTGAAGGCCACTTACCATTGCGGCAAAGATTGGTTTGGTGCCCCCGAAGACATTGAAGATGTAGTCCCCTCTCTTCGTCAGAGACCTCATCATACGCAGGTAGAATTCCATCCGCAGCTCATCCAACGGATAGTTTGCGTATTTTGCCTCGTCGTAGAGGCACTTGCTGGCACCCAACCCTTCTGGAACTTGGAAGAGCTTGTCCATCCGGGTTATAGGGTGATTCTGCACCTTCAGCAACTCCGCTTTGTACACGAAGTACAAACACAAGACGTTGACGACCTTGGTCTTCTTGTCCTTCAACGTAGTGTAGGCCCCCTCCGCTGGTGCGGCGATGTAGTGCGACTTGGAGAGTGCATACTCTGGATGCAATTTCCGGACAATCTCGTACACCTGCTCCGCCCTCCTATCCTCGACGACCCACAGCCAGATGTCGACTTCCCTCAACCTGGGACTCACATGATCGACAAACTTCGAGAGAAAGGGCTCGTAGAAAGGGGTGCTCATGGTGCCCTCAAATGAACTTCCAGGAATGTTCCTGAAATCGATCAAACCAAAGGGGAACCGACCCCCAGCCTTTGTCCTTATCGCCTTCCTGGCATCGACGCCAGGCCAGCCCTGGATTTTGAAAGGCTCGAGCGTGACAAGGTTGAAATGCGCGTCCCCTTCAAAATTGACGATCTTCTTCTCCTTTATGAAGTTGGAGAAGGCTCGCGCCGTGTGATCTGGAAGAGCCCGGTTCTTCCCACCCTTCACCAGCTTGGACCTGAGGAAGTCTTCCCCCGCCTCCTTGATCAGAGCCGCCATGGACGCACTAGTGAATTTGTATTCGTCCTTGAAGGCTCTCTAGTGCGCCTCGTTGACCTCGCCATCCACAAAAATGGTCTTCTCCGGGACCAGCTTTTGCAGCTCTTGGACGATAATCGTCTTCTTCTTCCGGTTCTCTGTTCATTCTTTCATTGTGTAGCATGAAGGAACGAACGTCTTGGGCTTGGAGAAAACAATTTTGGGGTGCACCCAGCGTCTTTTTGCCGTCGGCGCGACGTGCAAGATGTGCGTTGCCGCCTTCCCCATCTCCGTCTCCGACAGACCTTGGAAAGTCCTAAAGAACTCTCTCATCAAAGGCTTCAACCCCTTGAAGCGCGAGGTCCAGTTAAAACGAAGGCCTGTCTCGGGATCGATGAGATCCCCCGTCTCGTGCTTCTCGAGCACGTTCTTCCATTTCAACCAGACAATTTCGGATGCTGTTATTAAATAAATCTCCCCTCTGAGCTCGTTGTATTTTTTTGTTTGTGGCTCGCATTATCGATTGAGGAGAATTTATTTATCATCTGGTACTTGAAATACTGCATATGAACAGAGAACGCGTGTTAGATCTGTACATGTTATTAAAAAAATGAAAACTATGAAACAAATAAAAGTTTGGGTCGATCGACCCAAACTATGAGACAGAAGGGGAATTTGGGATCCAATCCATACTCACCTCCCATTTGGGATTCTTGTCCTTCGCATTCTCCCTCTCCTTGGGAGGCCTCCCATAGAACTCCCACACCTCTCGCAAGGCCATGATGTTCCTTATCCAAGACGCTTGGTAGGCACGTTTTTTGTTGCCCATGTTGAAGTAGCGGGAGATGTCGCTGAGCCTGGTCTCATCGTCAGACCATACCACCAATGCCTTCCACACCTTCAATTTTTTCTTCTGATGGTTGGGATCATCCCACTCAGTCATCAGTTGGATTTTCTTCGACGCCTCCACACTGTGCTGGCCGTCAATTAGCCAGAAATCGCCCTTCTCAATTGTCGGCCACATATCAGGGGTAGGCATTTTCTTCTACCCCTGGGGCATGACTACAATAGTCTGCCTATCATCTTTGAATTGCTCGCTCACTATCTGCGCGATTATCCAATCAACGTAGGCGTCTTCCTTTGCCCGGACACACTTCTCTGGTGGCGCTAGGTGGCACTGTGTGATGTTGACGTCGAACTTGAACTCCCGGCCCATGAAAAAGCAGTGGGAGCACTTGGTCGTGAAATCGTTCACGATTTTTTGGATCTCCCCCGCATCCACTTCTTGCCCGGGCTTTGGCATGCGTAGCTCCGGGGAAACTGGCTCTTCAGTCATCACAGATGACTCTCTTCCCCTCTTCAATGGGGTCGTCTGCCGGCTGGTTGAAGGCGTCGGCGTCTCGCTATCAGTTGGCGTTGCCGTAGGAGTGGTTCTTCTGGAATCAGCTGGAACCGCTCGCGGCTTCCTCACTGTCTGAGGTCTAGACGACCCTGTGCCTTCTTCAGTTGTGGCCTTCCGCCTCACTGGTTGTGATTTTGGCTTGCTCTGCTGGGCCTTGTTAAGCACGGTGATTGCATGTTTCAATTTTGTAAACCTACTTGAAACCTTTGTGTTCGATATACTATTATCTATGAATATCGACTCCGGTTTTATCACGTCTGGCTCAACGCAAGATTCTTTGGCGTAGATGGGGTCAAAAGGCTCGGAGAACTGGTGCATGAACATGTGGACAATCTGCACAGCGGAATTCTCCAGGATGACGTCCACGTAGTCCCCAAGAGCTTGGACCGATGCCACCTCCCACCCCGTTAGAGTTGCCCATGTATGCTTCTCCGCGGTCCCAACTTCGGTCCCAACTTTCACCACAAATAACATTTTGAACTGGGAGGCCTTGACCATTTGAAGGGACCATGCAAGGACAAGCCCATCTTTAGGCACGTAGGAGTCGTCCTGAGCTGTTTCGTGCTCCTGCCATACCACGTCTGGCGCAAGCATGAACCACCTTTCTCCAGGTCGTTTCTTTGGGGCCATCTGCAGGGAAAGGAACATCACTGTTAGTTTCGGTCGAGCGACCCAAACTCCTTCAAACTTGCATGGGCATGTTAATGGGTAAGAGGGCAAATATATCTAGGTCGCTAATTGCTAGGTTTGGGTCGATCGACCCAAACACAAGCTTCATGAAGCTCAATAATCGATAATGGTTTGGTAATAGCTTGGACGTGCAATTTGAATTTTAAGGGTGTGGATATAATGATAATTAAGAAGGATGGTTTTGGTGATTCGCTTTTTGGGTTTGCTTGTTGATATAGGTGTATCACATCAGTATATTGATATTATAAACCAGTTCAATGAGTTTATATATTGTGGACATCACTATGGATATGTTGGTGTATGTTGAGAGCACTGCCTATTGTAGGTCGATCGACCCAAACCGTGCAGCGGTTTTGTGTTGATGGTTTGTGTCGGTCGACCCAAGCAAGTTGCACAGTTTGGGTCGGTCGACCCAAACAAGCTTCAGAGTTTGGGTTGTTTGACCCAAACAAGCTTCAAAGTTTGGGTCGTTCGACCCAAACAAGCTATAGGACAAGTTTAGGTTTTTGGGTTTTTGGGTTTTTTTCAATGTTTGGGTCGCTTACCGAAACTGTTTTGTTTCGAGAGAGATTTATAATTTTTGCATGCAGCATATACAATACGTATGTATTGCATATGCTACAGGACCCTAAAGTAATTGAAAGATGTTAATTCTCCCTAGACGCATTACCTGTTCTTGCAAGTTGTACAGCAAGCTGGTCTTTGAAGTTGTTCTTGCAAGCTGTTCTCGCAGTCTAAATGTCACAAACACTTTGATCTCACAAACACAAACACTCAACACTCTCTCTCTCACTCAACACTCAATACTCCGAATTTCAAAAACACAAACAATCAACAGTCTCACAAACAATCAACAGTCTCACAAACAATCAACAGTCTTACAAACAATCAACAGTCTCACAAACAATCAACAGTCTCACAAACAATCAACAGTCTCACAAACAATCAACAGTCTCACAAGCACTCAACACTCTCACAAACACTTTTGAATCTCACAAACACTCAACACTCTGAATCTCACAAACACTCAACACTCTAAATCTCACAAACACTCAACACTCTAAATCTCACAAACACTCAACACTCTAAATCTCACAAACACTCAACACTCTAAATCTCACAAACACTCAACACTCTAAATCTCACAAACACTCAACACTCTGAATCTCACGAACATTCACTCGCACCTGAATCTCACAAACAGATTTATTTCACAATTACAAGTTCACTCTCTTACAAACACTTTAAAACCACAAAAACACTCTCAAACCACTCAATGCCTTCACAAGGTTCCTAACAACTAAAACGAAGGAGGTGAGAGCAAGAGAAGGGAGGGAGGGAGAAGAATTAGAGAGGCGGGAGAAAGTGGAGGAATCGTGGCGGGAGAAAGCGGAGGCGGCGCTTCAAGGGGCGGCGCGGAGCGGATGCTTGGCGCGGAGAGAGAGAGAAAGAGCCAAAGAGGGCGATGTTTCGGGTTTTGTCGCCCTCGGGAACAAGTCCGCAACCACAGGATTAGGGCACCCACGTGAATAGGATTACGGGGTGGCCCTAATCCCTAAGCCCTAACCCGCTAACCCAGTGATTAGTAATTTGGCTGCGCGGCGGTTTTTCGCTAAGCACGGGGAGTCCCAAGCTAAATTGTTAAAGGCATGAAAAAAAAATTAAAGAAGGTTGGTAGCCAGAGAATTGGATGTTGATTGAGGCTGATAGCCTAATGAAGAGAAGAAAGGAGGAGGCGGTAGCCAATAATTAATGCCATAATGACCACTAATGTAGCCAGAGAATCCAATAATGGTGGGGCATGGAAGCCCATTCCCTCCCCCAAAAAATTCAAATAGCCAAATATTATAACCGGGGTTCAATTCCCATTTGGAACAACAATTTCAACACAATTGTGATTACATGTAACCAAAATTTTATGTTCATTGCAATGTGTTCGCCACATAAACATCAATAATCTATGAAGTGCAGGCCACATGCCACCTCCAACTTGTCATAACATAGCCACATATACACTCCCCAAAAAATTATGTATGGCCACATACATATATGTGGCACATCATGTTGTCGCATTTAGAACATGCATGGTCATCCCACATCGCCACATGGATCTCCCTTCACCTCACTTGACATGCCTCAAAAGCTAGCCACTACGTGAGTCAAGAGCCACTAAATAGATGCATTTCTTTTGAAATAAAAAACACTACGCTAACCGTGAGCGGCAATCAAATTTTTCAAGACACTCAAACATAGCCTAAGGTACTACATAGCCTAAGGTATTGCACAAAAGGGTCAATTTTTCACAACTTCATGCTAAAACTAATACTTAACCCCTACTTACATGACACCACACCCTAATTTTGTGAACAAGTTGGACTTATTAGTTCCTTCGCTGTTTGACCACTTTAGAGAAATAATCCCATGCATTCGACATTCAACTATATATATCTTCGTTGAACACCTTCCCCAACTCCGATTTTAATGGTTTTGAATTGCATGGTCCTCAGTTGGAAATGCTAATATGCTCAAGTTAGCACTCACTTTGATATGCCCTTACATATTATTGACTTTGATGAATCACGTAGTACACAATAAACCATTATGTGTTTTATTGTTTAAAAATATTGACATATGGAATCAGATGACAATGATACATTGTCTAAGAGGGGCAGTTGAAAAGTATATTGCAATCCTCAAAGGCAATTACACGGTTTAATAATATTAATATGTTATATATATTTCTATGATGGTTGTTGCTAGAGGACAAGGCTCTAGCCCATCATGCATCCCCTAACAGGTACCATTACACTAATTCAATACAATTTATGTATTGTCATTTATTATAATATGGAATTACGCAATATGTATTGACACCTTATCCTTCTTTTTTGCCAAAAGCATCAAATCTATTGTTTGAACCATATCATGGAATAATAATATATTTACTTGGAAGTTGACATTTAAAGTAAATAGGAGAAGCACAATGATTACAAATATATCCCCCTCGCCCCCATGGAGTTCAACATCATGTGAAACCATTCAAGCAATCACTTTGTTGTTAAATGTTCCCTCCACATATATTGGATAATGACACAAAATATAGTAGATGTTGTGTGTATATGGAGACATCATTGAACAACTTTGAGATGCAGGGTTTAGGGTTTAGGGTTTAGGGTTTAGGGTTTAGGGTTTAGGGTGGGTGGGCATGGGTAAAGCATATTTAAAAAATAATAATAAAATGTGACTTGTTCCACCGCAAGCCATAAATGAATGGCACGTAGGTCAAATGACAAGCCTTGGTGCTTGTAGTTTTAAATACAAATGTATATATTCATCACAACATTTTAATTCACGAAGGTGGTTGTGTGGTCGTGTACAAATGAACGCACTAAAGGAAACAAATGATATTGTGCTCACAATTAGGTGATACAATATTAAGCTATAACCTTGTCACATAGTAAGAAGAGTATAAGAACTAGATTATAATGGATAGGATCTTGTTCATGTTAATATGTTATTTGGAATAGTTAAAGATTATATATTAATTTAAGGTATATTTCATGTTGTGAATGATATGAGGACATACATTTTGAACTTTGCATGTTTTGCTCACACACATTGCTAGAGTTCAAGGGACTTCATGATAGGTTCAAACATCCTTGAAAGAGTGAACTAACAAATGTCATTTGTGGTTTAGGGTTCCATTAATGACTTCCACATAAGTAGGTTGTTGTCACTGTCACTTGCATGCTTGAGGATGGAGCAATGTTGTGTGCACACATTACAAAACAACATATGTTCTTTTAAATAGGGCAAATTGAAAGTTGGCCAAATTATTCAACTTTGTCATGGCATCAATTCCTTGTTTTCAAAATATAAGTCCTCATGTGAGAGTCTAAATAATTGTATTAACTATTATATTTAGTGACTTTTAGTATATGAAGTTTTATAATACTGGCACATCTTTTGTCAATATATTGTTTGAAATATACCATAATGTTTGACTACAAGTAGAGTAAAACCCCTTATATATAATCTTCCATATTGCCATAGGGTTAGTGGTATTTAGTGCATGCGTTCATATTTAATGTATCAAACTCTATATATCCTATTTAGTTATATCTAGTTAATGAAAGTATTGTAGTGTCACTACAATGAATATGATATTTACACTAAATATGATAGTTAGTGTTTGATACACTTAATACGAACGCATACACTTCCTGTTACTAACCCTATGAAAGTAAGTAACATTAAATGTAAACTCAAACACTAAATATCAACTATGGTGATATCTGGAAGTTACATTTAGGGATTTAGTATTAGTAAGGATGTGAAAAAAAAATACAACAATGATAAAAGGAGAAAGGAGATGGCAATAGGGAAGGTGGTGGTGCATTCATATCTAACACTAATTGTGAAAGAGTTCAAAATTAGTGTTGACCAAAATATGGTGGTAAAAACTTTAAATATATGTCAATTAGTCATTTGATGGTTGGGGCAACGAAGAGCCAAGCTAAATATGCATTGTGTATTATTGACATGAAGCGGGAAATTGAGTCAGAAGGTTTGAACTAACGTCCAAAGGAGACCAGGCGGGAAAGGCATCCAAAGAGGATGCCCAAAGCGGAGGCGGGTAGTATAAAGGGCCAAACCCCCCAAATGTTGGTTCTTTTTTTCATCTCCCAATCCTGAGATTGTTGGAAGCTCTCTCAGTTCGAGCTGTAATACACGGTTTGTGTACGCTTCCATTCATGAGCCGCTAAATACAGCAAGCATCTACGAGTTCAATTGTCCCAAATATGTTATATTTAGATTAATAGGGAATCTCCCCGCATAAATAGGCGGACTTTGCGGAAGGTTTGGGTCGGTCGACCCAAACATATCCCCGCAATGTGGGTGCTCTCTGTTATGAGCCTAAACCCATCCTGCCAAAAGGTTTGGGTCGCTCGACCCAAACCATCCCCACTGTGTGGATGGGCTCTGGATGACCATGATCCCATCCTGCCACAAGGTTTGGGTCGCTCGACCCAAACCCATCCCCATAGTGTGGGTGCTCTCTTTGATGATCCTAAACCCATCCTGCCAAAAGGTTTGGGTCGCTCGACCCAAACCATCCCCACTGTGTGGATGGGCTCTGGATGACCATGATCCCATCCTGCCACAAGGTTTGGGTCGCTCGACCCAAACCCATCCCCACAGTGTGGGTGCTCTATGTGATGAGCCTAAACCCATACTACGCCAACAAGGTTTGGGTCGTTCGACCCAAACATATCCCCACAGTGTCGGTGCTCTCTGTTATGAGCCTAAATCCATCCTGCCAAAAGGTTTGGGTCGCTCGACCCAAACCATCCCCACTGTGTGGATGGACTGTGGATGACCATGATCCCATCCTGCCACACAAGGTTTGGGTCGCTTGACCCAAACCCATCCCCACAGTGTGGGTGCTCTCTGTGATGAGCCTAAACCCATACTGCCAACAAGGTTTGGGTCGCTCGACCCAAACATATCCCCACAGTGTGGATGGGCTCTGGATGAGAGTGTGTCCGCTGGACAATCCAAACCTTTACAAACCCAATGGCATAGCAGACATATGAACATGTATGAGCATTGAGTATATGCAATTTTGATTATATAAGATGGTTTTTGTATTCTTCGATTGGAACCTACAATTTTTGTGATTAGTTGACAAGGTTCAATGTTCATGTGTGTAGGCACAATGGATGGGTTTAGTGAAAGAGGGGATTGGTCATCTGAAGACATGATCTCTTGGTCATCTGCATCTGAGGATGAGCTAGACATTGTCGGGGAGGCTACTATGGATGACAGTGCATATGAAGATCATTTGGATTTACCTTCGCCTTCCGTACCGCACTGTCCCATTGTTGAGTGTGCGGGACTTTCAAGGGCTTCGTGGGTGAATTTGGAGGTGGTACTCGTTAATGATAGTGGAGTTGCTGTAGCGGATGGTATTTGTCGTAACACCCATCCACAAGATTGCATTGATGAGAACCCACTTGGCACAGAGGACGTTGGGGTTGTCATATTGGAGTCACTCATTCATTCCGAGGTGGATCCCACTCATAGGTTCTCCTTCCACAGGTGGCCATTGAGGAATGTCACGATTGATGGAGTTAGCTTGCGTGACCATGAGCGACAATACATGCAAAACCAAATGGAGCTCCAAGCAAACATTCGGCCTTGCAAAGGCTTATGAAAGTACGAGACATTGGCACGTCCTACTCCGTCTGCAACTGATTGTAAACGTCAAAGGTTGTTCGGTGAGGAGTCCATTAGAGAAGTTGCCACAAAGGATTGTTGTGTGCATCGTTGTTGCCAAGTGTTTCCAAGGAATAAATTGAAGGCTATCCGCGAAGAAATGTGGCTTGGAGATTTCCGTCTAAGATCCACAAGAAAACTTGATGTCCATAGGGCGATACATGTGAATGGGACGGGTCGCAAGGTCATCACCATTGAAAGCATAGACGTGTGTTGTAAGGCATGGTATACCATTCACGGTGTGTCAAAAGCGGACTTTTATAGACAAGCTGCTTATGCCAAGGAAGGCCGCCGTTCACGTCACCATGGGAACGTGGGTTTAAAGAAACCTAGGGAAACAACAAGGCAAGCAACGGCCACTCTAGCGACCATCATTGTCCCGCTTGCTGATGCAATGCCACACAAAACACGCACACTCACAACCGGTGAAAAGGTTGTGGAGAAAGTTCTTCCCACATGCACAAAATGGAAAGACATATTGTTGGACGTGAATGCAGTTGGCGAGAAGGTCGGTTTGGAGCCAATTTCATTGTCAAAATTGAGTGCAATCAAGAAAGCAAACTTTAGCGAATACATTACAAAAAGACGAGGGGTGTGAGCCAAATATGATGCTCACATGTTGTGTTAATGCTTAAGTTCCGTAAAACTTGTTTTTGACAATTGTTAAAGTACTCAAAATCATAAAAATAGTGAAATATTTAGGCTTTGATTAAAACTAGGATTGGATACAAGGTTATCTAGGGGTGTTTTATCCTTGGAGAAATTACCTTGGTAAGTAGGAAATTAGAACCGAAGGGGTAAAAGGGAAATGCCCTTTACCCGTTTCGGAAATGTTAAGTTAGTAGGCTAGTAAGTAGGTAGGTTAAGTTAGAATCAAACAAATTAAAGCAAGCAAAAATCAAGCGGACAAAAATGGAGTAATTCCGGAAGCGGCCAAGAAAAGAAAATGAAGCGACAATTTCGTGTGTAAGGAATCTTGCCAACCGAAGAAGAAATTCAAACAAGCCTTTTTAAAGGCTTAGGCAAGTGGGTGCAAGGTGGCATCCCCCCCCATTCACCACCGAGGCTTGATTGCCACCATTCAAGGGGCGGGACCCCTCGGTTGAAGAAAGGGAGAAGGGGTCCAACCCTTCATTGAAGGGTGATAAAAACCCCCCCTTCTCCTTTCATTCTCTCTCTCTTTTCATTTTCAAAAGGGCGAAGCCCTCTCAAATTCTAGCTAGGAGTTTTTTTTTTTTTTTCTAAGTTAGTGGGCGGAGCCCTGCATC
Source organism: Polytrichum formosum (assembly GCA_964035585.1). Classification (NCBI taxonomy): domain Eukaryota; kingdom Viridiplantae; phylum Streptophyta; class Polytrichopsida; order Polytrichales; family Polytrichaceae; genus Polytrichum; species Polytrichum formosum. Next base: position 57,362,659 of record OZ037937.1, read on the forward strand.
TATGTAGTTAGAAGAACCTCTCTCATTTTTTTGGTTAGTAGGCGAAACCTTACATCTTTGTAGTTAAGAGAAAATCCGTTCTTCTATCAAGATCTATCTTTTGCATTTCTGTAGTAGAAAGATTTGAGGAAAAATTCCTCTTTGCCTTATCTCAGTTAGAATGTGTGTTTGTGAACACACACGAAAATCTTTCCTTCTCAAAGATGAGTTAGAATCCAAGTTAAAATTTAAGGCATTATGGACTTTAGCCACTGATGGCATAAATGCTTAGGTTACCATTTGCAACCAAAATGTAGTGTTTGTTTGTTCTTGCAAAGATTTTTTGTTGCTATCCATATTCAGTCTTCAATTGCAATTTGGTCGAGACAGCAATTAGTCGTGATTTTCCAAGTCGGAGCTTTTGTCCGGCCTCCCAGAGCCGTTTTCAGTACAGGTGCAAGTTTACGGACGTGCGTCCGTAAACTCTTAAGACTATTTATATAAGACGGAAAGAATTCTTCCGCACAATACATGTGCAAAGTTTACGGACACGCGTCCGTAAACTTTTAGGACTAATTACGTAGAACATAAAAAATTCTCCCGTAAAGTTTACGGACGTGCGTCCGTAAACTTTTAAGACCATTCGTGCATAGCAAAAAAACTCTTCTGCACAACACATATACAAAGTTACGGACACGCGTCCGTAAACTTTAGGGCTAACTGCATAGAATATCAAAATATTTCCCGTAAAGGTTTACGGACGTGCGTCCGTAAACTTTTAGGACTAATTACGTAGAACATAAAAAATTCTCCCGTAAAGTTTACGGACGTGCGTCCGTAAACTCTTAAGACTATTTACGTAGGACGGAAAGAATTCTTCTGCACAATACATGTGCAAAGTTTACGGACACGCGTCCGTAAACTTTTAGGACTAATTACGTAAAACATAAAAATTCTCCCGTAAAGTTTACGGACGTGCGTCCGTAAACTTTTAAGACCATCCGCGTAGAGCAGAAAAACTCTTCTGCACAACACATATACAAAGTTACGGACACGCGTCCGTAAACTTTACGACTAACTGCGTAAAACATCAACAAAAAAAGTCCCGTAAAGGTTTACGGACGTGCGTCCGTAAACTTGGCTATGCCTCCCTTCAACTATCAAACTAAATTGTTGATCATCTTACAAGGGATAATATAAATCACACCCGGTGGATGTATACCGAGTTATTTCATTTCACTCCAAAATCTAAGTATTCAACTTGTATACCCACCATCCGGGTTCAGCTTGGGCACTTGCAAGTGCAAGGCTAAAAGTCGACAAAGACATGTGAGCCATAAACTTCCACTCGGACTACAGACGCAAAAGGGTGGGAGTTTATGGCTGACATAAATGGTGCGAATTTGTCCGGTGCTCTAATTGCGAGAAGTTAAAGCGCCTTCGCGATGCACACACGATGGGCACCGAGTCATATGCGGCACATCAATTGAACTATTTCAAGCATGTAAACATGCAAGAGGCACACCGTAATGATTACTACACAAATAGAGCTTTGTCCATCTCCAGGCCCTTGGAGGTTCTTACGGTCATCCATGACAAAATGGACCATGCCAAAACAACCTCCCCATGTTTTGCAAATCGAATCAAGGCCACAGATGGATTTTTTAAGCTACCTGTATCGGTTACAGGTGAATTTGGAAACAATGTCATCGCATACCCTAAATGTTGTGGTGTTTTATTCCGTGATGTGCTTGAGAACATGGATTCACTCAAATTGGTTTATTTATACATAGATACTAATCACATTGGGTTGGCAATGCAGGAATGATTGCACATGGACATGGTGATGTCAAGTTTGCTCATTATGCTCTTGATTTGTATCCAGCGGATTCAAACCACACGATAGGGTCATTTGCAAAGCTTTTACGTGATTTAGAGAAACCGCCGGCCTATTCTTCAGGATTGTTATTTGAAAATACGGGTTCAACACCTTTATATGAAGCGGTGCTGGATGGAAAAGATGTATGCTTGCATTCGTTGCCAGAGCCACCCAGTGAACCCGTGATTGCCAAGAAATTGCCCCCCATTTTGCGTGTCCAATTGGACAATTGTGCCAAGGACAATAAAAATGGATATGTATTTGCATATTGGTCGTTGTTGGTTGCGAAAGGCATTTTCAAGGTGGTTTTTGTGTCCTTCCTATTGGTAGGCCACACGCACGATGATATTGATGCATCTTTTGGACGGTGGAGCATGAGGTTTCGGGAGGATGATTTTCCAACAATCCCGTTATTGATGAAGTCGTACATGGATTTGGAGAACGTTCCCGTCATCCCCCATATGATTGAGGAGGTGCCAGACTTCAAGGCATTTATAGAACCTTGTATTCGAAGTGGAGCTCACCGATTGATCGGGCATACGAAGGCACAACAATTCCGATTCTACATGCGTGATGATGGTGTACCCGCCATGCAATACAAGTTGTTGTGCACGACACAAGACTGGAGCCCGGCGGAGGGTCTCCTTGTGTGGCGCGTGGATGCGGATGGAAAGACGATGCTACCGGATGGAGAGCCTACGCCTTGCAAGCCAATACCTATGAAGAATTTGGAGGATATTTTGAAAGGTATATCAGGCTTCATACAATATTGGGAGAGTTTGAAAATAGCGGATGTTGGTGGAACATGTTGGCATCGCTACGGGAGTTGGATACATTATTGGACACGTGTTCGTGCCGCCTTGACAGACCTACACCAAGATAGCCCTCATACTTTGAGGCACGGGTTTTGGCCACAAACTCGTGTCGATGTACAAGCTTCGGAGGCTTGCCTTTTGGAAAATAGAGAGGTTCGTGAGGAATTTGATGTGGACGACCATTACGTTGGGCCTGCTAGTCAACGTCCCCCACCTTCTTTCCGCATTGCGGTGGATTGTCATGAAGGTTATATCTTCATTTTGCGTCCTGGAGATGAGACATATGCGAAGCCAGTGTGGGTGACAAGAGCTTTGTCTAAACCAAATTTTGCAACTTCCAGCCCTCATTTTCGACAAATACAAGTGGAGTACTACCGACCGACAGCACGGAACGAAGATGTGATTCGGCATTATACAGGCTGGGATACAAACCATAATTTTCGGTGGAAGGTGGATTCTGAGCACGGTCCATCTTGGGTGGATACAGATTCCATATTCATAGCATGGAAACCACGGAAAAATCATAGTGGATCAGTGTCCATCCCTCAAAAGTACATAACTTTTGCAAAAGACAACCTTGCTCGGATCGCACAAGAAGCAACCCACGTTGAATGAGAAGTTGGTAGGATTGTGTTAGCATGATTATAGTTTCATATGTAATTCTAGCAATATATATTATTCATATGTGTGCTCTTCAAAATTGGGGTAGAGTTTGGGTTGAACTTACGAATGCTATATTGTTTGGGGATGGATGAATATCCATTTACTATATTTCAAAACAAATGTGAAGTTCATCTTATTATTAAGTTTGGGACTAAATTGTCGATTGAAGAAATATGCATTTATTACATGCACTTTGTATGTTGCAATGTCTATATTTTATTGACCATGCTAATAATAGAAATCATTTTATATGTTTTTTGGGTGAATGTTGTTTGGAGTGCTCCCCACAATGTGTTTTTGTTGATGGAGTTGGTGTCGAGTGCTCTACCATATGTGCTTATGTCCGCACATCATAGACCTGCGATATTAGAACATATAATATATTTGAGATTGTTGACAATATAGTTTCGGGCATCTTCATGTTGTTTGATCCATATATTAATTTGAGACTAGAGAAAGTCTCAATTTAACGAATATAGTGTTTGATAGTCTTGCATTTTAGTATGCAAGGGGAAGATATTCTTGAGCATACTAATGGCAAGTGTCATTTGTGTACACTTCAGTCAACTTGCAGACCGTTGTGTAACATAGGCATGCACCTCATAACACTATCGAAGATACTCATGCCAAGACATTAGTGAGCACACTTGAACGCCAAGTGTCATGAGGTGCATAACATTACTTAGCTAATGAGCTATGTTCATGGGCCCACCAGTAACTTCGAGAATAAAGACTCTGGATGCTAGAATCCCACTGCTTTATATTGAAGGTTAAGTCAGGGTCGCTAAACTCAACTCATCAGCTGAGTAATGTTATGTGACACTTATGGTGAAATGTTATAGTCATCAATGCAACCTAGCATACACCTCAAAATAGGACAAGTGGGGCTATTACACATGTGACACTAAATACCATAAGCAGTGTAGCATTACCGGGGTGTGGTGGGTCCTTCCATTCTTGACATTGTATGTTTCCTTTTGGCACTGAGTTGATGTTGTTTAAAGGCCCATGGACCGGACGGTGGGACAAGTGAAGCTACCAACATGCATGAATCACATGTTTGGCAGGCATTATAAAACTTTTTAGTGTTTTCGCATGTTGCGGCGGCCGGCTTGTTAATAAATTGATGAACCTGGCTTAACTTACAGCCCACTCCTTTGTAGAGTTAAATTCTAGAACATTTGGTTTTGCTTGCACATCAAACTGGGAACTTGTCCTATAAAAGGTTGACACTCTACTACATGATGATGTCATAACTTCTTGAAGGTTCTCAACCTTTTTTGCACGATCATTAGAGTTATCGTAAAGCAAATTAGATGAAACCGTGGGTTTACATAGTCCCAAACCCTGACTTTGTGAGAATTCACACAAAGTCATCCAAGTTCCATAACATTGTTAAGCAGTGTGTGTTCGTTCATGTGGGCCCTGAGAATATACCCATGGGATGTCCCAATCTAGTGCAATTCAAGACTTAATATGAGTCTCCTTGCACTAAAGTCGAGGCATCCATAGCTGACTAGATTCATGAACCGCTCACTAGGGTCATGTAATGCCGACATGGATGAGATCTATACTTTGTAGGCGAACGGAGTTAAGGTTTATACGATGGCAGCTTGTGATTGATTATAGTCAAAGCATCCATTCCCAATCAGGGCCCCATCGGGAACCTATAGGTTGCCATGATTTTGATCAAGCCGGAACCAATAATGTCATGACACATGTCCATGGTTTTGATCCTAAAGTGAAGAGGAATGAGCAGTAAAATTGAATGGTTATGGAAGACTCTAGACATTGGTAATATGTTCGATCCAACTTTTGGCTTTAAAAAATCACAATAGTTTCAATTCAAGGAATAAAATTACCAAACTTTTTTTGCAATCCTCCTGATTTCTATCTCCCTGCACGGGAAAATTTGCACTACCTTATACTTTTCCGAATCTCACACATAATTTCTTAAGTGATCGGTTATGGGCACCTCTACTCTAGATTGGGGCATCCCATGGTTATATTCTCAAGGCCCACATGAATGAACGCTAAACATTATTCAACCATGTGGATTGGTTTCATGACCTTGGAATATGTCAATTATATTATGTGAGCCCCCCAAAAGTAAGAATATTCATTTACTATTCATACATTTAGGCTGAACTTGGAAATTTGGGTGGAGTTATGCTCTTGGCACTATGCATAGGAATCATTGTTCATCCTAGTAATATTCGCAGGAAACATTGTTCATCCCATAAACTATTCCCTAAAAATATACTATACATAGAAGCACCATCATTGAAAATACCGACACTATTCATAAGATTCTTACTATTTGCACTGACACTATTCATTATTCGTACTGGCGTCAACTTCTTCCTATTTTCTAAGCTTCTTCCCATGAAGGCAAGATAGTGGAGGTCCACATCATATGCTAAATATAGAATGGAAAACAACCATGCAGTTGAATAATGTTATGTGCACATTGCTTAATAATGTTATGTTTTTTAATGCTCAAAGTATGATACAGAAAGAGTGGTGTCAGGCTATTAAAAATCAACTTTCTAACTTGTCCTACTAGGATGGGCAGGGCATTGTACCTTTGCATAGGTCGATCTGGGATTTAAGGATAATGGGTCCCATGCACATACCCTGTTTTAGATCCTAAAATTCTCTCACGTTTGAGAGGTGGAAAGAGGAGGTCCCCAAAGCTTCACCCAACTTTCACAATAGGCTCCAATGAGCTGTTAATATAAAGTTTTCTCAAAGAAGGATCAAACTCATGGTTTCGTCCCTCTTTGAGAGACTTTAGGGATAACTCTTTTATGCACTCATCTTGGAGACTCTTGTGATGAATGATAGTATGTTGGAATGCTCTTTCCAAACCGAGCAAGATAAACTCCTCATTTGCAAGCCTTTTAACCCTAAAATGCATATGGGCTCATATATGATCCTTGACTTTCACATAAACTTTCGTTTTATATGCTTATTCTACTCAAGATGGCACGTTATTTGGTCAAAAGTTACATATATGGTAAATGAAATTTTTCTTATGAATTTTTTTCTTACAAATGCCAACTAGTGGTGTAGGGAATTTTTTATGTGGGAAGGGGGTTGCACCATCAGGTATATATATGCAAATGTAGAAATTATACATAGTCTTAATTTCAAGTGTATGTACTACAGTCTAACCTCATTACTATGACATTCGTTTATACAACACCCTCGATATTATGACACGTTTTTGCGCGACCAAATTTTTTAGTTCAAAACTCCCTCTTTTATACGACTACGACACTCGATAGTGCGACATTTAGGATCTCCGTTTTGTCATATTAAAGAGGTAGTTAATGCTAAACTTCCTTTCATCTATGTTATGTACATCTAAAATACATTCATTTTCACTTGGGAACTACTTGGGAACTTCACTTACCATTGGGAATTAGAGTTACTAGTGCGGAATGGACATGGTTAGGGTTAGAGTTATTTAAAGTTGTGTTTTTGGAAATGGACTTAGTATGCATTTCTTATGAAAATTGGGGTTGCAAGTTGCACCTAGGTTTAATTTTGACAGGTGGGAGGAGGCTAGGGGATCTAACATTGTACCTCCTGAGTGAGGGCCTACTATAGAAATATAAAGAGAATCTCATTATATTGAAAAACTTAATTTGAAGAAAAAAATGAAAAAAAATAATTTTTGATTTTTTTGTTTTGAAAATGGAGTTGGTTGTATTTTCAATTGTCTTGGACCATGCATCTTGCATCCATGCTAATCATATTTAAGATAAGATTGAACATGTAGGGCTTTCAAAACAAAAAAACATTGCATGTTGATATGGAAGTCTAAGGATGCGATAGTTGATACACAAGCGTGGATTTGCATGAATATTTGGAAGCTTCTTTTCCCTTAGGGTGTAGAGGTAAGGTCCCAAGGGAAGTGCAATGATTTCCATACTTGTAGCACGTGGGTGCACAATAGGGGTATTAATTATGAATATGTTTCACAACAAACACGCGTAGAGCTAGGTATTCCTTTTCTTGGTACTGTAGATATCTCAGACGGTTGTCCCCAATCATCTTAGAAACCACGTGAAAATAAAGGTAGTATTCTTTATATTCTTTGGAACTAAAAGATATCAAGAAGTTAGTTTTAAGAAAGGGTGCGAGAAATATGGCATTCGTGAGTATAATTGACGTTGGATGGTGAAAATGAGTTGTAATAGAGAAAATGGTAAGTCTTAGTTAGCATTGGGTTATGCCTATGACTGGATTAATGAAATGTTTTGAATGTTGTTTCATGTGTTGTAAATGAGAACTTAGGGCCACTTCACACATGAGCCAAGAGCCGTGACCATGAAATTGTGAGAGCCCAAAGGTTGTCCCAACACACCTCCAAAATCATGTAGTGTGGTCACGGATCCTCAAGTGTAGTGTGAAGTCATATGTGACCAAGCCCTCAATCAAATGCTATTTCAATGAATTTCTATTCATGCGGGTCCTCACACATGATAAAATAGAATAAACCATCGGTTGTGAGCGTTCAGAGCGCCATGGTCTCCCGGTTTTGTGTTAGGCCTACCTCCGAGAAGTGGTTTTTCAAAATAGTCCAAGTGACCATGTCACATGATCCATTCGATGCCATGTAGGAATCTATGTAGACTTTACATCCATCTTGCATTCACATACTCCGTTGGTCCCTCAAGCGTAGTGTGAAGCGAACTTGGACCGGCTCTGCCTTTTCCACCAATGAGAGTGCTTGAAGTGTAATGGTCACGGGCTCTTAGTCTCGTGTGTGAAGTGGCCCTTTGGGAGCCTAGGGCTCGCTTAGGTTTGCATAGAGAGTTGTCACTCATGACGATGTTAGCATGGTGGTAGGAAAAGGCCAAAGGCTACTGAGAGGGAGCATTGACACCACCTATGTTGATGAGCTTGTTCTCAAGCTTGGGAGTTGTACCATCCAATTTTTGCCACTACTTAAGGCTACGTGTTCCATGAGCGAATTTTGTTGAAATTTGTGGTTGATGTGCAAATCTGTAGAAGACACCACATCCCTCTTGTATTTTTTGTTTTGATGGTTTTCTGTGCTCGTGCTTCGATGAGAATATACATAGTTGGAGACTTTGATTATGACCGATTCTAGTTACATCCGAGTGACAATAAGAAAGGAGTTGAACATGAGATGTGGAGGCATAACATTATTCTGTTGCTATCAACCGTTCCATTCTAATAATATCAATACATTATTTCATTTAAGTTTTTCAACTTGAACCTGTCAATGCAATGCTATGCTTGTGAGAATGAACAAAATATAATTTCGAATAGAATCTGGCTTATTCCCGGCCCCACCCAGCATACAAACTCAATTGAATAATGAAATCGGATTTCCCTACATCTCAATTGTTTCATAGTTCTAGGTGAGCACTTGGGAAGCACTCTTCTTGTAGAAGGTTTGTCACTAGTGTAAATAGCTAAATTTAGGTATGTAGGATCATCTTTTTGATCAAGTTAAGAAAATTTCAGGTCTTCTTGTCAAAATTAAACATGTTGTAACGTTGAATATGGTGACATGTAGAACTAATAAGTAGATTGGTACCAACAATAAGATAGGCTTTCAAAGTCATTGTTTTTGTGCTTTTCCAACACATGTTAATAGACCCCAAGAGTTTATATGTTGTCTAGATGATCGACTGCATCTTTGTAATTCTGGCTCTAGAGAATGCAAGAGATCGGTGCAACACCCTTGTGTGTCACATGTAGTGACTATATGTTTTGTGAAACTTAGAAAATACCTCTTGCGTGTCACATTCTCCTTGCACCACTCCCAAAAAGAATTTCTAGGAAAATAATAATAATAATATAGGGTGTAAAACATAAACAAAAACAAAAACAATACTTACCTATAACAGTCAAAGAAAAGGAAGAAGTAAAATAAAGTAACATATTAATCCAGATGTAAGGGTAAACCTAGAACTTGACCATAAAAAACACAACTTGGATAACCCCATTTAAATACCCAGTTTTTATGGGTGGTTCTACAATTTGAAAAGAGGTGATCTCCCCAAGGTAGATATATTATGGATAAATAATGCATTATGAAACAATGAACCCATACGTAAATTAACAACAAGGGCATACTCATATAGGAGATTATAGAGGTTAGGTAGGAGTTAAGTTGAAGAGAATCATTCAACATCATCAAATTTAATCAAACATATCAATAGTTTATTTACGGCATTGCTTGTCACCAACCCAACACCTCAAGATTTGGGGTTTGATTTCAAAGTGATGGGGGTCTAGAGTAAGTATTAATCATTGTAGACTTGAAGATGGTAAATCAGTTGGTTACAACGACATTCATGCTATAACACAATTTGTACAAGTGACATATAATGAATGAATGAGTTGACCACAACTTCATTATGCAATAACAATTTATGTTTGCCAACAAATATTAGAGGACTAGACTTGCAAGTTTTTTTTCCCCTTGAGTGCATATCATGTGGTATTATCTATTCATTTTATTTTCTACATGGTACATATACATTATGCTCTTTCTTAGCTATAACTTTATACATGTATCATTTTTCTGTCCACCCAAAAACCATACATAGGGGTACCAAATTGAAGGTGACATTTCATGAAGTCTGCAACTCCTAGATAGTAAAGTGAAATATCAAGTGCATCCTCATACAACTAATTATGCCTTTAAAATATATATTTAAAGACTAATGTTTGAAAGCTAAATCAAAATCTTGACATGCCAAATTTCTTTGCAAAATATTGCGAGCAAAACTCCTAGCAAGTTGGTATTACATAATTAAATAAGGACCCCCAAATAGTTTGAACCTTGGTGTTCCAAAAATTATATGGACATATCCTTCCCACCACTAACAACCATGCTCCAAGGTTACCATTACCCCAAGCCATGTCCCTTTATTGTATCCACAACCCACCCACCCACCCCCTTATATATCTCAGTCCTACCCCAAATTATCAAAACCAAACCCACCCCAACAAGTCATCAGATGAGTCCCAGTCATAGAGTCCACCACTGACATGTAACAATAGCCCTTGGGGTGAAGAGACTCTCCATGTATGCTTGCCCTCACAAGCACTAGCATTTATATTATTTGTCAATGTCCTTTTGTTCTAATTGGCCCCTAACGGACCAGGTGTACAACTCCAAAGATTTCTCCCAAACAGGGTTGTCTATCCCGCCGTTGTGACGGTGTCGTGCCGTCACGACGTGTCGTGTCGTGACGGACCCCTCCGTCACGACACAATAGGGTCCACGTAGGGTCAACATAGGGGGAGCCGACTAGGGTGGGTAAAATACTTACCTTCTTGCCAAGGTGGCGTCCTATGTGGCAGAAAACGTCGACGTGGATGTGCATATTTCCCCTGCCACGTAGACCATTTTGCCATTGTGTTTATCATTGTGTTAAAATCAAAGTAATAAAATATTACTAAGGAGGGTGTGGGGCGGACGGGGGCGGACGGGGAAGGGGGGTGGTGCGGACGGGGAAGGGGGGTGGAGCGGACGGACGGGGGGGTGGTGCGGACGGTGGATGGGGGTGGAGCGGACGGACGGGGGTGTGGAGCGGACGGGGGAGGGGGGGGTGGGGCGGACGGACGGGGGTGGAGCGGACGGGAGAGGGGGGGGGGTGGGGCGGACGGAGGAGGGGAGGGGCGGACGGAGGAGGGGGATGGAGCGGACGGGGGAGGGGGGGGGTGGGGCGGACGGACGGGGGTGGAGCGGACGGACGGGGGGGTGGAGCGGACGGGGGAGGGGGGGTGGGGCGGACGGACGGGGGTGGAGCGGACGGGGGAGGGGGGTGGGGCGGACGGACGGGGGTGGAGCGGACGGGAGAGGGGGGGGGGGTGGGGCGTCCCACCCGTCCCACCCGTCCGCCCCGCGTTCCCTCCCGTCCGCTACCCTCCGTCCGACACACGTTCCCCACCGTCCGCTCCTCGTTCCCTCCCGTCCGCCCCACGTTCCTCTCCCGTCCGCACGCATTCCCTCACGTCCGCTCCACGTTCCCTCCGTCCGCCACACGTTCCCCGTCGTCCGTACCCCGTTCCCATCCTGTCCGCACCCGTTCCCTCCCGTCCGCCCCGCGTTCCCCCCGTCCGCCCCGCGTTCCCCCCGTCCGCTCGGAGTTCCCCTACGTCCGCTCCGCGTTCCCTCCCGTCCGCTTTCCGATCCCTTCCGTCCGCCCGCGTTCCCTATCGAGTTCCCTTCACGTCCGCTCCACGTTCCCTCCGTCCGCCACGTTCCCTCCGTCCGCCCGTTCCCCTCCCGTCCGCGCCTCGTTCCCTCCCGTCCGCCCGAGTTCCCTATCGCGTTCCCCACCCGTCTGCTCCTCGTTCCCTCCGTCCGCCCCCACGTTCCCTCCGTCCGCCCCCACGTTCCCTCCGTCCGCCCCCTAGTTCCCGCCCGTCCGCCCCTAGTTCCCACGTTCCCCATACGTCGTTTTCGTACCCTAAACCCTAATTCCGACCGGGATCCCATAATGATTGGGCTCCTCGTTGCCTATATAAAGCCGTGAGGCTTTAGTTCCTACCACTTTCCTCTCCTCCCACCACATAGGGACCCGAGACCTTGTTGCGTCCCAAAGGACAGCATCACCGCGCGGGTCTCAAGGGGTTTGGGAGGGCAGGGCAAATTGTGGGGGAACCCTCGCAATTTTTTTTTCAGATTCACTCGCTCCCGTGATTTTTATCACGAGAGATTTTCACACTCACTTATTCACGTGATTTTTATCACGACTCATTTTCAGATTCACTCACTCACGTGATTTTTATCACGATGGAGGGGGAGGGCATTGCTCCTTACGAGAACGAGGATTTGAGGGTGCACCGTGCTTGGCTCGTAGGCAATGCATCGGCGAATACTGCCGAGGGTACGGGAAGCGATCCTGGAAATGGAAGTACTGCAGCACGTCCACCATCCAAAATCCCTTTCAGTTTGACGAAGAGTTCTTGGCTGTTGGTCATTCGGGAGGCAACCAAACACGGGGAAGCCGTGGAACACGTGGGAGTCGGGGAAACAGTGGACATAGAGGGAGAACTGGAAAGGGACCAAGCTCAGGCAGTTCCACAGAAATACATGCACCGGCTCGTTCGGAGAACGTGCCACCACAATCTCCGACACGGCGGACATCAAGACCGGAGAGCCCTGCACGTGATGTACCTCAGGGTTCGGAGCAGACTGAAAGACGGGGATTAAAACGCCCAGCAGTTTCGGAAGGGACGGAGGACGGGTCCGCAGCATCGGGTTCGCAATCAAAGAAAAGGAAACATAGAGGCAAACGCGACCCGCGGACCGATGAGGCTCGAAATCATTGCAGGATCGTGTTGTTGGATTGGTTTAGAAGTAACAGCATGGTTTATTTGGAGAAAAAATACCTCAATGATGGTACAAAGGGTTTAGAGTTGGCGAGGAACGAGTTGATGCTTATTCTCACGGAAGCCACGTCTGGACCGGAGTTTGAGGAAGCTAGGGGCATGAGCGATTGGAACACATGGATTGAAAAACAAGCTGTGGAAGCAATCTACAATCCAACGATGTCATATGAGGCTATGCATCCTGGAGAGGGAAGTAGTGGTGGGAGGAGGTCCGAGCTGTACATTAAGCTAGAGAATTGGAAAAGAGGCGTAATAGCAGCAAAAGGCACATCCGCCCGCAACCTTCCCGTTTTTATTGACAGGCAGCTGGCAGACAACATTGCCACTCAGGGCCGGCAGGGTGTCATATGGTTGCCTAGGAATGTGGAGATCAAACCCTTGGATAGGGAAATCTTCCAAGGGACCTTCGGAGTGGTGCGGAGAGTCACAATTCATGGAGCATCATTCATCCCTAACTGGATAGAGTGGGCTGGGAAGACCATGAAGGCCACGAATAGTCTGGAGAACCGAAAGGAGCGTTCGGTTGAAGCATTGGCATGCCCAGTAGATCATCCTGGGATAATCAAGCTACAATACCTCCACCCGAAAACATACGAATCCTATTCGATGTGGTGGAATGGAGGCTCCTTGAAGAACATGAGGGTCTATGACCACCAAGTTCCGGAAACCCACGAGCGCACAATCCTTCACATGCCTGGGGCAGACTTTGAAGCACGGAAACGGTTGGTTGTATATCGAAGGCATCGAGCTTATTTGGCATGGGCTCTAATGTGCATTGTGGATGTAGTGCACAAGCATGACGTGTTGCACAATGACCTTAATCCCAACAATGTCATGCTGCATTTCCCACAAGACCGTGAGAACACGGTTTTCATTGGTGTGTGTGATTGGGGGATGGCATCATGGGGAGATGAAGACGCACCCTCCAACTATGGAAAAGAATCAGTGGATGAGATGAACAAGCACCGCATAAAATACAACTGTGCTGGTCCAGAATTATTCCATGTACGAGGGCAGCGTGGAACATCTACCTCTCCGGTGAGGATGGCTCGGAAACATAGGCACACGTTTCTCTCGGAGTCCTTCTCAGTGGGTGCTTTGGCAAAGAAGATTTATGCCAGGGATTCGACTTCCTCGTTGTTTCAGCTAAACAGTGATCCAAATGGCTTGAAGATGCGGTTTGAGATAGCATTGGATGCATTGACGAAGCCCAATCCAGCGGAAAGGTCAACCATCACACACGTAGTGAACATGTTGAAGTCGCCTCCATACAACATGGTTAACCCGACAATGTGCTTCCGTGACACTGCAAAATAGTTTTTTTTTGTTTTCTTTGCAGCAATTTTGGATCATACCAATTTTGTAACCGTTGGAGATGTAAATAAAGCCATCATTTTTTCATACACAACTTGTATATTGTATGAGATTTATGGATCTTAGTGCAATGTTCATACTCCATGAGGATTTTTGCTTCATAATCGAGAAGAAGTCTATGGGAGACTAACCAAGGTTCTCGCCTCTCGTGAGGCCACATCATTCTTTCACATCGTTGTTATCACATCCATGTGCTAAGTTCAAGTTAACTATAGTTGTTCGTGATATGTCTTGCCAAAATGCAATTACCTATATTTATTCTAATTTTGGTATGCCACAAAATGTAGTCAACTATAGTTATATCTAGTTAACTAAAGTTGAGCACAATGTTGCAATAGTTATATCGGTTGTACACGTGATCCTAAACATCTCTAAATGTTCTTTCTTGTACTCCACACATATTGCACACATACTTCACAATTGCTTATATTTATATTTATATAATTCACAATCACTTTTTTTTGGAAGTTTGGACATAGTCTCGGTTTTTTGGCTCTCAAAAATTCATATGAAGTCCAAAAAATGAGTTCTTGGTATCCATGGATAGGTAATGAAGTCCTCTACAAGAATATGCAATAAAAGTCCTCTACATAATAGTCCCCCCATCCACATAATAAAGTACACTAAAATAGCAATAATCAACTAAGGGTGAACGTAAAGTGGTTAAAAAAATTTCTCTTGGAACTGAGAAGTGGATGCATAGTTTCATATTGCTTTGTGCTTGTTTATCTCAACAGAAACTGTTCGGTTGGTGAATTAAAAATAAATAAATAAATCATAGAAGTGGTACAACATATTATACAAGTCATAACTTTATTATTGCGACAACGTTATAAATGCCCTTTATTAATCATATACATGAACAAACGATGCAAACTATAATATTCCACTTCATTCCGTCATCCCAACCTCGTAGATGCTCCTGGCTTCCGGCGAGGCTCCATTTTTGGAAGAGGATTCGGCTGAAGTAAATCAAAATAGCTAATCGTTCGGTCTTTCATCCGTTCCTTCAATGGTAGCCGATGAGGCGACAATCCTCTCCTCTTCTTACGAATAGACATAGTCTTTGAAGATTCCCCCGCTACCTTGACTATTTCAATGTCGATTGAAGTCTCCTCCACATCCACATCCACATCCACATCCACATCCACATCCCCGGGCTTCTCCAAAATATCCGCACACAAATCAATTAGATCATTTAGATCTCCACCCACGCATTGTGTGTGGTCCTTTTCCACCGCA
The DNA here is from genome assembly GCA_964035585.1 of Polytrichum formosum. Taxonomy (NCBI): domain Eukaryota; kingdom Viridiplantae; phylum Streptophyta; class Polytrichopsida; order Polytrichales; family Polytrichaceae; genus Polytrichum; species Polytrichum formosum. The sequence continues at coordinate 57,378,004 of OZ037937.1, forward strand.
TCGATCTCAAAGTTGTCTGCATATCGTCGTTGTTCCTCCGCCGCCCTCATCCTCCAAGCTTGTGTAGATTGTGAGAAGGGAGTCATGACATACTCATCACGAAATCGATCCCTAGCACTTCTCTCATCTCTCTCACGCTCGGGTGTTGCATTGAATGGAATATGGGGATCGTCTAAATTGTGTATCTCCTCATCGCATTCTACACCCTCAAACATGACTCTCCCCTTTCCCATCCTATCCATGATACTCTACCTTCGTTATATGTATGAGTCTCAATGATCTACTTATATATTGACCTCTAAGGACTTGATGACCATGACCAATAATTGATGTAATCCAATATGTAGAGGATCCAATTCTCGTTAGTAAGATAAAGTCAACGCAATCGGAATAAAAATAAAGTTGGTTAGGTTAAAAATGTACACTTTTGAAAAAATCTTCCGACATCCGCATCGGAAACCTCTTTGATACCTCTTTGAACTTTCCATATTTGATTAGTTATCCACTCATTCAACAAATCACCAATTTGTGCTTCAATCATAGTGGTTCATATGGTTTCATAACCGATGTCACCCATCCGAATGCACTTTCCTTCAATAAATCATTAATTTGTGCTTCAACCTTAGTGGTTCATATGGTTTCATAACCGATGTCACCCATCCGAATGCACTTTCCTTCAATAAATCATTAATTTGTGCTTCAACCTTAGTGGTTCATATGGTTTCATAACCGATGTCACCCATCCGAATGCACTTTCCTTCAATAAATCATTAATTTGTGCTTCAACCTTAGTGGTTCATATGGTTTCATAACCGATGTCACCCATCCGAATGCACTTTCCTTCAATAAATCATTAATTTGTGCTTCAACCTTAGTGGTTCATATGGTTTCATAACCGATGTCACCCATCCGAATGCACTTTCCTTCAATAAATCATTAATTTGTGCTTCAACCTTAGTGGTTCATATGGTTTCATAACCGATGTCACCCATCCGAATGCACTTTCCTTCAATAAATCATTAATCTGTGCTTCAACCTTAGTGGTTCATATGGTTTCATAACCGATGTCACCCATCCGAATGCACTTTCCTTCAATAAATCATTAATTTGTGCTTCAACCTTAGTGGTTCATATGGTTTCATAACCGATGTCACCCATCCGAATGCACTTTCCTTCAATAAATCATTAATTTGTGCTTCAACCTTAGTGGTTCATATGGTTTCATAACCGATGTCACCCATCCGAATGCACTTTCCTTCAATAAATCATTAATTTGTGCTTCAACCTTAGTGGTTCATATGGTTTCATAACCGATGTCACCCATCCGAATGCACTTTCCTTCAATAAATCATTAATTTGTGCTTCAACCTTAGTGGTTCATAAACCCTAAACCCTAAACCCTACGTCATTCCAAATTACTACCACATATGTGCCATTGATTTGTTCTCACACTCATGTAGAAGTGTTTCCATACATGGTTTGAGGGTTTAGGTTCCTAGCTTTCCAACGAACCCACCTGCTTTTTTTTTCGATGCTTACATTTTTTTCATTATAATAATCAATCATTGACAAGATCTTGGCCGTTAGATTGGAGGGGTTATTTTGAGCAAGTAATAAAGTCGCATGCTCCTTTGAGTTTGGACTTTTGGGCTTGGCCTTTGGAGGCTTCACACTATGCCCAACTAAGGCTACCCTTACTATATTTTATTGGCTATTTAGGGTTCATTTCTTTGGACTCTCAACAAAGTTGGGCCGCTCAATCGCACTTTGATCCACTCCCAAGGGTTAACATTTATAGATGGTGACTATAGTGTCCGTTTTTTGGCTCTAAAAAATTCATATGAAGTCCAATTCATATGTGGTCGCAATTCTACGCTGTTCCCCTGCCGCCCCGTTCCCTCCCGTCCGCTCCGCGCTCCCCACCCGTCCGCTAATCGTTCCATCTTTCATCCGTTCCCCCCCGTCCGGTCCACGTTCCCCACCCGTCCGCCCCGTTCCCCTCCTTTCCGCGCCACGTTCCCTCCGTCCGCGCCTCGTTCCCCACCGTCCGCTCCTCGTTCCCATCCGTCCGCTCAGCGTTCCCCACCCGTCCGCCCCGAGTTCCCTCCGTCCGCTCCTCGTTCCCCACCGTCCGCTCCTCGTTCCCACCCGTCCGCTCAGCGTTCCCCACCCGTCCGCCCCGCGTTCCCTCCCGTCCGCGAACATGGAGCGGACGGGAGGGGAACAGGGGGCGGACGGGGGGAACTGATGGCAGGGGAACGCGGAGCGGACGTAGGGAACGCAGAGCGGACGGCAGGGGAACGCGGAGCGGACGTAGGGAACGCAGAGCGGACGGCAGGGGAACGCGGAGCGGACGTAGGGAACGCAGAGCGGACGGCAGGGGAATGCGGAGCGGACGGCAGGGGAACGCGGAGCGGACGGCAGGGGAACGCGGAGCGGACGGCAGGGGAACGGTGGCGCGGACGGGAGGGAACGCAGGGCGGACGGGTGGGGAACAAGGAGCGGATGGGTGGGAACGAGGAGCGGACGGGATGGGAACGAGGAGCGGACGTGTGGGAACGAGGAGCGGACGGGTGGGAACGATGAGCGGACGGGATGGGAACGAGGAGCGGACGGGATGGGAACGCTGGAGCGTATGGAGAGGAGCGTACGGAGGGGAGCGTACGGAGGGGAGCGTGGGAGCGGACGGGGGGGAACGCTGGGGGCGGACGGGAGGGAACGGGTGCGGACGGGGGGGAACGCTGGGGGCGGACGGGAGGGAACGGGTGCGGACGGGGGGGGACTCTGGGGCGGACGGGCGGGAACGGGTGCGGACGGATGCGAACGGGTGCGAACGGGTGCGAACGGGTGCGAACGGGTGGGGACGCGGGAGCGGATGGAGGGGCGGACGGGGGTATATAAGTGGAGGGGACCACTTACATACCTTACTCCACTCCTTCTGGGCGCCCAGACAACCCTCCTCTAACACAGAGTGCGGGGTAGCGGGGCTCTCGGAGGAGTTAAGGATCCCTTTTTTGGGATCCTTTTACACTACTTTTGGCAGGTTGTGGCAGGTTTTGGTAGATCCACGTGGCCGTTATTTGGCATATTCCTTGTGACGCGCCCAATCAACTGGCCTCTGCGTGAGCGCCGGTAGCGGGGTGCTCGAAGGGTGTGCCGAATAGTTGAACTTTAATTTTTAGGGACATTTTTGAACTAATTCCACAGCAACACTATTTTGAAGTGTATGCTTGGATATTTTGTAGCACTATTATGAAGTGCAATTAGTATTTTAAAAAGTAGAGTTCTAGATTAGAATTAGAAACTCCAATTTGGGTGGAATTAGAATTAGAAACTCCAATTTTCAGACATGGCAAGTGGAGGAACTGGAGACATGGCAAGTGCAAGTGGAGGATCTAGTTCTGGGTGTTCCAGAGGACATGGACGCAAGGCCGCTGATTTGGAGTGGAATGTTTACGATGATCCCTCCCAAAAAGCCAGGGTAGGTTGGGAGAATGTACCACAACCGTGGTCAGCGAAGACTGCAATGCAGTACGTGGGCTTCCCTCACTTTGATCGGTTGTGGCCAAGACATTGTCATGAGCGACATTGCAAGGCCGTCAATGCGAGCTATACGCAGCTTGAAGACGTGGAGGCAAAATGGAGATTCCTAACGATACTTAGAAGTATCTCCAATTTGGATAGATGGCCCAAGAGTGCAATTCCAAAGTCGGTGGCGTGTATGATGTATGCGGAGCACGTGTTGCGAGTTAGGGTGGATTGGTCAAGTTTGGGTGCTCTGCATGATCAAAAATTTGGGGGTATTGGAATTGCATTCACTAAATGCACAGTTCCGGATATTCCATACACTCCCGTTCCGGAGTGGTTCAAGAAGAATCCTAAACTAGTGGATGAGCCTGGGGCACCAATTCCAGAAGGTCGGGAACCAAAAAAACCACGTACTCGCAAACGACCAGCCAATGACGTGGAGATGGCCATCGAGGAGGCGTTTGAGCATATGGATGAGGAGGGCATGGAGGTAAATGTCGATGTGGTTAACGAGCTGGTTAACCAGGTGGTTAACGAGGCCCTAAACGAGATAAACCCTCGTCAACTTGGTGCGGACATGATGGAGAGCAGAATGGAGGCATTGCGCCAGCAACATGCCGAGGAAATTCGTGAGTATAAAGCAAGGATTCTCGAGCTGGAAAATCGACTTGCAACACTTACGATGGGGGAGGCTGGCAGTTCAAGTAGTACACCAATTAACATCCAGTCTTTGGAAGCAGAGAGGGATACAGCTTTACAGGAGGCCATGATTGCAAAGTCACAAGCAGCGGACGTATGTACGAGGAATGAAGTAATGCAAGGAAAGATGGAGGCTTTGCAAAAGGAGGTGGTGGACATGCAACAACAACTTCAAGTGGTCAATGAAGTGGTTGTCGATCACGAATCCAAGATTGGCACACTGGAGGAGCAGAATGCAAGGTTGAGGAAATTTCTATCGGATGCGATCGTGGAGCGAACCAATATGAGGACAGGGACATTGCTTTCTATGGCCAAGGCTCGTCAATATGAAGCTGAATTTGAGAGCATCCAGCGAGAATGGAACCGCAATCATAGATTGCGGAACTTGATGCTCACGTCATGGCCAGATCAAGAACATATGTACCCTAGTAGGTGGGATGATGAGGATGACTTGAAATTGCCTAACGGGAGCTTGGATTGGCGGCAACTGATCGACTCCGATCACCATTGGGATGTGACCCAAGTGCATGAATATCCATACAGCATGAGGGGTGAGTTGTTATGGCCGGGTCCACATCCAATGGTCTTCGACGGATCCGTGTGTGGGATTTGCGGCAGTCCATTTGGTCCAGAGGGATGCTTTCAAGTTGGATCGTGTGGGGGCCAATTCCATCCACAATGTCTGATAGTGACAATGATCAGGAGACGGCAATGTCCCCATTGCAGATCACCCTTCCACCCTCGTTTGTACCTCCAATTTGGCCTTCGGGATTACATGCCTAAGGACTGGGTGGTAAGGCCAACGGACTATCCCTTCAATCTTTGCGAGTTTGATGGGACTTCTGTTGAGTGGAATTGGTTATTCAATCGTGCAACGGTTGAACTTTGGAACGATAACAAAGATGGCGAATGGACACAAAATCCACGTCAAATTTTGTATGTTGCAGACGAGTTGTTTCCCAACAAGCCCCCAAACCATGGCATGAAAAGATTTTTGTACCAAACTTTTGGTTGGCATTGGGATGCGACAACCATGCAATTACGGAGAGGCATTCAACCTCCTTTTTATAATGCAAGTGGTGAACTATCAATATCGGAGCATGAGTTGGAAGAAGATGCACATGAGATGCCCATGGAACGGGATTCCCATTTTGAAGCGCACTTAGAGCAGTCGTACCACAAACACAGAACGCAGTTGGAGGCAGTTGAAGCACTCTTGAATAGAGTTACGGATGATGCGGTATTGAGATGGCTAAATGGGGGGCCTAGACCACGTAATGCCACTCCACTGTCTCCTGGAAGTCGTCCATATCTCACCCGTGAAACCACGCGAATGATGGAAGCCGGGGAATCATCACGAGCACGACGAGGATCTACTTCAGCTGCAATAGACCTCGATTCAGATTCGGATTAGGCATTTTTGTAGCATGTTTAGAAAGTTGTATAGGAACGGAGGAAGACTTTGTACACATTGAACATATTTCATGTTCAAAGAATATGTAATATAAAGAGGAGTTACCGACAAGTTGTCATTTCTAAGATCGTGTAAAAGATAGCATATGGATGTCACATGTTTTAATGTTATTCGAAACTTTTAAAAACTCACTTGAATATTTGTAATTCATATGATAGTCTAACCAAAAGTACTATTGACTACATAGTCAATATTGAATACCACATAAAGATATAATTATATAAATATGCAATAAATAATTTTAAAAAACATGTAATAAATAATTTTATTACTATAATAAAATGATACAACTTCGAACGTAACGTTCGCTTTGTGGTCTAAATGTCTTACCGAAGGCCCTAAGGTTGTAACTTGTATCAATTTTGACGGAAGTAATAAATTATGGGAGTACGTGGGAGCACCGAAAGAACACATTTGTGCAAAACCATTACGTTCGAATCCGTACTGTAGGATCATTTGCTTCGACACATCTTGGGTCCTCTTCAGACTCGTCTGTGCTGAAATCATCATCCGTTTGGGGAGTCGCGCTTCGAAGATGCAACTCTCGGTCACGTTGTGAGAAAATTATCCTCTTGGTCGGCCGGGAGCCATCTGCATCCTGTATGCCATTTTCATCTAGATGTGGTCTACCCTCATCTTCATTGTAGTCTTCAGCAGTAAACGGAAGCGATCGTCCCTGATACCTCTTCCTAGTACGTTTGACACCTCTCGTAGTTCTCTGGCGCCCTCCACCCGTACCACGACTTGAGTGCACTTCATCTCTACTTCCATCTATAAAAGCATCCCCTGTTGTACTTCCGCCTCCAACTCCAAGACCACCTCTTCCATTGGATTGACTGTGTGGAAGTGAAACAGACGCGGGTGGAATTGCAATTGGTATGTTCTCAACAACATGTCGTCGTACAGAAGGACGACGTGGCGCCTCTATAGTAACATTTCTTGAAACATTGTGCATAGCAACCAAAGTAGCACCCACCGCAGTTGCACGTGAAACACCCAATCTAGAAGTATTGGCAATACTTCGAGTGAGAGGACGATGTTGACCTTGTGCATGCAATTGCACCGTAGAGGTGGATGCAATCCTTTGAAGAGCACGGAATCGAGTTGTAGGCATTTCAGGAACATTGGGCGTTGGATCTTCTATACGATGGTTGGATATGAGGGAGGCATCCATGGATTCAGAATGTACTCGGGTTGGAAGTGGATCATGTTGGACGTGCGTTGGCTCATTTACGGGTAGTACATTGTCGCCTTCACCAAATGAAAGAGAATCGCTCCGATGTTGCAAGGAATCTACTTCAATTCCCACATTCTCACTTGCCCCCATAGCAACATTATGGTCAGATGGAAACCCTTCTCCAGTGTGGAGAGTTTCAACATGCGGTCTTCCAATAGACCCCTCATGATCGTCATGCATTCCGTCGTTATGTTGGGGGACATCCGGTTCATCAAACTCAAACACCCCAAGGTTTCCATCACTACCATTGCCATCCTCATCTTCTGAACCATGATTCTCGGAATCGAGGTCATCCAAATCAAAGTCGATGTCATCAACATTGTTGTCTTCATCATTTCCAGCCCTATCAGTTGGATCCACGTCATCTTCGTTGTCATCTTCTTCGTCAAGGTCATCGTCAGAATGGACCTCATTCAATTCGTACCATTGAGCAGGTCTTGGGCCCCTCCGATGTCGAATGAGCCTACTATTGGTATATATGTAGACGAGGTCCTCAGCACGACTATGCTTCAAGCGATTGCGACTCTTGTTGTGAACGTATGAGTACATGCTCCAATTGCGTTCACATGCGGATGCGGAACATACTTGTGCAAGGATACGTCTTGCTATTGTTTGGAGGGCTTTAGCTCCACCTCCCATTGCATCCCACCATTCATGGAGAGGTGCGGCATGCACGCTCGGGTCAGTAGAATCAGCAAAAGGCCCTCGATTTTCAAGAAAATCTTGGTACTGGTGGAGGATTTGGACATAAGTGTCCTCATCTTGAGCAAGCCTGCGAAGAACTCGATTTAGGATTGTCCTCGAATTGTCATCCTCATGGAGTGGGGCCCAACCACGTAGAAGCGGATTTAACATCGCTCCAGCCCAGTGTAGATCATTCAACATCAACCTCCATCTATTTTGAAACGTTACCATAGCATTTGCAGCAAGCTCAGGGCTTAAGCGAAATGGAGGTTTACTGAATCCACGAATATGGGTTTGTAAATCATGCATGACCCTCCAAGCCATTCCCATTGCAGGCGCCTTGCCGTCAAATACACGAAGAGCTTTAACAACTGGGATCACCATATACAAGAAGTTTTCGCACGTGTTCCAGAATCCATCAGAACGTATAAAGCTTCGCACAACAGAGCCCTTCATGTAAGAAGTGCCAGATCTCCTCCTCATATCACGCATTAGAGTGATCCAATCCTCATCAACCACCATTCTTTCCAAAGCATTGCGTACTTGGAGAAGACGTTCAATCATGATGAAGTTCGTAGCAAAACGGGTCTCTACAGGTAGGCGGAGTGAGAGATTTGGTGACAACCTCCGGAATATAGCTTGAGAAGCATGATGGTTTTTAACAAATACACAAATATGGCGGGATTTTTTTACCAATTTTTTCACCCATTCCTCCTTCCCCCAATCTTCTAAGAGGAGATCTAGGCAATGTGCAGCACATCCTTGAAAATATAGATCGGGATTTGCTCGAATCAAGTCGCGAGCAGCGGAGGCCATAACTGGGGCATTGTCGGTGCAAACTTGGACCACATTATGTCGACCAACCTTTTCCACAAATGGTTGAATTTGAGCAGCAACGTAGACATGATCCTTGTGATTTCCCGTGGTGTCAATGGTACCCAAGAAAACGTCTCCCTTTGTGCCACATTGAAGAACGTTTAGGAGAGGTCGGTTTTGCACGTTGTCCCATCCATCACAACATATTGTAACACCGTATTTTTCAACGGAATTCCCCAGCTTCTCCTTCACTTGCCTATCTAGGTCAACCTTTATATCAGTTAACAACTTCGTACGGATGGCATTGTACGATGGTGGTGTGTAGGCTGGCATTCGATGACGGGCAGTTTCACGCACAGCATGAACAAATGCAGGATGTCTCACAATGTTGAAAGGAATGTTAGCTTCATAAAAAGCCGTTGCCCATGCTCTATCGAGGAGTTGTTTTGTTGACACATTGAACCCCTCCGTTATGTTGAGTTGACGTAGTTCACGAGGAGGAGTGCCATATATCACAACATCAGAATGTTGAGTGGTTTGGGACATAAGCAAAGGCTCTGTTTCACTAATTACGGAGCCCGCTATAATAGGCTCCAAAGGTACAATATCTGCCACCAGAGAGTCCTCATTTACAATGCCTACATGTAAGGGCACAATGCCTCCGCAATGTTCAAACAAGGCCCTAATATGCGGGGGTACCATCCTACATGTGGAAACATCAGAAGCACCCCCTACATGAGGTCTATAACCAAGGTGGGCCAACATTCTATCTCCTCTGTAAGATATGACGAACGGGCAAAACCTACATTTAACCTGCCTTTGTGATTTACCGGGAACCCTCCCCTTATCCTCGTACCAATGATCCCATGCATCGTTTCGGCGTGGCATGACTTCAACAAAACCTGCAAATACAAACAAGTTAGAGCAAGTCACTTTGATCGCATACTAGGTCCTGTTCAAGAGTGCCACGAGGGCAACCCTAATTCACAGACACTAGATTGGACAAAGTATACTCTGCATTCGGGTCTCACGCATTCAATCCTCACTCCTCAAAGGAGAATCAAAAGACTTGAGACACACTATGTCAGTGGAGGCAAAAATGGCACCTTGCACCCTCAATTTATAGTGTTCGAATCGGACGGGGGAGCGGACGGAAGGGGTGGGAGCGGACGGGGGTGCGGCCGGGGGAGCGGACGGAGGGGGGGGGAGCGGACGGGGGAGCGCACGGAGGGGGGGGGAGCGGACGGGGGGGCGGACGGGGGAGCGGACGGGGGGGGGGGGCGGACGGGGGAGCGGATGGAGGGGGGGGCGGACGGGGGAGCGGACGGAGGGGGGGGGCGGACGGGGGAGCGGACGGAGGGGGGGGAGCGGACGGGGGAGCGGACGGGGGAGCGGACGGGGGAGCGGACGGGGGGGGGGGGGGGCGGACGGTGGAGCGGACGGGTGAGCGGACGGAGGTGGGGGGAGCGGACGGGGGAGCGGACGGGGGGGCAGACGGGGGGGCGGACGGGGGAGCGGACGGAGGGGGGGAGCGGACGGGGGGGGCGGACGGGGGAGCGGACGGGTTGGGAGCGGGGCGGGGGACGTGGGCAGACGGAGGTTGGGAACGGGAGCGGACGGGGTGGAACGGGGATTGGGAACGAGGGCGGACGGGTGGGAACGGGGATTGGGAACGGGGGCGGACGGGGGGGCGGACGGGCGCTAGTAGAATTTTCCCCACTTTCCCTTTACTTTGCTGACATGTCGTCACACGTGGACAATGTAAATCCTACGTGTCCGAAATTGGGTAATGTAATTACACAAAAAAATCGGTAAAATTCAAGTCCGGCAGGATAAAGACAGCATCCGGCATAATCCGGCATAATGTCGTGACGGATACGTGTCGTGACGGCACGACATTATGCCGGGATAAGCCTCCGTCACGACACAATAGACAACCCTGCTCCCAAATTGAGTCACCTTATGACCAAAATAATAATAATAATAATATTTTGAGGGTTGCTACAAGTTTCCTTCTCAACATTCACACATGAATGTCTTCAATATTCATAAACAAAAATAAATAACTTACAATCTTGGTTTCCACTACTTTGGTACTCAAGGTTGTGTGCATGCCAAATATGGGTTGTTCTAAGAAGTGTAATCCATAGAAAACACATTCCACAACTTCTCAAATCCAAAAGGTACATAAGAAGCTACATGTATATATAGAATCACATGGTATTTAAAACCTAAGTTGGGTGCATTTCAATTATAATTGAACCTATCCACATGTACTTGCTTGAATGCCAAAAAGCATCTCCAATGGCCCAAAGCATGCCTAAAACTCCCGATGTTCCTATCTTCTTAATAGGTTAAATATTAGAAGAAGGTCGTCAAATGCTTCTAATTGTGGCCAACATGTGAAACCTTACAAGACCAACTTCTCAGTTTTTACAAATGATGCAAACCTATAGGGGGTTGAATTTTTGTGTTGGGTGAATGAGAGGTGCACGTTTTATACAATAACTCCATGTCCCCTTTGTCCATGCACCACATCCTACAACAAAATCATCACATAAGTTACTAATTTGGCATTTGGGAATGGGTAGTTGGGGCAAAAACACACTAGTTTTCACATAAGCAAGGTCAAGGGATTGACAACACACAAATACATGCGTCCAATTAAAAAGAGTGATTACATATGACCTATATATTCTAGCCGGATAAGCCATGGCCTTGGAGATAGTTATCCAAAGTCATTGGTCACTACCAACATGCGAGTCTCAAGCAATCATCATGTGCTAGTGGAAAAAACAATGCAAATCTTCCATTGTGATAAATTTGCAAATTTCCCAGTACCCATAAGAAAAATTTCCAATAATGTAAGTCAAGTTTCCAGTGACATAGGTCAAGTTTCCAATTCCGCACGACAATTTTGCCGCAGGACCCATATGCTTGTAGTGACTGGCAGTCACGTGGCAACTTGCCATTTGAACCTTATGACAACTTCCCATAATACACTGGTTAAACCCTAAAGCCTATGTCAACGTAAAAAATGGTCAATTGAAGGTGATCAAAGCAGCGTTGAGATTATCTCGATGTCTTGTTCACACTCTAATGTTCGAAGTTAGCTTCTATTTTTGATCACTTACAACCACAAAACCAATCGTTAAGGAGGCACCGACCGGTGTCCCGCCATAAGGTTCATTTGTTAACTACACACATTACACGATCATCCATGTGCTTTTAGCTACGTCTTTAACCTTTGTGGCAGGTAACTTTGAGACTAAAGATTTGATTCTAAGAAAATTGCGTCTGCACTCATTGTGGCCACGGGCTTATCACTTATGTGCTTGGAATTGTGTTTGAAGAAGGCCCATTTGACACACTATCTGCATGTGGAGATTGGGGGGTATACAATCAGATTTGCACAAAGGTATAAACTCCAACCTCTAACTTATCCACCAATTCCATGATTCTTTTCAATCGGAACACATATATGTATATGTGAAGGAGGAGATTGGGAGACTTGGACTCGTAGAATTGACCTAGATTCAAAAATACACACCACATATAGGTCTTATCATGATTGCCGCATGTGGGAATATTCTCATATTCTCTTTGTAGTAAGTTGTGCTAAATATAGATTTTAAAGAGTCTCGTAGACTAAGTACGTAAGTAGAAGTTGGAGAACAAGAAAAACGAACCAAATTACACCCACATACATTCCATACTGTTGGTGTTAGGTATGTGATGGTTTTGGGTATGCCTATCTTACATGTAAGATAGGCAACCCTTATTCGGGTACTTGTCTTTCTAAGCCACCTATTTTTGGGTGGTATGTGGTTTGTGTGACTCCAAGAATGCATACCAAAAAGACATGTGTTCCAAAATAGACTGCATTACGTGCTCAAATTGTGATAACCATTCTAAGTTCAAGAGTCAACATAGTTGGGAGAATTATATGACCATTTAGTGAGCATGAGAATCTTCAGTTTCTCAATGAATGAGATTTTCACATTTGCTAGCCATATGTCCTAAATCATGTGTTTCATATCCTAGGAGAAGTAGGCGCCTAGTTGGCACAAGTAACCGTTTAAGACCCATGTACCTTAGTAGTTTGACACGAGTGCCAAATGTTTGGACCTCGGAATTGAGGCTCCATGTGAGTTGGCAACGAAAAATCCATGTTCTTCAAAGATTCATTGTCGGTGGGTGGTGAGAGTTGTACAAGTGACAAGTTGTGAGTAACCGCAGGTGCTGACACCTGCATATATACCTTCTACAGGGAGACCTAACCAATGGGGGCCACTTCACACACGAGACTGAGAGCCCGTGTCCATTGCACTTCAAGCACTCTCATTGGTGGAGAAGGCGGAGGCGGTCCAAGTTTGCTTCACACTACGCTTGAGGGATCAACATACTATGTGAATGCAAGATGGATGTAAAGTCTACATGGACTCCTACATGGCATCGAATGGATCATGTTTCATGGTCACTTGGACTATTTTCAAAAACCACCTCTTAGAGGTAGGCCTGACACAAAACCAGGAGACCACGACACTTCAAACGTTCACAACCGTTGATTTAGTCTATTTGATCATGCGTGAGGACCCGCGTGAATAGAAATTCATTGAAATAGCATTTGGTTGAGGGCCCCGGTCACATATGATTTCACACTACACTTGAGGGTCCGTGACCACACTACAGGAGTTTGGAGGTGTGTTGGGACGGCCTTTGGACACTTTCTTTTGGGCTCTCACAATTTCATGGTCACGGCTCTTGGCTCGTGTGTGAAGTGGCCCTGAATGGGGAGAACCAACCTCTAGTTACAGATAAACCGGTTGAGTTTGAGAAATAACCAGTTCAAATTCAAAGACTTCAGGAATATTACCCATCCATTTATAGGAATCTTCAGAATATTCTCAAATTTCATAAAGAAAACCCCGATAGATGTCAACATGTAACCGATTGGTCTTGGAAACACTAGGATCTCAACCGATTGTGCCCAAAAATCTCCCGGGAAACTGGGACCTAACTTGTGTCGGTGCTTAAGTTAACAATGATCGGGCGATGAGGCTTGTGGCAAGCCTCCTCCTTAAACCTATAATTAGAAAGCTTCAATCTACACGCCTCGTGGTTCATAGTCGTGGGTGTGTGTGTGCTAGTTAACTTCTTCGAAAGATCTTCCTAAACGCATGTTTCTACAAGTTGGCCATGTGTTTATACCAAGTTCAACACATGTGAGTAAGTCTACCTTCAAGTGCACGTCTCTCTCTCCCTCTCTCTTATTTCGAACTTTGGATTTCGAACTTTAGTATTTCGTATCAAATGATATTTGTACTACTACGAGGACGTGAGTCTCTTAATGATACAAATGGATCGTGATGTTGCGTGACAAAAGCCCTCATCAAAAGGTCAAAACCGAACGAACTCGTCACTCATGTCAAGCACTAGTACCCAAACGCGGTTTATACATCACGGCGAACATTCGCCGTGATGTTACATACATGCACATAAGCTTGCTCCGATTCCAACTACAACTAACGGCCACCGAATCACCACATAACCGACCGGTTCGAATCTCACCTCCCTCGCTTCGTCACCAAATCGGTCGGGTCGTTTGAAATTCTACGTTCCAAGGCATCTAGATTGGTCCATGTTAATAATATACATGATGATGTGGCCTCACTATAATTGGGACATTTACGTGCTAGCCATTAAAGGTGGCCTTGGTTTCGGCGCTCGAGCATATCTCCAAAGTGGCTATATAGGGAGACGAGCAACTTTACAGGCGGCGAGACACTTGACATTATATACGAGTTGCAAGAAAATCTGAGTCCGCCTTGTTCAATAAACTACGTCCCCGATATAGTGTGGACAACTAATACAATGACATGATCCGGGGCATACTCCAAAAAGGATCGGTGCCGGTTGACAATCTAGACACAACTTCCCCTTCGAACTTTTAACAAGAGTCGAGCCATATTTCTATTGATTTTTGTCACCAACCGACACGCATGGAAGCCTCCATGAATCAAATTGACAAATTATACGTTGTAGTTTTTTTTACCATATAACCCGCCTCGAGTCACTTTCCGAGTTGAATCCTGAAATCAGAGTGGCCGCACTAATTTGGCCGACTCGATGCAGTGTTCAAGATTGAAGTCTTCAATGCCCTTCATAACGCGATTTGGCCCTTCAAAATATACCTCTCTCAAAACAACCCTTCAAAACGCAACCCCAAATTGAAAATGAAGACGTCACTCGAAGTCCTCAATATAATATGCCAGCCACAAGAACCAACAAGCGTAGGGCATTGTCACTACAAGAAGTGGAGTTAGATGGTTGATTCTTTAATTCTTCACATTGTACTGGAAACATGTACCATATAATTCATGCACAAGTTTAATATGAGTTTTGTATTTCATTTCTATATTCTTGGATTGATGTCTTGGATTTGAACCAACCCTTCAACTGAAGGGTTGAAAATTTGATAGCCCTTCAAAATGAAACTCATATGGTCCGAGACGACCCTAAACTACCGGATGATGGTGGAGGGATACCCAAATCTCAAGGAAGAGGTTGGCGGTTCGAATCCCGGCTGTGAAATCTCCTCTCTACCTGACGGAAAACTTGCCAGGTGGTCAACTGCCTCCTGTGCTTTGGCGTTGGCCTGTCGGCCTTTTGTCTCAAAAAAAAAATGAAACTCATATGAAGGCTTCAATCTTGAACACTAACTTGATGCCATGGTCTTTGACTTCTAAAATCCTAATTAAGGTAAGTGGGTGTTATTTGATTACGTTTCTTAGACTGACACCTATACTTGATTGGTGTGTGGTTAGAACTTAGGGCCACTTCACACAGGAGACTGAGAGCCTGTGACCATTTCACTTCAAGCACTCTCATTGGTGGAAAAGGAGGAGCCGGTCCAAGTTCGCTTCACACTACGCTTGAGGGACCAATGGAGTATATGAATGGAAGATGGATGTAAAGTCTACATGGATTCCTACATGGCATCGAATGGATCATGTTGCATAATCACTTGGACTATCTTCAAGAACCACCTCTTGGAGGTAGGCCTAGCACAAAACCGGGAGACCATGGCATTCCGAACACTCACAACTGTTGATTTATTCTATTTCATCATGCGTGAGGACCCACGTGAATAGAAATTCATTGAAATAGCATTTGATTGAGGGCCCGGTTACATATGACTTCACACTACACTCGAGGGTCCGTGACCACACTACATGATTTTGGAAGTGTCTTGGGACGGCCTTTGGACACTTTCTTTTGGGCTCTCACAATTTCACGGTCACGGCTCTTGGCTCTTGTGTGAAGTGGCCCTAAATACCACAAACAGTAGTAGTTCGGTGGACAACGTGTGTGTGTGTGTATAAAATTCACCGTAGTGAATTATTAGAATGAAATATTTAGGTGGCGAAGTGTTTTTGTTTTTTAGTACCTAGCTATGGCCTTGACATACGCCTCTCGTCAATCATATGACCCGGTAGCTTGGGAAAGCAAGCACCAATCATATAAAAGGTCCCCCGATTTGAAGCCAAATTCGCACCTAGGAGATTGTGAGCACATCGGCCAATTGACTTAGCTGGCTGTGCCGAAATAACTTCGAGAGGATTAGGATCGCTCGAAGCTACAATATTGGGTGGCTCTCCGAGCTCACAGCATGCTCCGTGTTCACATGGTATCAATACGGGACATCTTTAAACCCACCACACCGACAATTTAAAGAAAGTTTTAACCAAAATAGGTTTTTATGATTTTTTTTTGAGACAGAAGGCTGACAGGCCAACGTCAAAGCACATGAGACAGTTGACCACCTGGCAAGTTTTTCTGTCAAGTAGAGAGGAGATTTCGTAGTCGGGAATCGAACTGCCAACCTCTTCCTTGAGATTTGGGTATCTCTCCACCATCATCCAGTAGTTTAGGGTCATCTCGGACCAGGTTTTTATGAATTTTCATTATCACCCAATTTAGAGGTGTTCTCTTCTTTTCAAAGTCTTTCACCTCTTCCAATATGCAGCTTGTAAAGAGGTGAGTTTCAACCCTCTATAAGAATATCAACTATCAGTATCTCACAATCTTTTATCAAATAAAATCTTAGTCTCAACTATATCTATGTAAAGTCTTGTGCATTGTGAGATATTAGTTTGGATCATGGGACGTTCAGTTTTATAGTGCTCATATAGAGTGAATGTGTGGGACATGTAGCAGAATTACTCCCTTCTAAAGTAATGTCACCTGGTTTAGCACCCCTTTCGTGTGAGTGCTTGGTGTACAGTATGTGATTGTGCTATGAATTCAATGCATAGGTTGTTTTGACTCAAAATTGGCATGGAGATCTGTGGGCATTATGTAATCACCCTCGATGGACATCTCCAACTCAACGTATGCTTTTGGCCATTGGATGGGATCACAAGTTGTTTAATATGCTTAGCAATTGCAAATTATGGAGATTGTCATTTAAAATGTCAAAGTTGTGTTGAGACCGAGAGTCTTTTGAGAGGTCAAAGTGAAGATTTTTCTTTCTTCTTGAGCGATCACACATGCCCTCCCAATTGTGTTAACCATGGAGCCTAGAATGGTGATCTTATATTGGTCACCTAGTGCAATCACATTCTAACACATTTCTTTTTGGTATCCATTCTTATACACAAATCTTGCCATTTACCAATTAAATATAGGTGTATGCATAAGACTACACTAAATATGATATTTAGTGTCGCTAACTATTTGGAGTTACACAATGCTATATCTTTTTGCTACTGATGCAATTTCTTATCAAGTAAAGTTGTTAATGTTCTATAATGTCCAAACAATCAATTTGGCATTTGTTGGTAAAATGAGATATATAGTAAATAGATATAGCATTGTGTAATTCCAAGTCATAAGTGACACTAAATAACATATTTAGTGTAGTGATCGGTTAAGGCTTGCATACCTAATATTTTAATTGGTGTATGGCAAGGGTTGTAGATTATCATGGACACCAAAAGAAGACACATCTTACAATGAGATTGGACTATGTGCTCAATATAGCTAATCTACTCTTACATGCTTGAATAAATGTCAAACTTAATAGGTTCGATAGTTGAAACAATTGTGAAGGTCAATGTGAGCATTTAAAAAAAGAGGCATTCTGCAATTTAATCCACAGGGGGGTCACCTAGCGTAAAATGTTGCATATATGTGCGATATCCAACATTTGTTTCTTTTTTTTTGGGGGGGGGGTAATTTTTTGGGCATACATTTTGAGGGCCTTGTAATTTCATTACATTGGAGAGCCTTTTGATGGGATGGTATGTTAAATGTAAATTTTTAGAGCTTTTGTATCCATAACCATATATGTATGTTCAAAAGTTAAAATCTTAGAAAGTAGGACTAGAAGTAATAGAACACTATAAGAAACCTGCGTTTTTTGTGTCATTTTCATAATACATGTCGAGACGTCAGTATGCTTGGCAGTCAACACGCGCAGTACTTCGAATTAAATCCGATGCTGCTAGAAATGTGTTTGTTCACGTTTCAAAACATGGCAATGTTAGCATGGACGTGCGTGTCTTTGTGGATGTTGGGAAAAACATGTTGACGTTGTGGTCAACCAAAACAACGCCTGCAATTTCAATTCCACCAAATGCAATGTCCACGTCATTTCTTTCGCAAGTCCAAGTGTCACCCCACGCCAGCGAGGAATTGGATGTGAAAGTGGTCCTCGCGGCACTGCCCGCCCATGAATTGCCAACATGGAGCTTACTTGTCCTCCACGTGCCCGTCTGTGGGGACCATGAAAGATCATGTTTCATGTGATGTCACATAAAAACAAGCTCAAATCGGACATGTTATCTTTGTTTCCCATCCGTTTTTTGCCCGTCTGTTATAATGGATTTTAGGTGACGTCCCAAAAAAATACTTGCATGTTAAAGTGAACGCCAAGAACCGTTTTCTCTGACATTCAAAAAAATGAGTTTTTCTTATAGTCGAAGCTTCTTCAAAATTCCAATACAACAAGAACATAGCAATGAAAATTGCTTTTGGTATAAATCTATTGACGAGATGTAGTGTAAAAATTGCATCGCATATGGTTCAAGTATGAACCAATAAGGTCTAGCATACACATAGGCAACTTAACCTCGAGCATTAACAAATTCTGCTAGACACTCAAATTTCTTCCCACCTCTAAATGCCTCCGATGGGTTGAACACATTCCACTCCATCCAAGCTCCGAGACTAAATTGTGGGGAAAAAGATGAGTATAGATCACAGAGTTGCATACTAAATCATGGAGCATAGATCCAAGAGCTACACATCCTCCTCATGCAACAAGTTCCTAAACCCTAAATTCATACACTCCACAAGCAATCTTCAAAGCATTTCAAGGGAATAAGAGAGATGGGTACTCAAAGCCTAACCATGCCATCACACCACACTCAAAATTTGCACACCCCTCCAAGCTCACACACCCTTGTAGGCCACACAATATATGAGAGGGACAGGGTGGAAATGAGCCCCCCATTAGGATTTACCAAAGGCCTTTCCTCCTTCCCTAAGGGATTCCTCCAATGGATGAAATATTGAATGTTATGAATGAAATTAGTCTCACTATTTGGGATGACGGGATAGAGATTATACTCATTACCCAAATAGGATAAGGTCCCCCTATGGTCTATACAAGAATTTGGACTTTGTTGACATTCTTCAAAAAACTTATCTCAACAAACTCTTAAATTTTCTCTTGGGATATTTGGCCACGTATCCTACATATGATTATTTTTAGAATCACCTAATAACCAGTAGGCTAAGTTTCTTTAACCTAAGTATTAGGTATAAAGGCCATCATTCATTAATTGTAATTGTGTTATAATCCCTACTTTTGAAGAATAAATGTCACCCTATGTTATATTCCACCCTCTTTTGGAAAATATTGGAAGTGTGACCCCCAAGATTTAATCTCCTGCAGCTTCTGTACGTTAACATGAAGGGACAATCCACGTGATTCACCACCATTGCTAACCGAATGAGACGATTTTTTTTATTCAATCCAAGAGTCCAAAATTGTATGTGGAGATTGGTCCGAGATGACCCTAAACTACCGGGTGATAGTGGAGAGGTACCCATTTCCGAATGGAATGGTTGGCGGTTCGATTCCCACTATAAAATCTTCTCTCTACTTGACGGAAAAAAACTAGGTGAGTAGGTAAGAAGCCAAGAGCCCACCCACCACAAGGTAAGTAGTAAACCCCACCCTGCACCAAAAAGATTCTTGAGTAGGGTAGGGCCAACATGCTCAAATTCACGTCAGATTGCCGACGTTGGTTATTTATATACTTATTGTGTGTGGAGATTGGAAGTGCCTACAATAAGGTCATATGCCTTACATGCAAATTGGGAAAATTTGTCACTATGGTGCACGCTATGAGGGTGTTCTTATACACACAATCATAAATATAAATAAATGTTAACTTAATACTTAGTTTACCCAAGTTGCTTCCAACATTGGATCCTCTTTCACAAGAAAGAGAATTGATGTTTTCGAGGGGTGAGCACCCACATCATTGGAAAGATGACTTCTAGTGTAAGGGCCACTTCACACATGAGCCAAGAGCCGTGACCTTGTAATGGTGAGGACCCTTGACTCTCATCCAAAAGCCGTACCATGGGTGTTGGGAAAGCCGTTTTATGTAGTCACGGGCCCTCAAGCATAGTGTGAAGTGAGAATGGAACCATGTTGCGGGACCATTGCATATTTTGTTGGCGGAAAAAGAGAGGAGGATTTGGTTTAATATAGTATGTCTCAAACTTTATCAATTTAAGAGAATTACTTGGTGGTGTTTGTATGTCTGGGAATCTGTATTGGAATCTATTTTGGAATCTTCCCTGAAATATGCCATGAAATCTATCCTGTTGGAAAAATATTAAAAAAGTCATGGTCTCCCGGAAATTTCGTCAGGCCCACCTCTTGGAGGTGGGCCTGACGCAATTTTGGTAGACCATGTACCCTTATCCACAACCTGCCATGTAGGACTCCATGTAGACTTTTCATCCACGAACTTTTCTTTGGGCCTTTAGGCCTTCACCTCCTAGTGTGAAGTGAACTTGGATGGTCTCCGCCTTTTCGACCAATGAGAGCTCTTACATTGCCATGATCAGGGGCCTTCAGCCTTGTGTGTGAAGTGGCCCTAAGTTCCATCGTGTTACAAAGAACTAAAATAAAATAAGTACAGGCATCCAAGAATGGGCCTAGAAGTGATGAAGTAACAAAGGAAAATGAAAGAGACGAAACTGCACTTTTTTGTGTCTAGTACTTAGTGCAAGTTCCCATTTGGAGTTACGAATTGCTATAACATTTTACTGAGAGTATCATTTGTTACTTAAATAACATAAGTACACTAAATATGATATTTAGTGTGACTTCCTATTTGGAATTATGCAATGCTATATCTATTTATTGTACATCTCATATTTTACCAACAAATGTTAAATTTGTAGTTTGGACATTATAGAACATTGACAACTTTACTTGGTAAAAAATTATTTCACTAGTAAAAAGATATAGTACCGTGTAAATCCAAATAGTAAGTCACACTAAATATCATATTTGGTGTAGTTAGTATGCACAACAAAGAATATGATAAACTTGGTTGGTAAAAACGATAATGTCAGTAGAAAGTTTATAGCAACTTGTAACTCCAAATGGTAACCTACAATAATGACATAATTTAATATCACATTGACAACATGAATGTCCAATGCATCCTTCTAATTGGTTTTAGTGATCATGATTATTTAACCCATAAATGCCTATCTTTGGCCTCCCCGAAATGACCTTGAAAACCCCTCCCACAATAGGTAAACTTTGATGATTTGTATTTTCATAACATTATTAAGATCCATAATAGTGTTATGTGGGACTAACAATATTCCACAGAATATTCCCATATTCAGGTTGAATTCATATTATTCATACTGAATATGGGAAATATCCAAGAATATTCCATGGACTACTATCAGTCCCACAGAACATTGTTATGGATCTGAATAATGTTATGTTCACAATTGAATGCCCAATCCCATTGTATAGTAGTTTAGGCCATGTAGGTCTTGTACAGCAAAGAATCCGGCTGTCCTCATATTTCCAAACGGAATATAATAAGACATAAGTGATGAGGTGTCCCAAAAAGTACTAGGATTGGAAACATGCGTAAACAAAAGAATGTCCAACATCTATAAGTGCTTGTGCCTTGCGGTGTGATGACTGCAAATAGAGCATTGAATATCACATGTATTGAAATTAGCGTTTTTTATAAAAAAAAAAACTCTTCCATAACGTTGTTGACATGGTTCATGAAAGTGCTTAGGGTCACTTGACGCATATTGAAATCTGATTTGAATTGGAACATGTGCGATACGATACACAAAATCTTCAAGGCCATTGAAGATTTGCGGTTGCATTGCGCATGTCCGATTGATTGAATGAGATTGGAATACGCGCAAGAATTCATGCAATATCTAAAGAAGAGAGCTCATTGCACTACAAGGAATGGGGGTCCTTTCCCACATCAAAAGGACACATAAATGACAGTGTTTTGCAAACACTGTCATTTATGTGTCATTTTGATGTGGGAAAGGACCCCCATTCCTTGTAGTGTTGACGGGTGCTCAAACACATAATGCAATGGACAATATAGTTTACTACATGGTGAAATATATTTGTCTACATGATGATCCAATAAAGTTGCAGTGTACTCAAAGTTTTGTGCAAACTAACACCAAAGCGCATCAGAAATGCAAGTGTTTATGGTGCATGTGCGCGATATTTACATACATGTCCTCAAAGAGGGACAGAACCGTGGGTTTGATCCTTCTTTTAAGAAAAGTTTCTATTAAGAGCTCCTTAGCATAACATTATTCAACTTCGGCTAGGGCTTCCATTTTCAAAAACAGATGGACTCCCAGCCGAGAATTTAAAATTTATTGTCAGTGGGTTATGGGAAAACTTGGGGATACCGGCTGTAATGGCGTGTAGCTGGGGATGGGGTGCACTAGCGGCAAAGGCCCCAGTAATGGCACGTGTGCACAAGGTAGGAACACGGTTGTGGAAGCAACCATGTCATCGGGCTTGGATGGGGCGCTAACCCCGTCTACTAGGTCGTTGAGAGGGCCTTGGGAGGTGGCAAAGACAGCTTAGGTAGGTCGCAAACCTTGAGAAGGATGTTGCTGCCTACGAAGCAAGCTACCCAAGCTTCCAACTTTGAACTTAAATCCCAAGCCAAATGGCACAATTTGCCAGTAATCCATCCACCTTATGCTTTGATTTGACAACTTTGCCAATTCCAAAAGCTGAATTGTTGCACGGAGGATCAATTTTGGATGACTTCACTTGTAGAAGGGGAACCCATTTCCAGCCGATCATCACAACTTTTATAATGTGAGTTTGAAGTTCTACGTTTTCGGGAATTCCATGTTGCCTTGTTGTGCTCTTGTTGGGAGCGTCAAGGCAGGAAATGTCAAAAGGAGGCTGGAATCAAGCTAGGGGTGTGTGAGCCCAAATTGATGTCCACATGTGTTGTTAACACTTGTAAAACATTACAAGTAGTGTTTTGTTGATTTATGATTATTCACAAAAATATAAAAAGAATGAAGCTTGAAGAAAGCTAAGTTTGAAGCATTAGGCTTGTGTGGAGTGGATTTAAGTAGTATGAGGACATACCTTGGTAAAGTGTGGTAGGTAGAAAGCCAATGTTAGTTAAATGTTTGAATTAGGATCTTTGTTGATCATTTGAGGGAGGAAGGCTTAGGAGATTAGATGAGAGCCTACAAAGTAGGAGGAGATTTCGAAGGCTTATCGAGAGCCTTGTGGATGGGATGAGTCCCTACTTAGAAGAAGAAGGTTAAAGGGTTGTGATTGGAGGTTCTAATCCTCTCACCCTATCCTTATCTCATGCCCTCTCTCCCTCTCAACTCACTATATAATCCCTCATTCTTCCCTCACTCATCCTCTCTTTCCTTCGTGCTCCTTAAGCACCCCATGGGTTATAAGTGTGGGTGTGTGGGAAGCAAGATAGGAGCACATGTGTGTGCTTAGTTCTTAGGAGAAGAGCCAAGGCTATTTAGCCTTGAAGAGGGATTGACCTCTTGTTAGAAGTAGATTGGGTTTAAGGAATTTGGAGTTTGATTGTAAACTTCAACTTGTTGCATTGAGATTCATATTGAAGTGAGAGAGTTCAAACTTGTTTAAACTTGTGGCATTTAGAGTGACTAGATTGTACTAGGTGCATTACTTGTAGTGTTTTATTAGTTATGAACTTGAGCAGAACTTTATAGTGAGAGATTTGTCAATTATTGATGATTAGAGTGTTCAATGGGTATGAAAATTTGAGGGATTGTTTATTATAAAGTATGGGAGTTGTGGTAAAAATTTGAAAGCTTCAGTCATTGGGATGAAAGAGTTATTAAAAGTTGAAGGGGAGGGTGTCTAGGAACAAAGCAGCAAGGTTTGAAAATATGTATCTCTTAGAGGATTATAGATATGGATACCAAAATTTGACACTACCTTCTGAACTTATATATCTATTTTGTGTCAAAATTTTAGATTGATTGGACGTAGGAGTTGGAAGTTATTAGAGTTTTAATGACCGGATGCTTTATCACAGCATTCATACTAAGTAGTTAGAGTTAGAATTTCATGCATAACTTTTGCATATAAACTCTGTTTGTGCCAAAATTTGGTGTGGAGATTTTTGATAAGGTACTTAACAAGTGTACCAAATTTCACTTGAAGAACATAAGTTGGGTGGGAGTTATACTATTCTGAAGTTTAGTAGGAAAACATTGATAGAGATTTACATCAAGAAGAACTTAGAGAAGGAAGGGCAAGGATAAGTATATAAATATTTTTTAATACTTATATTTAAAGCCTATGTGCTCATGGAATCCACAAGCGAAGTGTCATGTACCAATACGGAATCAATCACGATGACATGTGATAGCACGGAATCAATAAGCGAGAACTCATGTAGTAGTGTGGAGTCGACGGCAAGGACTCGATTCACAAGAGGGATATCTTTGAAGGCATGCGTGGCCAAAGCGGCCGGGTGGACATTAGAAAAGGCTAAGGATATAACCTTGTCCGACATTAAGGAATGTAAAACTACATAGTGTGGTGTTAATCAAGTTGTGTATATTCCAAGGGTAGATTGGAATTATATATTGGGTTATAAAGAGAGAAGTCTCTACATGTCATTATAAACTTTTCCACTCGGGCTAGGACGAAATCGAAGAGTGGAGGATTTTTGGTGACAAGGTGGTTGGAGGTACTGTAGTTGACGCAAACTAAACACAAAGGAGCATTTTGGAATTGTCCGGGCATTTTATCTAACATATTCCTAGACCCACTACACAGTCTGATGCAACTGAATAATGTTATGGGTTTGTCGTGTATCAAAAGCTTAATTCGGAAGTTGGGGGTAACTTTTGAGACCTCCTCTTTTTACCTCTCAAACTTGTGAGAGAAATTTTAGAATCTAAAACATGGTATGCACATGGGGACCCACTATCCTAAATCCCGGATTGGCCTATGCAAGGCTAGCTTGGTCCACCCATCCTAGTACGACAAGCTTGAAAAGTTGGTTTTTCGATAGCCCGACACCACTCCTTGTGTATGATAATTCAAGCATTAAGAAAAACCGGAACACTATGTGTTAATTCTCATAAAACTCAAGGTTTGGAACGAAACCCTTGGGTTTCATCTGCTTCATTTTACAATAGTGTCTGGGAAGATTTTTGGGCATAATCGATCAAGATCCTTGTGCTTCCAAGTCCAACCGGTGATGAACGTTGCGATGTTTTAGCGGATTTTTTTTACTAATTGAGGTATATTCCATAGATTCCTCTAAAACAATGGGTAATTTTCCAGAAGTCTTGAACCTCAACCGATCCATCTATTACTAGCGGTCGATTCTCCCATATGTCTAGGAAGAATTGGTGGTTAGTTATAGATGAACTGGTTGAGTTTGAGAAATAACCGGCTGAAGTTGGAGACTTCAGCAGAATTACCGATCATTTTAGAGGAATCTATAGAAGAATATACCTCAAATGAATGAAGCAAAACCGGAAGATGTCAACATGTAACCGGTTGGATTTAGAATCACTAGGATGTTGACAGACTATGCCCCAAAACTTCCCGGGCGCTCGTTCTCCCCGTTCAGTGGTTTAGAAATAACTCTAAACGTGGTGTGAAAGCGGAGGAATCAGATTTGGGGTTGGGGGTGAAGCATGTGATTAGGTAGTCACGTGGACTCTTCATGGAGCATATTTATACATAGGGTTCTTCATCGGACTCCAGCATCACAGAATATCAGTGTATTTGATTTGCCAAGGCACGTTTCCTAGGACTCACATTCATTGTTGGACTGTTTCCAACCACTGGCACGTCACACGTGTCATGTGTTGAGGGACCTTTTTTTTTGGTCCGTGAACTAACAACTGGAACCTTATACATAGGAAAGCTAAACTTACACCTTTTTGGGTCTCTCCAATCGACGGTGGCCATGTGGCATTTTTGTTGAATATTTATTTTTCCCGTGACCAAATATTGCTAGATATATAGATATGCCGGTGCGATGTCGAGACTCGGGAGATACACAAGCCCGATTGCTTCACGGGGTGCACCACCGGAACAGGGGAGACTTGTGGACATAATCGGTCAAGATCCTAGTAATCGTTTCCAAGTGCAACTGGGTTACATATTATATACGAGTGTATACGTAAAAAATTATATTCATACATAGTCAGTATATATATATACTTTTGAATAATAATGAACCAAGATTTAACATAGTATCATGATTTGTGACGATAAGGAGTTTAGGCCCCTTTTACATTTCATATATCTTACCTCCATATAAGTCATAATGGATTTTACATTAGATTGAGAGGGCATTTCAATATTTTCATCAATTAGAACATCCAAGGCATGTTGAAGCTCACTTTGCAACTCCGCATCTTTATGTAAATCGTTTTCAACATGTGAATGCATTGATTCTGTCTCTATGACAAAGCGCAAGCATGGTGAAGTACATAACTCCATTACCATGCATAGGTTTAAGTTAAAGTGATTAAAAAATAAATACTACTTTTGAATTTTATGAAGGAAAAAATCACAAACATTTGAAAAACACATTGATCTACAAAGCCAATCAATTTAAGGTGACAAAATGTTTTTCAAGAAAAGTCTACATATTTTAGAAGACGGTGCAAGTAGTGTGCAAGCAGATATCTTGACAACGTGATTGTCTTAAAAAAATTTAAACATGATAAAACATAAAATGATATTTTTCTAGAAATTTTTGTAATGATGCCCTCAAGTTTAAAAGGAATTCAAGGAATATGAAAAAAATCCAACTTCAAAACATGCAAGGTCATGAAATCTATGTCCAAAACTAGGTTAACTCATTACCTTTTGAGCAATACTTTTAATGATAAGTTTTGAAGACCTCATCTTGATATTCTGTATTTGAGTACCTAACACAACAATAGAGGGCACCACGAAATAATTCCAATTTAAACAACACTTTGCTACTACTTTTAGGCGTTTGACCAAAAAAAAGTGAATTTTTTTGGGGGAAGAGAAGATGAAGACATAAGAGAAAGACAAAAGAATGGTCAAACTTGAAAAAAATTCAAAACTGCCTTTTTGGACATATATTAAAAAAAATCAGCACATTCACTGTTTGGTGCATTCGGTTTACACCTAGTGAGGGGCCCAAAGGCTTTGTAAATTGATTTTTTAAGAAATCGGACCATGAAGTCAGACCAATGAAAAAGGCCATCTTCCAAGGTCCAACTTCATGGTTCATGGTGTAAACCGGCCGAAGTGAGAATCACCACAAAATCAGCCTTATTGCGGGTGAGTATCTTTTATTAAATGAAAGTGTTGTCGCTCTTTTATGGAGCACTTCTTACACCACCTCGGTGAGTGGATAGATCCCCTATTAGCCATTGTGATTGGCCAACGTTGGTGCTCGTCTAAAAGTGCCCTTGAATCCTTCTTACACCGCTATTATGAATGGCCGAAGTGGCCGCATATGATTACTCGGTTTTAGCAATGACTTACTTGATGGCTCTGTTGCACTCACTTGTTGACGGCTTAAGGATTAAAAATAGGTGTCACCAAAAGGAAGGTGGCCCTTTAAGGCCTTTAGTACCTTCGACCACCTCTACTGGTCCAATTGCTTCACGGTCACATGGAACACTCTAATCCGAAATGTATGAAGGTCAAAATGTGTATGGTCGATGCTAATAAAGCAGCCATTGAATAAGAACTTTTGTATCATTATTGAAGGATTGACTACTAAAGATGAAGGGCTCTCTCCACCAGTCTTCAAGATTGAAGGCTTCAATGCCCTTCAAACGCGATTTGGCCCTTCAAAATATACCTCCCTCACAACAACCCTTCAAAACGCAACCCTAAATTGAAAATGAAGACGTCACTTGAAGTCCTCAATATAATCTGCCCGCCACAAGAACTAACATGCGTAGGGCATTGTCACTACAAGAAGTGGAGTTAGATGGTTGATTCTTAGTTCTTCACATTGTATTGGAAACATGTACCATATAATTCATGCACAAGTTTAATATGAGTTTTGTATTTCATTTCTATATTCTTAGATTGATGTCTTGGATTTGAACCAGCCCTTCAACTGAAGGGCTGAAATTTGGGAGCCCTTCAAAATGAAACTCATATGAGGGCTTCAATCTCGAACACTGCTCTCCATACACACAACAACTCGCTGGAGGATACTTAGAGAATCCACAACAATTTGAGCCCTCCAAACATTCTTTTTCTTTTAAATTTTATTAAAGAGAAAACAAAAAAGAAAGGTGTGAAGCATGGGCCTCATGTGCACTACAAGCGCATATCACATGAATATGCGCATTACTATATAGTCCTCTTAAAACACCCTTTCAATTGAAGTTGTGTGGATTTTACAATGGAGTGACCCCCACCTCATCCCCCTCCCCCTCAAAAACAGAAGAGTTGTCTCCATGTGAATCTTGAAGTTCTCTCATTGTTGGTATGCTAGATGTAAATCTATGCAGTTTCATGTTGAATCGTGCTTCCTAGTGATCATTGAGAACAAGTCACAACATTACTCAACCCCTACTCCATCACTAGGAGGAAACTTGTCCGTTTCAACCATCCTTTTGGACTTGTCCATTGCAATTGATAGGAAGAAAACGCACAAATATATCAACTAGAGGTTTTTGGTTGCATTTTTCAACAATTGGCAACCGATAACCTCTGGTTAACAACCACAACAATTTGTTTAGGCATCCCACATCATCAATTGCAATGTACAAGGCACAAAGGATGATTATTCTAAACAAGTTTTCTTCTAGTGCATGTTCTCCTTTTATCAACGGGCATTGTCTAGGATAGGCACAAATGAGTATACACCTAACCTAGCTATTGCCCCACCCAACTATTTCATTTTCTATCTATAAATTGCATTAGCACTCCCCATAGCAATACTAAGCAACTACATGACAATATGTTTCCAAAGAAAGAGGTTGCAACCAAATAACTCTGATAATTTATAATTGCTTGTAAAAAAATTCACAGTACACACAACCCAAATGCTCCCCGTAAATGGGAACTATGAAATTAACGGAGAATTATGCCCATGTAGTACATGGGCCCACGGAACACAACCAAGAAGCTGCATAATAGTATGCAATTGACTCTTAGATTCAAGCTGAAAATGTACCAAGATTGTCCCGATTTGCCTTTCATGTTGGAATTGAAATCCTTTGATTCTTGGTCCCAATAACAAAGGCACGAGACTTAGGGCCACTTCACACACAAGCCAAGAGCCGTGACCATGAAATTGTGAGAGCCCAAAAGAAAGTGTCCAAAGGCCGTCCCAAGACACCCTCCAAAATCATGTAGTGTAGTCACGGATCCTCAAGTGTAGTGTGAAGCCATATGTGCCTAGGCCCTCAACCAAATGCTATTTCAATGAATTTCTATTCATGTGGGTTCTCACACATGATAAAATAGAATAATTCAACAGTTGTGAGCGTTAGGAGTGCCATGGTCTCCCGGTTTTGTGTTAGGCCTACCTCCAAGAGGTGGTTTTTGAAAATAGTCCAAGTGACCATGAAACATGATCCATTCGATGCCATGTAGGAATCCATGTAGACTTTACATCCATCTTGTATTCACATACTCCGTTGGTCCCTCAGGCGTAGTGTGAAGCGAACTTGGACCGGCTCCGCCTTTTCCACCAATGAGAGTGCTTGAAGTGAAATGGTCGTGGGCTCTCAGTCTCGTGTGTGAAGTGGCCCTTATGTAGTGTGAATGCTCTGATATCTTAAAAAGATACTGTATATTGTGGTAGGTATTGACCACAATAATTCCTAATCTACTATCCGAATATGGGGATCCTATATGCTAACTGATCGGAGAGGGTCCAACTAACTTCATAAATAGTACAAGCAACATGATGCTTGTCTACTTCCTTGCAAGACTTTCTATATATATCCAAGTACCACTGCATGTAAAATTTCCATTCATTGGTTAACCGAACTTGGATGCCACTTCCACTTTGCTTCTTGTGAGAGAGAGAGAAAACAACTTTATTCCTCTACTTCGGTGGTGGACTCGAAATATGAGTTGGCCAATCAAATTGTAGTTCATGCGATAGGGCTGTGGGAATTGTTGTATGCAACCGTACCTCTAATCCATGTGCACTAAAACTTTTTCCCCTCCAAGTTTGTGGTTAATTTTTATCCTATTTGTTCCCCAAGGATAGGTGTACACTAGGATCCAAGACCAACGGAACTCCAAAAATCAAGGTGATCTTAGGGCCGCTTCACACTATGGCCGTTTAAGTCGAGAGGCCGTGGGATTGAGTGGCCAAACTTTGTTGAGAGTCCAAGTAAATGGGCTGAAAATAGCCAATAAAATATAGTAAGTGAAGCCTTCGGCTGGGCATAGTGTAAGGCCTCCAAAGGCGAAGCCCAAAGTCCAAACGCAGAGGAGCATTCCACTTTATTCCTTGCCTAAAACAACCCCTCTAATCTAACGGCCAAGATCTTGTTGATGATTGATTTTTTAATGTAAAAAAACTGACAGCCTCTCGACCATAGTTTGGATTTCCATTCCCGTCCGACCCAAACTTCCTTCGAGAGTCCGTCGCCTTCGTCAAAAAGTAAGCATTTTGAAAATAGTCCAAGTGACCATGAAACATGATCCATTCAATGCCATGTAGGAATCCATGTAGACTTTACATCCATCTTGCATGCACATACTCCATTGGTCCCTCAAGCATAGTGTGAGGCAAACTTGGACCAGCTCCCCCTTTCCCACCAATGAGAGTGCTTGAAGTATAATGGTCACGGGCTCTCAGTCTTGTGTGTGAAGTGGTCCTTAGCCGGGGCCTTCAAGTGTGTATTTATTATTATTTGAATTAGGAGGCCCTTTTTTGCATTAGAATATAATATGTAAAAAAATTCCAACATTACATTTGATGGAGAATGTAGCCCGCTATGGTTGATCAAAGTTTTGTAGGGTCCTTGGAATTATTTGATGTTGCCTTCTTTGGTTTGCACCCAATGATTGCAAGATCATTTTGCTAAAAGAAAACGCATCCATTATAACCACTTGTTGCAACTTGTTCATTGCCTCGGGGGGTGCACTCAACTTAGAACTAGGAATCACATGCGTGCATGACCGTGAAATGATTACCCCTACTATATAAGATTTTCCCTCCTAAAAATGATTTACATACAAATATGTAACTCGAAAATCCCCCCCAATACATATACAAGTGAAAAATAAATAAATTATATAGACCCCAATCATATGTATACACCCAAAAGATCATGTGAAAAATATTACTAAAATACTCTTTGCAAGACATATTTATTTATCATTGATGAAATCATAGAACACTTGGGAATACTGCAACATCCATGCCCAACAATTTTTGTTTTGAGCTTACAACTACATTGATGTTGTAAAGCCCATAGCAAACAAGAACACAACAAGGAATAACACTATACACTTATAGTTTCAACTCAAATGGCCTTCAATAACAAATATAGAGCATTATTGTGATCTCGTCGCACCCCTCGCAAACCATAGTAATCAAAAGAAGGGAAAAAAGAGCCTTGCATCATTCAATTGCAAACTCAATTACCATCATTTAAATTTGTCACCACATTAGACAGTTTCATAGCTACAATAGAAAGGACAACTCTCCACATGACAAAAAGCACAATTTAGTCTATATTCATGATCTTGGCGACAAATAATTGTCAAGTATAAACTCTTTGAACCTTAACTTAGACATCTATTAGTACTTGCACTAGTAGAAAACTATGCCCAAAAAAACCACAGCCGAAATCGGCTGCAGTTGTTTTGACCAGCCTGATGTGCACTCTCTAAACGATTACATATTTTTCTTTTTGCACTTTTTGACTGCAATTTTAATAATTTTGGGGCATGTAATATACCGTCGGAAAGGTAATTTCAAGACCTTTCCAACGGTATATTACACGCCCCAAAATTCCTAAACTTTCAATCACTAAACCAAAAAACAAAATCTGCAGCCCTTAGCGACTGCAGATCAGGCTGGTCAAAACAACAACAACTGATTTCGGCTGCTGTGAGCCCAAATTGATGTCCACATGTGTTGTTAACACTTGTAAAATATTACAAGTAGTGTTTTGTTGATTTATGATTATTCACAAAAATATAAAAAGAATGAAGCTTGAAGAAAGCTAAGTTTGAAGCATTAGGCTTGTGTGGAGTGGATTTAAGTAGTATGAGGACATACCTTGGTAAAGTGTGGTAGGTAGAAAGCCAATGTTAGTTAAATGTTTGAATTAGGATCTTTGTTGATCATTTGAGGGAGGAAGGCTTAGGAGATTAGATGAGAGCCTACAAAGTAGGAGGAGATTTCGAAGGCTTATCGAGAGTCTTGTGGATGGGATGAGTCCCTACTTAGAAGAAGAAGGTTAAAGGGTTGTGATTGGAGATTCTAATCCTCTCACCCTATCCTTATCTCATGCCCTCTCTCCCTCTCAACTCACTATATAATCCCTCATTCTTCCCTCACTCATCCTCTCTTTCCTTCGTGCTCCTTAAGCACCCCACGGGTTATAAGTGTGGGTGTGTGGGAAGCAAGATAGGAGCACATGTGTGTGCTTAGTTCTTAGGAGAAGAGCCAAGGCTATTTAGCCTTGAAGAGGGATTGACCTCTTGTTAGAAGTAGATTGGGTTTAAGGAATTTGGAGTTTGATTGTAAACTTCAACTTGTTGCATTGAGATTCATATTGAAGTGAGAGAGTTCAAACTTGTTTAAACTTGTGGCATTTAGAGTGACTAGATTGTACTAGGTGCATTACTTGTAGTGTTTTATTAGTTATGAACTTGAGCAAGACTTTATAGTGAGAGATTTGTCAATTATTGATGATTAGAGTGTTCAATGGGTATGAAAATTTGAGGGATTGTTTATTATAAAGTATAGGAGTTGTGGTAAAAATTTGAGAGCTTCAGTCATTGGGATGAAAGAGTTATTAAAAGTTGAAGGGGAGGGTGTCTAGGAACAAAGCAGCAAGGTTTGAAAATATGTATCTCTTAGAGGATTATAGATATGGATACCAAAATTTGACACTACCTTCTGAACTTATATATCTATTTTGTGTCAAAATTTTAGATTGATTGGACGTAGGAGTTGGAAGTTATTAGAGTTTTAATGACCGGATGCTTTATCACAGCATTCATACTAAGTAGTTAGAGTTAGAATTTCATGCATAACTTTTGCATATGAACTTTGTTTGTGCCAAAATTTGGTGTGGAGATTTTTGATAAGGTACTTAACAAGTGTACCAAATTTCACTTGAAGAACATAAGTTGGGTGGGAGTTATACTATTTTGAAGTTTAGGAGGAAGACATTGATAGAGATTTACATCAAGAAGAACTTAGAGAATGAAGGGCAAGGATAAGTATATAAGTATTTTTTAATACTTGTATTTAAAGCCTATGTGCTCATGGAATTCACAAGCGAAGTGTCATGTACCAATACGGAATCAACCACGATGACATGTGATAGTACGGAATCAATAAGCGAGAACTCATGTAGTAGTGTGGAGTCGACGGCAAGGACTCGATTCACAAGAGGGATATCTTTGAAGGCATGCGTGGCCAAAGCGGCCGGGTGGACATTAGAAAAGGCTAAGGATATAACCTTGTCCGACATTAAGGAATGTAAAACTACATAGTGTGGTGTTAATCAAGTTGTGTATATTCCAAGGGTAGATTGGAATTATATATTGGGTTACAAAGAGAGAAGTCTCTACATGTCATTATAAACTTTTCCACTCGGGCTAGGACGAAATCGAAGGGTGGAGGATTTTTGGTGACAGCTGCAGTTCTTTTTGACATAGTTTTCTACTAGTGTTGGTACTACAAAAATTGAAAGTCGTGATGGTTACCAAGCACACCTCCATATGCATTAGTCCATGCAGCTGAGATGGACCTTTGCATGACCTATTTTTTATACATTCCAAAAGTAAATAAGTCGCAAATCAAGAAACACAAACCTCTTGCAACAAGATTGCACAAATCCTACATTCCTATACTTCCAAACTCCCAAAGAATTGCACATCAACTCCAATGTTGTGTCCAAACTAACAACTATGGGGTCCAAAGCTAGAGAACCTCAAAACCCTAAACACAACCTCATTCAATACATCATTTTCATATATTTATTATTTATTTTGACAAATGTTGGCAAAGAGTAGTCTACAAAGCCTTTGTGCAAAGACTTGCAGAAACATTGTCTTTTCGTAGCAAAGGTTTATTCTAGACATTTAACAAGTCACTCTCAAGCCGGTGCAAGGCCACCAATGCAAGCTCCAAATAGAGCGCTATATGCAAAAGCTCCAAAAAACCACATCTATACAAAACACAAACTCACTAGCAACAATATTGCATGAATTTCCCACCCAAAACCAACTCCTTAAAATCTAGAATGCCTCGCAAGGCAAAAAAATGCAGTTCTAACCAAACCCTAAACCCAAAAGCTAGAGAAGCAACCACAAGAAGAACGGCCCTCACTCCACAATGAGAAACCTTTAGGGTTTCCAAAGGATGGGTTTGCCCCCCCCCCCTCGTCCTAAACCCTAAATTTCAAGGATGAATGTGGTTCACTTATTGGATGAAATATTAATTTGGACCTCTTGTAGAATACCCGCTTCATTAGAATTGATTGTGGGCCTAAAGGTAGAAATACAACTAGGATTATATGAATAATACGCCTAGTTTATTTAAAAAGCTAGAATAAAGAATACCCATAGCTTAAGTATATTTTGTAACTCCTAGGCACAATTAATATCCCTTTGGTGCATCCATGTGGTTCCACGCAGGCCACATTGAGTGCACCCCCGAGTCCATTGCAACTCATGGCAAGAAAATGCATAAATTTGAATTTATGTTTGTTGTCAACTGGAGATATTTGGTTGCCAATTGTTGAAAATTTGCAACTAAAAACCTTCGCTTGTCAACCAAATTTGTTTATTGACGACCTAAAGTCAGAGATGGCTTGTGCCCTTTGTGATGAACTTTGAAGTGCTCAAGCACCGTCTTTGGGCATGTTCTATACATGTACATTTCAAAATTTAGATTTTGACACGAGGGTTGAATTGAACATATTCTTCACATTTGTATTAGTTGTGTTGGAATAGGTGGAGGTGTAGGGATAGAAAGAGGAGATATATAGAGTAGAGGTGCCTATAACCAATCACTTAAGAACTTCAACGCTAGATCTGGAGAAGTATAAGGCGGTGCAAAATTTTCCTGTGTAGGAAGATAGAAATCATGGGATTGTAATTTTTTGGTAATTTTATTCCTTAGATTAAAATTACTGTGAATTTCTGAAGCCAAAAGTTGGCCCGAACATATTATCAAAGTCTAGAGTTTGCCATAACCGCTCATTCCTCCTCACTTTAGAACTTAAAACCATGACATGTGTCATGATGTGTAGCCACAAGGGATCGCAGTGCAAGACAGGAGTAGAGTGTGGGAGATCAGTGCAACAAAAGAAGCAGGGTGCCAGAGGAGCCGAGCAACCGAGGACCGGAGCACCAGGACCAGAGCACCGAGGAAGCAGATCGGCAAAGGAACGGCAGGCTAGGCGAGCCTCGACAGGTGAGAAAAGGAAGGACAGCTGGAAAGCCAGGAAGTGGCGGAGGTCTTGAAGACCGGAGGAATCGGCGAAGGAGCAGCGTAGAAAGGCCAGTAGAAGGCGGGCATCGGCAGCAAGACAACTGGGTACCCGGTGAGAGAAGAAAGGACAGATGGCGAACCGAGGACGAAGAAGGCCTTGAAGACCGAACGAGGACCGGCCTTCCGGTTATATGGGCGACTCGGGAACGCGGGGAGCGCACGGGAACGTACCAAGGAGGCTCGGGAACGCCCGGGTACAAATGGGAACACATCGAGGTGGTTGAGGACGCCCGGGAACGAAGGGGGCCACATCAGGATCACACGGGAACGTTGTCATAATAGCCGGGAACGAGCAACTAGATAAGATAGGATAGTTAGTTGCTTAGTGAATACTTAAGCAAGGGTAGATGAAAGACATGCCTAATAGGATGAAAGTCCTATTAGATGAACATAAACTATTCCCTATGAATGAATAGTTACATTCCGGATGGATGAGGCTTATGGATGGTAACCGTACCGAGGCACATCTAGGTTAAGCCAAGAAATCCAACGAATGAACTTTACAAGTACATTTTACATTCGGACATTATAACTGCTGTAAATAGATCCGGGCAAGCTAAAATTAGACTGTAACTGGATATATGGCTAAAAATAGCCTAAAAGGAACATGTGGCATTAGGGGAAGTTAGGCCTAACCGCCACATCCAATTTAAGGTAGATTTTGAACACTATATAAGAAGCCAACTTGAGGCACATAAGACACTTCATTCGAACGCATAAACTCTACATGAGTGTCAACCTCTAAGCTCTCTCTCTCAAGTTAATATATTTAGCCGAGGTTTACGTGCCCTAACTCGGGGGGCATTGGAGTTAGTTTTGCGATTAGCCGAGGTTTACTCGTGCCCTAACTCGGAGGGCAATCTAAAGTAAATGCGAATAGCCGAGGTTTGTGCAAGGCCCTAACTCGGAGGGCAATCTGAAGTAAATGCGAATAGCCGAGGTTTGTGCAAGGCCCTAACTCGGAGGGCATATTAATATAAGACAAGTAGCCGAGGTATTAACTTATCCTAACTCGGGGGATTTAAGAAACTTAAGTACGCCAAGGCAAAATAGAAGGAGGACTCTTGACTTGGCTTACCTCCAGTAACTAATGATTTCATCACAAGGGATTTAACCAAGCGTCAAAAGTCCGAATCAACACGAGGTGAAAGAGGAATTCGAGGACTCGGTTAAAGAAGATTACCGAGGGAAGGTAAATCTCACCTCGGCGGTACACTCAAGTAACTTTCCGACCTCAAGCCGGCCGCGTAAGAAGAAATCATTACAGTAAAGCTTAAGGGAATTATGGGTGAGGGGAGGCAAGCTATGGGCTTGCCGGCAACCGGTCCCATCATACCGGGCGTGGCTAGATACTAAATTATCACATGGTTTTGAGACCAAATCAAAGGGAATTGGCCTAAGAGGTTTTCGAAGCAACTAAGGGGCATACTTGGGGATTCTTAGGTAATGAGTTTAATACCTCATAAATGAGGGTGATAATAATCAAACATATTGAGTAGAAATTGGTTTTATCATGTACATTAGAATCACAAGGATTCTAATCCTCGAAGGTTCTCAAGTGATTTTGGAATGCTAAAGTTTATATGAGGCTAAGTTACTCAATAAGATAAACGAATACAAGATGATTCTCAAGATTTCCATAATGTCAAAGAATGTGCTTTGAACTAGAAATTCTTTGTGGAAACATTCTTGGAATTATTTTTAGTAGATAGTGAAGATTAGAAGATTTTAAACCATGAAAGATATTGTACGCAGCAATTAAGTGTTTCCCTTTGAAACACTTAACCTTGACATTAGGATTAGGGGGACATAAACTTGAGAAACCAAGGCACTTTCTCCTAGAGATTTATAAAGAGACTTCAAAATATTTTGGTTTTGAAAGAGAGTAAGATTGATATCCTGTTAGTCATTCAATCCATGAAAGACACAAGATATAATCAATGTTCGGGAACTAGATTCTTAGGAACACCTTAATGTTGGAGATTCAGGGAAACATAAACTTGCAACCTCAGGTCAATCACTTCAAGAGAAATCGAGGATTATCAAATTATAGATTACAAGACTAAGACAACAAAGAGTTAACGGACACCTTCACAAGTTTTGAAATCTAACATGACCTAATTTTGGTGGGAGTAACTTCCATGTAAACCGGTCAGCAGCGGGTTACACCGTCTAAGTTGCTGAGGGTTGAAGGTGGCCTCGACACATGACATTATTAGTTCTGACATGATTGAAATCCAATCCCAGCCATATCAAAATTTTAGTACCCTATAGATTGCCAATGGGATCCTACTTGGGAATAGGCGCCTCTACTATAGTGAAAAGGAGGAGATAAACTGCTCATCGCGGCACATGGATTGGGGATTGTTTTGTTGCACTTGAGGTCTCTCAGGCTCACCTGACCCTACTATAATGGGCCCTAATATAAAGTGCCCCTTATAACGATGGTGTATACACAAGGCTTTTAGAACCCCTTGTAAAGTATGCATGTTCACATTGCAGTAGCTCATTACCAGGTTTGATGGCCTAATTTAGGTTAACACCTACTGGATAGTGACACTTCATCACTTCATTATTTATGAAGTCGCCACTTGGCAAAAGTACATGCTTTGCTTTTGCACACATTCACATCTACTATTTCCTAAGGGCCACTTCACACACGAGACTGAGCCCGTGACCATTTCACTTCAAGCACTCTCATTGGTGGAAAAGGCGGTGCCGGTCCAACTTCGCTTCACACTACGCTTGACCGACCAACGGAGTATGTGAATGCAAGATGGATGTAAAGTCTACATGGATTCCTACATGGCATCGAATGGATCATGTTTCATGGTCACTTGGACTATTTTCAAAAACCACCTCTTGGAGGTAGGTTTAAACACAAAACCGGGAGACCATGGCACTCTGAATGCTCACAACCGTTGATTTATTCTATTTTATCATGCGTAAGGACCTGCATGAATAGAAATAGCATTTGGTTGAGGCCCCCGTCACATATGACTTCACACTATACTTGAGGATCTGTGACCACACGACATGATTTTGGAGGTGTCTTGGGACGGCCTTTGGAAACTTTCTTGGGGATCTCACAATTTCATGGTCATGGCTCTTGGCTCGTGTGTGAAGTGGCCCTCAGTCAAGCTGCAGGCATTGGGGAGAGAGAGAATTATCATTTGCTAGCATACCTCTCATTTATCCAACATAAAAGCCCTACAATAGTGTGCAACCCTAAGGTTACCCTTTAAAGTTGATTTGACATTGGAATTACACTCTAATCTCCCTAATATCAAGCATGTGGCAACCAAAGTGCACGTGATATTAAGGAGGTTTGTAGTGTTAACATGGATGCGTGATAATAGAGATTTAGTGTAGTGTGTGATATTAGGGGAATCACACAAAGTCAAAATTGCAATAATGACATTAATGACAATGATGACAACGTGATGCGTGCGAGCGTGTGGATTGATTCTTTGGTGGATTATTCTAATGTCAAAACCCATGATATATGAGACAAAAATGTGACAACAAGAAGGGGGATTTGAACTAAGCACATCCGTTCTCTAGAATTTGGGGATATAATAGAGGGAGTGGCATTACAGAGGTTAGGGTGTACCTTTAAGGACCCCACATTATTGTACGCAAAGCCCACACATGCAATCCAATCTCTTTTACAAACATGTCTTTTTGGTATCGGTTCTTAGAGCCACACTAAACCACACACCACTCAAATATAGGTGTCTATTTAAGATAACTAACCAATTTAGGCATGTCTACCTTAGCTTGACCCAAGTAGGCTCCATTGGGCGACTGCCATTGTCGCAGTCAAGTTCTTTAGGTGACGCAAATGTATACTAATGGCCACCAAGTGCCAACATTACCAAGGACTGGAGTTGGGCAACCCTCAACCAATACCTAGAGTAGACATACCCATTTCCAATACTCCCCCCCTCCCCAATCTTAATATATAGAGTTTTGTGAAGTTCTACACATGTAGCTGTCATTTTCTAACGTGGTGGAAAAAGCTATGAAGTTTCACACATGTCGCCTTCACATTCGGCATGATGGAAAATGTAAGTTAAAAGGGCACAAAGTTGGGTTCCTTGAAAAGGGCACTAATTGTACTCAAGTTTTTGTCTCCCTATTATTGGAACAAAGTCGACATATGCTGTGAATATGGATTGGGAGAGAATTTTTCCTTTGAAAATTTACAATAATTTCAAACTTGACAATAAATTGTGAATTTTTTTGGCTAGGCGTTGTAATATCAATTTCTAGACATGTGAAAAATCACCCCAATAACACACATGTACTACACCTATGCGAATTGCTTAAGTTTACGAAAATAGGCATGTCTACTCTACATACGAGTTCGGTCAGCTAGCAGCTATATAAAAACTAAAAATAAAAAGGAACATCAATGCTTTAATTTGCACCAACGTGAATGGAAGCCCGTTCATCCTTAACTTGATCCCATTTGACTAGGCTTACTTCCTACCTTCCGGGAGGTGGGTTCCATTAAGTAGTAGTTTTAGAGGAAGGTTTTGTGATCTTTTGGTGTGGGTGGTTACGGTGTTTGAGTTCATGGGGGCATGTCAACTGGTGATTGGTTGTTATTGAGCTTCCTTTTATTTAGAACAAGGTATGTGAGGTATTTTATGGCTATTTGGTGTATGTGTTTCATGAGTTTCTTGATTTCTCGCGGCGGTATTTTGAGGTTGTGTAGTGCTTTTGGTGATTGTTTGTGAATGGCTCCATGTACCCTTGATGTGATGGTAATCAAGGGGTTAACATTCCAACTAGCAGTTTTGATGTCTAAATGAGGGGGTCATATTTGTTGGATTTTTCTCTTATGGCAGTATTCGGGAATGTATATTGACAGTAGGTGAATTCTATGAATTGCATGGTGTTTGGTGGGTTTGGGGGGATGGACATGTGGCTATCTATGGGGTTTCCTAGAATACATAGGATGTCGGATCTTGGCTAGGCCATGCATGTGTAGGTGTTGAGGAGGCATGTGTATTGTATTAAGCATTCCGGAATTGTCATGTCTTGGGGCCGGTTGTGTTGGTTGCCAACATTTATGAGGGTGTAGCATCTTGTATGTTTGTTGGATTGGAGTGTGTGGGCTATTTGGTGTACAAGTTTGTTATGTCAGGCTATGCAAAGGCCTTTTGTGTGTGGGTGAGTGAATGTGGAGAGTAGGTGTGGCCGTGTGTCGGTTTCATGGTTTGGGCAGAGTGTGTAGTAGGGGTTGGGGTGTGTTAGTGGCCAAAAGATGCTTGTTTTGTGGTTCCCATGTATTGGGCATATCAAAAATTGAAGGTTTGTGTAATTTGTACATTGGATATGCTTGGGACCTTCCAAAAGTGGTTTGAGAGTTTTTGGTCAATTTTCGTTAGACACCCATTTTTGTCAACATAGGCAAGTTTATATTTTACAATTGTAGTTCTTTTTCGCGGTGGCATTTATTTATGCATGTTTGGAGGTTGTGGATTTAGTGTACCTTTGCTCAGTGTGGGCCACACTAAACCAAATGTACAGTGTAGAAAACGGATGGGAACTTGAGAACTATTCAAAGTTCAAATATGCATGCATTTTGTAGTGATAACAAATTTGATGTGCCATGTTATGTGGGGTGACCTCCATGACTTGTCAGGTAGTAACAAGTGTTTGATGTCACCTTCTCTGGTTTCCACCCATGGATTGCAAGACCATTTTATGACGATAAATATCTAAGCTAAATGTGGGCCACACTACATTAGATGTATAGTGTAGTGAAACGGATGAGAATTCAAGAATGTTTCAAAGTTCCATAACTTGCATGTATTTTGTACAGTGAGTGTCGAAAACACAACTTCACATTGAAGTTTATAACTAGATAGAGTTGAGTTGCCTACTAAGGGCCACTTCACACATGAGCCAAGAGGAATGACCATGAAATTGTGAGAGCCCAAAAGAAAGTGTCCAAAGGCCGTCCCAAGACACCTCCAAAATCATGTAGTGTGGTCATGGAACCTCAAGTGTAGTGTGAAGTCATATGTGACCGGGCCCTTAACCAAATGCTATTTCAATGAAGTTCTATTCATGCAGGTCCTCACGCATGATAAAATAGAATAAACCAACGGTTGTGAATGTTCGGAGTGTCATGGTCTCCCGGTTTTGTGTTAGACCTACCTCCAAGAGATGGTTTTCGAGGGCCACTTCACACACGAGACTGAGAGCACGTGACCATTTCACTTCAAGCATTCTCATTGGTGGAAAAGGAGGAGCCACTCCAAGTTCGCTTCACGCTACACTTGAGGGACCAACGAAGTATGTGAATGCAGGATGGATGTAAAGTCTACATGG
Source organism: Polytrichum formosum (assembly GCA_964035585.1). Classification (NCBI taxonomy): domain Eukaryota; kingdom Viridiplantae; phylum Streptophyta; class Polytrichopsida; order Polytrichales; family Polytrichaceae; genus Polytrichum; species Polytrichum formosum. Next base: position 57,420,089 of record OZ037937.1, read on the forward strand.
ATTCCTACATGGCATCAAATGGATCATGTTTCACGATCACTTGGACTATTTTCAAAAACCACCTCTTGGAGGTAGGCCTAACACAAAACCGGGAGACCATGACACTCCGAACATTCACAACTGTTGATTTATTCTATTTGATCATGCGTGAGGACCCGCATGAATAGAAATTCATCGAAATAGCATTTGGTTGAGGACCCGGTCACATATGACTTCACACTACACTTGAGGGTCCGTGACCACACTACATGATTTTGGAAGTGTCTTGTGACGGCCCTTGGACACTTTCTTTTGGGCCCTCACAATTTCATGGTCACGGCTCTTGGCTCGTGTGTGGAGTGGCCCTTACTTGTGGTATTTGAAAAGCAACCATGTGACATGGACCATTATCCACCTTTAATGTTGAAGTGGAGTGTTTTGACTAAGTCGACCGTTTCTTGAAGGTTGCTTCCACTTCACCAACTGCGACTAAGGTAATAAGTATGTAGAATGCCAGATTTTCATCTTCACTTGCATGCAACTTGGATGTTTTTTTCTTGTTTTTTTTATAATGCTTTTTATGGCTTGCCATGCACATTGCACTTTAGCCCTTTACAGGATGAAGAGTATTGCACATTCTAAGGTGCGGTACAAAAGCATGTCTCACAAGCTTGAAACCAAGGGCATTATGTAGTTGGGGTGGGCCCATCAATATCTAATCAAAAGAATGTGGTGGGACGATGGGTTTTTGTTTCTTTTATTAGGAGGCAAATCATTTGTGATTGACAAGGATTTGATTTCATGTCTATTTTGAGTATCTTCATGTGGGTTGTATGTGTCATCGACCTCTATTAGGAGTTAGTTGCAAGTGGACGATTCTTGGTGATAACGTCACCTCCTTTGTGTTTGAGGAGGTGTGTATCTTTTGTGTGTGTTTTGTTGTTACCTCTTTCCCACTTTGGAGAAGTTTTATCGCATGTTGCCGCCTCTTTCAATTTGCCACCTCTTAAGGTTCTTGGTTTGTAACTACTTTAATCCTTAAAGAGTTTAAACATCCACATGTGGATCCTCAATTTCAAATGATTGGATTTGGCTCAAAACAAAGTAGTTTTTTAACGTATTTTTGTCCCCTAAGCATAGTTACTGAAATCGTCAATCACCTCCGAAACTTGGATCATGAAATATCGTTCATGGTTATTGTGTAGTTGTCACGAAGTTCTCACATCTCAAGAGACGTTTTGATAGTTCAATCACTTCAAAAGCACATTATGCTTGAGACTTTCCACCAATTTATTGATTTCTTTAATAAAACCAGCCACCCACATCATTTTTCTCATGAAAACAATAAGATTTGCAATCATGACGATTTTTTTTATAAAAAAAATTCTTCTTCCAAAACATAAATATTTATCGTAGTTGTAATTGTATGGAGCGTGACATAACATTACCCATCAACTGTGGGCCATGGGAATATGAAGTTGGGATGTTAGGAGCTCAATCCACATCAAAGTCTCCATGCGCAAGGTTTGTGCATCTGGGCGTTTCATTTTTCAGAGCTTATAGAACAAAAGCACCATGCTTAGTAATGTTTTGGATCATTTGGTAGTACCTCAAAACTTTCCCTATGTAGGAATTCTCAATAAACCCTTGGAAATGTTGCTTCATAACACATCTTAGGAACTGCTTGTACCCCCATGCATTTAGGGGGCTAACACATATGTTTCGTGTTTGGGAATTTTGATCAACATTATTTCAACTCTCTCACAGTTCGAGCCCTTGTACATTTCTTGTTTTATTCCATTTTCCTCAATTGTGATGTTGGAGTTAGTTCTTGGTCTTATTATGCAGCAGCCCTCTCATAATAGGAAACCACTAATCACTGTATACATACATAAATGTAAAGAGAAGTTGTGAGGCATCACGAATGGACCGCAATGTTGTGATTTATAGCCCACCCACACTTACTGGTACGAGCCACCAGTGAACGGTTCCTACCAGCACTGGTTACATCTAGTGGCTCTCACTGGGACTGGGGCAAAACAACCCGTACACTGGTTCCTTGGAGGCAAGGGTTTAGGCATCCAACAAGGAACGAGTGTATGGGTTGGTTCGCCCAAATCCTCTCACTGGCTAAACCAACTCTAAAAGTGGCCCTTGCCAGTAAGAACCGCTCACTGGTGGCCCGCATCAGTAAGTGTGGGTGGGCTATTAGTTTAATCCCCCCCTACAAAAAATTAAAGTGACCACTTTGAACTTTCAACAAAAAGTACAAACTTGATTTTGTTGAGAATATGATATGATTGCTAATTTTATGGATATTATAGATTGATGGGAAGTTGCAAACATTATATGTTTTTGAAACGTTTGAAAATGGATGACAAAGTGGCATGGAATCCTACATGTCAATATTTGGATAGTTTTTGGTGGTCACATGGATTTTGCGGCAAGAGAACCCAAATAGGTGGTCTCAACAGAAAATAAGGTGACCATGTCAAAAGTAGCATTACATTTTGACAAATTTTGTTTTTAGGAGTACACGATTTTAGAAATTTTCCATTTTAAGCATATCTTAGTTTAAAATAAGGGTTTGTGAAGTTTTCATTGAAAACAGTTGTGTTGGTCTAAGTCCACTTTACATTGTGTTACATGACCAAGGCTTCTCAAAAGTGATGTGAATTTCTTTTGGTCATGATACACCCTAAACTCCGTAATATCAACCTCCATAATGTCACTCACTCTCTAATATCCCGAAACCCTAGGGAACGGATGTTCGTAGTTCAAATCTCACTCCTTATTGTCACCTTTCTCTCCCTTATATCACGAATTTTGTCATTAATGCAAACCACCAAAGAAGTCAACCCACACCCTCGCATTGTGCCATATGTCAATATGTGGAGTGTCACCTTCTTATTCTTATTATTCTTCTTCTTCTTATGCCACTTGTTGAATGTTGGTGTATGCATATGCCACATCGCCCGGGAAGGCCAAGTGGAGTGGACCACACCACATCATTTAATATGTTGCACTTTGTGTTATTCCATAGTGTCACATGCTACACTAATTCTATAGTATCATGCATCCATGTTAGCACTACAAAACTCCGTAATATCACGTGCACTTTGGTTGCCACAGGTGTGATACTACAGAGTTTAGAGTGTATTTGGACCACCAACCATGACCACAGGAAATGCTGTAAAAAAAATCATTGTCCTTGTGCATTTGTGTAAAATAGGCCCACGTCTCATTTTTTACAAAGTAGATTACATCATGCTCCTTGATGTGCATACTACACTAAATATGATATTTTATGTCACTATGGTAACTTTTTGGATGACACTTATGAATAAGTCAACAAATATTGTCATGGATGATGGATGAGTCCATCCATTGGCCAAAACCCTACCTTCTCTTGTCAGCAACTTGTGATGAAATATTGTCATGGATGATTAAAATATGGATGAAAAATCTCTTGTAAGTGACAGTAATTGCAACACTATAAATCTGTTATCCCCCCCAAAAAATTACAAGGAATGACAAATAATGTTGGGTTATCATGTAGTGTTGGTGACACTACACTGCGGTTTACAATTAGTATTGAGCAAGACAATTACAATCGGTGACACTAAATATCATATTTAGTGTAGTTATTTATGTTATCTAGATAGAAAACAAAATTGTTCTTATACAGCTAATATAGCATCGTGTAACTCCATATGATAACCCAGTTACAATACACCATTTATGGTATTTAGTGTCACATCCGTCATAATGTCACAAACCCTATTTTGGGACGTATGCTAGGTTACACTAATGATCAACAACTTCACTATTAGTGTCACCTCATGACACTTGGTGTTCAAGTGCGCTTACTCAAATATCTTGGTATGGGTATGTTCAATAATGTTGAGGTGTATGCCTATCTTACACAATGGTCTACAAGTTGACTAAAACGCACACAAATGACACTTGGCATTAGTATGCTCAAGGATATCTTCCTCTTGTAAACTAAAATGTAAACACATGACACTTTCCATTAGGTACTAGTATAGCTCAATGATATCTTCCCCTTGCACACTAGTATATTTTTTCACTTCGAAAAGTTACTTATTTTAACAATAATAACATGTTGATAATTAACGAATGTGACACTTTGAGACATTTACAAGATTAATCAATATGAAGTTATTATAATATTATAGAATATAGGATTTTATATGATTCAATGTATCAATGAGATGAACTATGGTTGAAGTATTACTTAAGTCCATTATCAAACATAAGTTATGTGAGGTCTTCGGCTACCACATTTGTGACGCTTGTAACTTACTAATAGTCATACTTGGTCAACTAGGTCATGTTGACATTTCCAAACATCAACTTCATTGAATCCTCTTCCAATCTAATTTCTTTGCATGAGTAGCTAAATTCATCAATACCATTACTCATCATTATGAAACACACGTGAAGTCTCCAACTACCACATCGATCCTATAAGCCCCAAACGTTAGATTCATCGAATCTTCTTCTAATCTAAATTATGAAATGCATCTATACAAAACATGCCAAAATTTGTTGTTGAGCATGGTTGATCATGGTTGAGGTTTGTTAGTTCAGCCAAATGACTAAACGATGTCCAACTTTAGGTCATCAATGGAATAAACGGTGTAGTAGGTGGTATTGTGCAGCTTGTAGTTCAACAATTTCAAAGTCTGAGGGTTGTGGTTGTGGTTGAAAGGATTTCAAAATAGGCCCACAATCTCTTGTAGGTGCTTGCTTGAAGAGTTAGGCTTAGGGTAAGTTTTCATGTAGGTCGCTCGCCCACTATATTCTAGATAATAGTGGGTGGGAGGTGTTCTCATGTAGATAAGCACAAGCCACCAACCAACCACATTATGGTGGCCTACTAGAATGTGGTGGGCCATGGACATGGGTTGCTGACTTGGGCTGCTAGACTTCCATGCGGCCAGTAAAGCACTTTTTAACCTACAAGTGCCGGTCACCGAAGGATTGAAGTCTGGTTTTAGGAGGAGGAGGAAGTTTTAGCATGGGGGAGGAGTAGTGTTCAAGATTGAAGCCCTCATATGAGTTTCATTTTGAAGGGCTCTCAAATTTCAGCCTTTCAGTTGAAGGGCTCATTCAATTCCAAGACGTCAATCTAAGAATATAGAAATGAAATACAAAACTCATATTAAATTTGTGCATGAATTATATGGCACATGTTTCTAGTACAATGTGAAGAATTAAAAATCAACCATCTAACTCCACTTCTTGTAGTGACAATGCCCTACACTTGTTGGTTCTTGTGGTGGGCAGATTATATTGAGGACTTCAAGTGACATCTTCATTTTCAATTTGGGGTTGCGTTTTGAAGGGTTGTTTTGAGAGAGGTATATTTTGAAGGGCCAAATCGCGTTTGAAGGGCATTGAAGACTTCAATCTTGAACATTGGGGAGGAGGTTAGTAAGTGGGTTTGGATTTGAGAAATTAAAGTTGCTAGTTGGCACATATAAACCCTACCCCACTAGATTCCAATTACATGTGGGCGAGTTTGTCCTTATTCCCACTAGAATCTAGCGGGCGAGCACCCTACATGGAAACTCACCCTTAGATGGCAGATTGAATCCGAAGTTCTAAATCTTACCTCAACTTTAGTGGCTGATGAGCCTCTAAATTATGAGGTAGACCTATATATGGACTTATCTTTAGCTCTAATAACGCATTTTGACCAAACCGAAGTTCCATGGATTGAGGAATTCGGTCCACATGGAATACAGCCAAGATACAGTTAAAGCACTTACGTACAAGGCCGCCGTACTGTACAAAGTATGTTGTCTCTATGTATGCAAACATTAGAGTTGTCCGTAAAGTCCCTAAGAGAGGGACCAAACCAAGCTAGGAGTTTGGTGTCTCTTTGAGGGACTTTTCCTTTAGAGCTCAATAGAGTTATTTGTAAAGGTAAAGCAGATGAAATCATGGGTTTAGTCTCAAACCATGAGTCTATGAGGATTAACATGATCATCCAAGTTTTCTTAAATCTTTAGTTACCATACACAACGAGTGGTGTCAGGCTATTGAGAACTGGCTTTGTAGCTTGTCCTGCTAGGATGGCGGGTCAAGCTAGCCTTGCATAGGCCAAACTAGGATTAAGGACACTGGTTCGATTCACGTACCCTTTTTAGATCCTAAAATTCTCACAAAGTTTGAGAGGTGGAAAGAGGAGGTCTCAAAAATTTCATCCAACTTTCAAAAATAGACTTCAAAACACGATGAGCTAACAAGTTCTTAATAGGAAGTTTTCTCAACGAAGGATCAAACCCACGGATAACTTTATTAGACCATCATGTGTGGATCCCTAATTTTATAGGTTGTGTGAAACACTTTGGACTTTCTATCTCAAGTTTCAAATTTTTTGAGAGATTTATGATAATTAGAATAGGATTTGCCCATGAGACCCGCCCTGGTAGAGATTGATTGGCTTATGCAAGGCTAGTTTAATCCACTAATCTTAGTATGATAGAATGGAAAGTGATTTATTAATGATCCGACCCATTTTATAACATATTATAACTTAGGGTTGGTTCACATAGGGTTCCAAGTCCCAAGTCCCACTCATGTTAGCAGGTCCCAACATGGAGGCAAAGTCTCAACTTGTGAACCTCCAGTAATCACTAAAATATAATTGAATATCATTAAAGTTATATCTTAATTTTTTATGCAACACAAGTCCCTCACCTCACCTCACCTCCAAAAAGTGTTGCCATGTAGGCATCCATGTCATACTTGGAACCCCCGTGTGAAGTGGTAAGTCCCAACTTCCATGCTCTCAACGGTTGAGATTGTATGGATTGACCTCATGTGACTTGGGACTTAGGACTTGAGATCCCGTGTGAACTGGCCCTTATTTACACATTGATAAAATTTGGATGGCCCTACGCATAAGCTCTTAAACTCGCCTTTAATCCAACGTTTCCGGAGTTTGACAAATTGAGTTTATGGATGACTATATTGTCTTAGACAACGTAGACACGTAACGATTTTGGCACATTCCAGCCTCGAGCAAAATTGAGTATACGTGAGTGAACAATAGGGGTATTAATTTGAACTTTGCCTTACTACGCATACATATGCTACACAAAATTATAGCTCATAGTTATAGAGTACATGTATGAAGGACCTTTAGAAAATATACAAAACTTGTACTTGTATGGTAGTATCATTAGACTTTATGGGATAAGTATTTAATATTGGGTGAAACTATGATGAATAAATTTTCTCATTTCCTTGTCTCATCCATGCATGTATGGAAGAAGCAATATTAGGGATTTGGAAGAGGTCATTGAGTCAAGAATGATGTCACTGCTTGCTTAGGATTGCAAAGGAACGCGCTGCGCTTCTTTGTGGAGGTTGATCAAATGGGATGCAGATTGTTGATGCAGGTGGTTGGTGTAGGTAGTGATTGCATGCATGAGGTGACTTAGAAGTTAGGTATTGTCGTAAAGGCCAACGTAAAAGTTTGTTGAAATTGTGAAGGTGCTCAAAACTTCTCCATCCCTCATTTGTTTTGTGTGTTTCACATTGCCTCTACCTCCTTTTGGGGGTTTGTTGCATTAGTGGTTTTGGGTATTTGATTGTGGAAGCAGCAATAGGTGTTTAAAGAGAAATTCTTCCTTCATTTGAATTCTTGGTTTTGAATAGAGAGCACCGTGCTTGTCTTGTCTCCCAATCAAGTTGTGGCTATCATAGAAGCATGCATGGTAGAGACCAATTAACAAGTGAAATAAAATGAATCAAGTAGCTTTTTTGGGTTCAAGATACTTTGAGATTTGATTGCTATAAGAACTACAAGGTGCATGCATGGAAAGTCAAGACAATAATACACTTGAAGCTAGAATTGTCAAAAATATGGTAGACCAAAAAAAATAGCTCCAATGTAGGTTTGGTTTGTTGAGAGGGTTTACAAGATGTGTGGAAAATTTGGTAATCATTAGGTAGAGTATAGGGATCCAATCAACTTCATGGATTGTTTATCAAACATGGGGATTGGCTTATGTTGGTATCAAAAAGGCCAACAACACGTGGAGTTACAATCTTACTAATCAATTGATGAGAAACTTCTTATGATCTTATTGAATTTTTTAATTCAAATGGGCTTAATAATATTTGCGTTCCAGTGTTACACAACCTTAATCATCTTCCTTATCCAAGCTAACACATACTAGAACACTTTACTAACCCCAATGAAGAACCCCCAAAACATGATAAAGTTCTTCCCTTAGTTTCCATGAAATATAACTTACACAATACCACACGAACAACCCATTTCCAAGCTACACTGACCAATTAGAACTAGGTCCTAAAGCTATGACAATATGCTGTCACTATGCATCCACACATGCCCCAACATTCCCCCAATGAAGTTCTCATACTACCTCCCACATCCAATCCCTAACACACCACCCAACACCCTTATACCCTTATACCCCAAAATTTATGACAAAATACTCTTGATCTAACGGTGGAAAAAAGAGTCATACCCTCCCAAGGAAACTAGTGCCCTATGTATACAAAAAGTAACATGTGATTTGAGGACTTATTCTGGACTCAACTTTCAAATGAGAGTATGGTGGATAAAATTTAGACTATATATAGTTGTAGATTTGAGCATTGTCAGTGATGGTCAACAAATTATTCAGAGGCATATTCTTTTATGTCATCATTCCAATAAGGATTATATAAATTTGAACTTTGGTTTGAGTGGCTATAAATTTTAAGTACATAACATGATTGAAATTGGGATTCAAAAATCATGGGCATCATCTCCATAAGATTATAATGTCCACTCTATAGTACATTTTGCAACAAAGGAAAACTTGAAGGTCATTGAGAGATCAAATAGAACATATGAACGTAATGTCGGATTAGAAAATTTGTAGGAATTATTTATTTACATGTTGAAAGAGGGATTTTTTTCTAATAGATCAACAAATTATGTGTACAAAAACCAAAAACCATTAACCAAGATCTAGAAACCTTGTTTAGGTGTCTCCTAGTCCTTGGCTACTAGATAGTGGTCATTGGGTGTACATGAATGAGAGGTGGGGTGGTTGTGAGCTAGATCCACTCGATGACCTATTTAATAATGTAATCTCCATTAGGAAGGGAGTCAACACATCATTTGAATGAACTTTATAGACAAGCAAGATGGATGACAACTTGTTGGTGAAATTTGTGCTCCTGAGCAACTTCAGGTGGAAGGGGTTGGGGCGAACCAACCCGTATATTGGTACCTTACCGGGGAGGGTGAATGGCTGGGGATTCGTGGCACTCACTTAAAATCAACCATCCTACATATCATGGATGAAGTGGCTCCAATACAAAAAGATCCCCTATGGGGTTGAGGGCCGATTCATTCGAATGTGACATCACTAGACATCCGGTAAGGTACCAATGTATGGGTCGGTTCGCCCTGGCCAGGTGGAAGGCATAAGCTATTCCTATGGAATTTATGGGCTAGGTAAACCTTGAAGGCCGGGAGGCTTGAGTGTGGTTATTTGAAATGACCATTTTGGCACCCTCGACTCAAGAGCCTAGAATAACGGAAATCAACGGCCTAGATTGAGGACATGGGAGAGACATGTTTTCACATTATTTTTCTATACAACTTGGTTATGGCTCTTTACCGTCACCTTTGCAAATTCACATCGATTCAAGGCGGGCACTTAAGACCCTAAACTACTGGATGATGATGGAGAGATACCCAAATCTCAAGGAAGAGGTTGGCGGTTCGATTCCCAGCTATGAAATCTCCTCTTTACTTGCCAGGTGGTCAACTGCCTCCAGTGCTTTGGTACTGACCTGTCGGCCTTCTGTCTCAAAAAAGAAAAGAAAAAGGCGGGCTCTTAATTTGTTTGCAAATGAACATGGCTACTCCATCCACAAGTGATGGATGAGCCAAACTTTAGAGTTCATGATTTGGAGTTGTATTTCGTAACGAGCAAGAAAAAATAATCATTTTTAAAACCGTCTCCCTTGGGCGTTTCTCCCCCGCTCCTTCTCTTTCCCCTCATCGGGAAGGCCTGAATGTATACTGAGACATAACTATTTCGACGCCCTCCCCTCTGGGCCCTCCGATCATGGAGATCAACGGCCTAAGTTAGGGAGGGAGATAATAACTCTAGGGGGTGAATGTGAAATACCTCAAGGTGCTCCTCCCCCGCTCCTTTTCTCTTTCCCTTCATCGTGAAGGCCCACCGCGTCTCGCTTTTGTTAACGGTTTCACCCTCGCAACCCGCATGAGCAGAATTTGCCGAAGAACTTGTTCTTCGCTTTCCTCCGAACCTTCAACCACACTTAATGCTATATAAGCATTCATGCTGTTACCACTTGGTCATCATCTGCACCGCTTGCTTCCTACTATATGTCACGTAGGTTAGCCCGATCGATGTTGCTTGAAGGGGAACAAGCTCATCATGTGTTTTGTTTGGATATCAGGTTGTCACGGTGACCATTGTTACCTTCCTTCTTCTATGTTGTGGTATGGTGATGAGGCGCGCTCTAGAGCTCTTTCGGTCATCTTTTATGCGGCTGGAGTCGAGGCTTTCGTTTGCTAGTAGAAGATGCATGCTGTTCTGACAGCCCTGATGCAAGTAACATCGGAAAAATCGACTCTGGTTTGGCAGCTAGGGCGGTGGTTTACATTGTGGCGGTAGAAACTATAGTGGAACACTGAGTATCTTGTTGGCCGAATTATGGACTTAGATTTGTCTTTTAACCAAGAGACTTGCGATCAGATGGTCTTTCAAGGTTACTGAGTTACCTTGCACCCGTGTTGCCTGACCTGGACACATGGAAGAGAAGAGATCGCGCCTCGAGTCGTCTCTCCCTGTATTGTAAATATCTCCACATCATCAGTGTATGTATGTCCATCCTCAATTTTCTGGGATCGTTTTTCGTTGTTAAGTGTACGATTCCGGCAATAAGAGGCGTATGGCTTCCTTAGGGGTTGGTAATGGTAGTAACTACGTCAAGTGGCATTAAGCATGATACTAGTCACAACTAGCTGAGAGATTGGCGTTTCCAGATTGACGTCCTCCTGAGTTGTGAAGGTCTTACGTAGTTGCGAATTCCTCGTCTCTTTGCCGAACTTGCACATGCTACATGTCCTCGGAAATGAACTCCAGTGTACGATGAAATATATAGGAACCAGAAGTGCGTTTTGATAGACATCGCAGTGATGTCCTTGGAGATTGTCTTCAAGATTCGTCAATGATTCCACTTTGCGGATCTCAGAGCTAGCAAGATCATTAAGGCTCCCTTGGCGCCAGAGTGAAATAAATGAAAGATAGGACTCATGCTTAAACAGTCGCAATGTCTGCAAGGACCCGGACGTGCATTGTTATGACCTAAATCCACCCTGCGGAGAATTCTTAGGAGTTTGGCTTGAAATCTTCTGCACCTGAGCCTGAGTTATGTGAAACAGGGGAGAAGAGAATGGTTGCAGCTAGTAAATAGATGGACAAGTAAGGGCTGCTCAGCAAGAACAAACGCTAGGGGAACTTCGCACGCTAGTCTTGACAACTTTGCAAGTCTGGTGTGACCTATTTACAGATGATGAGTCACTATCGGCCAAATGAAATCCCTGGAGTACCTCAAGCTTTTTCTCTCATTTAGCTTTCTGAGAACCTGTCAAACTTTTGACAGAGATTCAGTAGCCAGCCTTAGAATTTGAGCTCCTTACCACATTCTCAAAGTTTGCCTTGTCAGTATTTGACCGCTGTAACTATTGGGAAGTGATTGATAGATGCCTCACTAAATCAGGCTTATTAACAAGGGGCCGCACTAATTCAGCTGAATTTGCAGCTATTTTGCTAACTCCCTGATCACTCTAAAGGTGAGATTATAGGTGTACCATGATATTGGCCTCAGTTGACCTACGCATGGCACCTCTAGTGGTCTCAGAGACATAGGTTAAGGGAAATTTACAGACACTGTTACCTGCAGGAGGTTCTTCTTTTACAGTGGACTCAGAACTCAGGCTAGTAGGTACCCTATGACAGGTTCTTCTTTTGCAGGTAGTGGCGTTTGGCACTTCTCATATTGAAAGTTGATGGACTATGTGTTTAAAGCACCAGGAATTATGTACTGAGTTAAAACTTAGAGAGTCCGGACAATTCTGTTGCTAGTTCAAGCCAATTAGAATGTAGAATGTATATCATGATAGTTCTTACGCTATAGATGCAAGGATATAGGTGTAATTCAGGAGCTGTAATACTCTAATGCACAAATTGTAATCTGAGTGACGTGGTATGTTGTGTTCTTCTTGAGAGCGCACAAACGAGGGAATATATTTGTGGATCACTGTGCAGATATCAGGTAGCGTGACTGCTGGTTGAAATAGTTACGAAGCTCAGGAGGTATAGCGCCTATAATAGAGCTTTTTGCGGTATAGGAGTATTTTCGCAGAATTCATTGGCAGGAGTCAGAAGCTTCAAAATGCGCTATCCATTCTGTGTTTTGCATCTATTTGAAAGCACATCTCTACAGTTTCCTCCTATTTAAACTAGATGCTTGTATTGTTGTTACATTCTGATCATACTCAAGGCGATTTGGTATAAGTGACTCAAATTGACTTGTCTACATTGCTGGATGATATAGTTACCAAGCTCAGGAGGGATAGCGCCTGTATCAGAGCTTTCTGTGACTTAGAAGTGTTTTCGTAGAATTCACTGATAAGAGTCAGAAGCTTCAGAATGCGCTATCCATTCTGTGCTTTGCAACTATTTCATTCTAAGGTTTCCTGAAGCTCAGTTTCCCGGCGATGACGAGCTACCGAGACGATGTTTTGCATATATTGGAAAGCGCGTCTTTAAAGTTTCCTCTTATTTACACTAGATGTTTATATTGTCGCTGCACTCTGATCATACTCAAGGCGATTTGGTATAAGTGACTCATTGACTTGTCTACATTGCTGGATGACATAGTTACCAAGCTCAGGAGGGATAGCGCCTATACTAGAGCCTTCTGTGACTTGGAAGTGTTTTCGCAGAATTCACTGACAAGAATCAGAAGCTTCAAAACGCGCTATCCATTCTGTGCTTTGCAACTATTTCATTCTAAGGTGTCCTGAAGCTCAATTTCCCGGCGATGACGAGCTACCGAGACGATATTTTGCATATATCGGAAAGCACCTCTTTATAGGTTCCTCTTATTTACACTAGATGTTTATATTGTCGTTGCACTCTGATCATACTCAAGGCGATTTGGTATAAGTGACTCATTGATTTGCCTACATTTCTGGATGACATAGTAACCAAGCTCAGGAGGGATAGCGCCTATATCAGGGCTTTCTGTTGCACTTCTGTCATTGAAAGATGTGTGACAGTCGCACTCAAGCATAGCGCTATCCATTCTGTGCTTTGCAACTGTGTCATCCTGAGCCTGCCCCGAAGAGCATGGCATATGCAAAAGAATGACATACATCTGCTCTATATATTTCAAAGGTACGCTCGTCCATTGCATTGCTAGAACTGTATGGCTGAACTTAGTGTGATCATAGTTAAATACAATCGGAAGGTAGGTACAGGATCGATGTCGATTATCTGAAATGAGTTTTCAAACTCTCCAACCAGCTGATGGTTGCGTTAACGATTTTAAATTTGCAGATGTTGCACTTCACTAAGTTAAAGTCTGTGACAATGTGAATTAGAATACTATGTTATTAATAACACATATCGTTGGATGCAGATTCCAGAACCAGAATAAGTTGAGATAGGTGATATACTGTTTTTGAATTCCTATGTGCGGTGATGAAAGCAGAATGTATTTGGAGGGGATTATATATGGTTACCAGCTGATTAATAGATGACTGGCATTTTCTTTTGCAGTATGCGTCATCGACGCTTTGTCCTCAGGCTGATGAAAATAGATTGATACAGGCGTGATAATATCGGTGCATGCAGGGCGTCGTGAAGTTCATAAACTTTGTGTGGTTCAGAAAGTTTCTGAGCAGAGTTTACGATGACGTCATCGGATCTATATACAACTTATGCATTCCGTTGTTAGAACTAACATGAGCTTACATTCTTCTCTTTGAGATTTAAGTTGACCTTATTCCCTAGCGTCGTGGAAGTAAAGCAGAGCCTTCATTTTCAATTGCATCCCAGCTAGTATAGACTATGCTTTTGAGAGATAAGAAGCTTAATTACCTGAAGCGGTCGGAGAGGCTCCTTGCAAAGGTCCGCAGGCTGATCTGTTTGTCGGCTTCCTGAAGAAGTGAATAAAGAGTATCTGAATTCACTTCAGTGTTTTTGTAAATGTCCTTGTACCTAACAAGCTACTCTAGGGCTACAAATTTTATTTCTCAATACTTCCCAGTTGTTTCATGAGTGTGACTTTCCATATCACGTGGCGGATGTTCTAGTAGCGTTTACCCTGCCAATTCTAAGTCCATGTTGCTTCGGACGCTAAGTGTGCATGTCATACTCAACTTCTTACTGGACTTGAAATTATCATTCCGCGTTTCACTAACTTTCTTTTTCTTATACTTAACAGATGGGAGAAACTTGGCAGTCGTCTTGGAGCCTTATGAAGGCGGGAGGAAGTGCTTATGCAGGCACATGACTAAGTCCAGCAGTTAGCAGTACTACGAGAGAGGTCTTCTGACTTGTTATGAGTTTAGCGTAGAATATTGCATAGAAGACCAATGATGCCTTGTTATTCCTAGACCTCGCAAATAGTTACTGGCTGACTTAGAAAGTAGTCATGTGTTGTGAATTACTTTTCAATGGAGAGATTCTGAGTAGTATCTATCTAACAATTATGATTGGTCCCAGATGGAAGATTATGCATCCATCTTAGCGCAGGCTTTCATGACGTAAGCAAACTCTACTGACTGGTGAATGGTTTCACAATCTGGTCCGAGGTATATTATGAGATTTTGACTTAGTTTCCTTCAAGGAAGTCCAGGAAATCATATCATCTCTTTCCAAATTACCCCTTATCTTTAAGGTATTTCAGTAAAATCGATTTCCTTCGCTTCTAAATTCAACGCGTCTTTGGCTCACCTGATTTGTCGCTTTTGTACAGGCCCTCTCTAACACTTTTATTGCGTCTGCAGTGTTAGGCATTTGAACTGTATCGACTATCAAGATACCATCAGTATGTATCCATTCCATGTCCAGCTGCTGGCGCACTTTGTTAAAATCTAATGAGGCTTTTCAATCACTAACTTTTTGATATTGGTGGACCATAGTTCGTCCCTTCTCCAATGTGAAGTTTACGAATCGAATATTTCAGTCCCTGCAACGTGCTCGTGGAGTGTCTCGCTTCGATCGTTTTAGTTGTTGCTTCATTCTCATCTGGGCCTCATCTTCATGTTTATGTGTGCGTCCCGTTCTTGAGCTGCAGGCATTTGACCATCATTCATAGCCTCAGCTCACTTGTATTTATCGCAATCGAATTTCCTTTGATGCCACCTCAGTTCTGTACTAGTGATTTCTTCACAAGTATGCTTTTCTTTGTCTCAAAGCGCACAGAACTTTTCTGGATGGATCCAGACTTTGATCGTTATCTAACATCACCTAGGCACTCTATGGTAAAGATCGGCATCTTTCTGTCAGATATTGTCATGATTGTGGTCTGCTATCTGGACAATTTCGTACGCAGCTGACATTTTCACTTTTCCTTGGTCTAATTAATTGCTCATGTTCTTTCGAATTGCCTTCGTGCTATTGGAGCATCTCTGGGATGCTAGCTAATAGGATGTCTTCGGATTAATGTGCGAGTGTGTATAAGTTCCTATTATATGAAGACACCTTGCTCAATTTCTCTCCCGTTAACCTCGCTTTGTCTCCTTAATCTGCCTCCAGGCACAATGCGTAGAGAGGAAACTGCAAACCTAAGCACTCTGAAATATGTTAATCAACATGAAGCTCCATAGAGCTGCGGATGGGGCAACAAATAATCTACGTGATACAAGTGGAGGTCTAGAAGCTTGCACAAGAAGAGCCTGGTTAGTTGCTTAATTTCGTCAGTACGCAGATTGACTCATGATTTTATTCCACCGCCTCGTCTTCCCGTTTGTGGGGACCGCGCCACTTGCAGAGTGGGGCACCCAGTTGAATGATAGACCTACGGAGGTCTGGAGTTTGTCAAACAGACTCACGACAAATTCTGTACTGTTATCAGTACATTGCTAGCTGCGAATTGCACTGCGGCTAGCTGCACCAGTTTCTTACGAATGATCTCCCCATCTTGCATTGCCTAGTGAAATATCAGATGCCAGTAACCTGTGTGATGTGGAACCTTGCAGTACTTTTGGCACTTGTGGTGGCTTGAGAGACCCCAATGCTGGACAGTGTGCGACCAAACACTGTCGTTCAGAGGACTGGATGGGGACAATATTGTAAGTACTGCCAGGGTCGTGTTCCGTCACGTCCTTAATTTCCCTCTCTGAATTAGATTGTCTTTACCTTGTAATTTATACTTGCGATGCAATCCATGCTTGGAGAGGGGGGGGGGGGGGGGGAGGGATTTGTTTAATATAAGTGTGAAAGAAAAGAATCGAGTAGTTCACAGAATATCAACAAGAATGTTGGATAAATTTGGTTTACTGAAAAAGAACGCCGTTTATTCACAATATCTTGTGAAACTTGTCCCTTAAGGGATTGAAAAATCACAGGATGAGGTTGTTGATGATGGCTCACATAGTGCCTGTATTATCTATTGTGTCCTGACCTGAGATTATGCCAATGCCTTATTATACCTTTTCCTTTCCTGCAGAATCATGTTTGGGAATTGCGCAAGGTAAGATGTTTAGTGGATATAAAGCGTGAGCATGTTTAATTCTATATTAGCAAGTGATTAACAAGCGTCATAGTATGCAGAAAATGTATCAGAAACAAGGAGATTCTAATATTCAGCCTCATAATTAATAGAAAATTAAATCAAATTCAGAATAGAGCACTAGACCCTTCTTATTTCAGGTGTTGCTTGGAAGCTTGTGTGAAGGAGGTTCTGGAAAGTTCTGAGAAAGAAACAACAGCAGTTGCACACCAATCTACAAGTTCCTTCACTATGAAATTACAGGGAGTTGGAAGTCGATGTTCGTACTGGATGGCTCTACCAGTAATGGTTGGTATTGGATGCTTGAAATCTCAACCTCCCTATCCCACTAGTCAATAAATTCAATAAATTTGGGAGATATATAACGTCTGATCCATTTTGAGATTTATGATGATCACTGACAATAAAACTGAAGTCCTGGACAGCATTGGTTGGCAGGTACACTTGACATGGTGTAAAGGTCGAATATACATGCGCGCCACCCATGCACGGTGCAAAGGGGCCAATTGGGTCTATAGCGTGTGCTGTGGCCTAGCTCTTTCTGCATGGTGCTGGAGAAGATTGTGCAAAAGGCTAGAGCTTTGTGGTGTTTAGGTAAATCGTCTATTGGGAAGGTGAAAAACGCAGTGAACTATACTATAGCCTGATTGTTTTTTTAATTGTCCAATTTGACTCCAAAACTAGCATCAGTTATCCCAAATTTGTATTGTGAGGCCCAGTTGGAATACATCAGCTCACAACTCAAAGGGACTTGTTTTTACTGGAGCCTGATCAGTTACTAGACACCACGAAGCTTGAGCCTTCTGCAAAAGGGTGGATGTCTGTACGTCCATTTGTACATACTAAAATATACCTTATATACTCTCAGTCTGCCTAAATCAATGCACATCTGCAGTATCCCTTAAAACGTTGAGATTCTAATCTTTCAGGCTTACAACTTCCCAGATATTCAACCATCATTGATCTGCAATTTAATACAATGCAAATCACTCATCTTGCAGACTCCAAGGACTGGAGCTCCAACTTACAAAGCCTGCAACGGTACCTTTAAAGTTCGAACACAGCCAAGTTTGTCTTCATGGATTAAACTATTCTTATAAGAATACATGAGTTAAGTAGCACCATAAGAGTGCAGTCTGGAGCTTGAATCTTATAGTTGAAAATATTCCACAAATGACTATTCAATAAAGCATGGGTTGAATACATTGCCAATTAAATTTCTAATAAGACTCGGTCAGAGTCAGAACATATCACTACTACAGTACTGCCAATTTCGGAGAATGAGGTTTGTTGTCAAATTATGAGGTACAATCTCCTGGACACTTGTGTACAAGCTATCTGCGGTCAGTATGACTCATTTAGGTAAGCATTAATACTCTAACCCATTTACACAAAGGAACTATGTTTGAGATAATCTTCAAGATACATAACAAAACCAAAAAAATGAATGAATATCTTAATTTTGATGTTTGGGCATTGCAGTTTGTCCTTTGGAAGGCTATGGTTTATGGGGACGTGAAGTGCGGAAAACATGCTCCTATGGTGTGGCATAACAATATCAGGTCGGAAGTATAAATAAACCTGACCTAGTATTGTATTTGATGTATCTTATATTCATTCAACTCACTTTCAAATTACCTGTTCTCAAAGGCTGCAAGAACTGAGGCATGTCACTTGGTAATGCTGAAATTAGCAGCAATCAATTTGGAGCACTGTAAGTACTCAAGCAATTATCTTGTACTATCACAATATTGGAGGCTACCTTACCAGTGACTGGCCTGCTTGTTTATTCATTCCATTACTTGCCTGCAGTTATTTGCAATTACTTTCGCATTCAATTTGCTATAATCCAAAGTGTTTTTTTATCAATGTTAACATATCATCAAGTATTTATTATTGTCTAGGGATTATGTCAAAATTTATCAAAGGATCAAATCAGCTACTTAAATATTGATCCTGCATTAGATAGGCAGTATTTATCAGAGATGGAGGAAGCTTCGAAATCTTGCTGTACCTGGAATAGGTTCATTCACTGTATGAAAGTGACTTGATTGTGCTGAGATAATGGTGGGATAGTTTCTTTATTCGAGGAGCATAACAAATCCATAAAAAAATTGTTTCTTAGGAACACACAACCATATAAAGTCCTCTTGCTTATCAAGTTGGGTAATCAGTACACTTGCTCGTACAACTTTAATCTCAACTGGCACTCTACGTATGTAGCTCTGACAGATTAAGTTAGTACAGCCCAGCCTTCACTGGCTGCAGTCAAATTACCCACCAGGGTGAAAGTCTATTGGCGTCTCTCTTGGTGTCCCATACGGAAAATTCTACAGAACACTCTAGATTATCAAGACCGAATCTTGTGTTTCCAACAAAATGAACAAAACCTCATTCTGTGGTTATGATGGGTTGTACAGACTGAGGGAATCAGCTTCAGAGACATCTTGTCCACAAGTTTTTTGGTTTTCTGTAATGATGTTTCCTCTGAAAGACTCTGGAAAGATCTAGACAACAATCTTGCTAACCAGTTCATCCTGGATCTGTGGTGGGAGTACTCAATATCCTCTCAATATTTGAGTCACCAACAGCTGATGAATGCAAATCCTACAAACAAATCACGTTTCAGGATAAACTTGGATCCGCTGCTTTGAAAACTCAACAATGCCAGGAAATGGGTAGTTGATTGGTTGCAATGCAGCACTCGCATGCACTTCTCTTGTTCTTGAGGTATCATATAAATTTGTGAACTGTAAAATAGACGATGCAGAAGTGCTCAGAAGAATCATATTATTTTCTATACTGGATTTTAAATGCCTTTAAAATCAAAGAGCTTGAAAATCAAATTCTGAGACATCGATTTGTAATCAATATATTTCTCTCTCAAGGTTCTTGGGTTTAATGAGCAAGGGCTATTTTATACTGTTCTTAAGACCAGGACAGGATCGAAAGTCGTTGGGGTGAGATGCAGAGTGCCCTACTGACGTGTGTTGCTTCCTATCTAAGCTACAAGTTGGTCATCAACTGCACTATGGAGGTGACTGGCGTACCAGGGGATTGTGAGCAAGATATGGGGGATTGGAGCTGGTCGGCCAGGGACATGCCAATTGACTGACCAATGTCTCCCTGTTTTCAACAGACCTTGTCAACTGAAGACTATGCACATGCATTCGTACGCAACAACACATAACGAATCAGATGAATCAAAGTAACAACCATAAAGTACGTGGAATGCTTTTGCAGCTCTGCCTTGAGTTATTTATGAAAATACTATGGCAATAAACTGAAGTTACATCTGTTGAGTTTCCAACTATCGCACACATGCCAACTCTATGATACAGGATTCCAATTGAGTAGGTACTCCTCCCTATGGTATCTTCACATCATTAATTTTTGTCATCGATATAACTCACAAGAATCACAGAAGAATACACTGAAATTCAATGTACATTATTAATTAAATGACCGTATTAACTCTCACATATTTTTAAGAAGGGTTTGGAACAGTGCTTGCAGGAGGTTCCAACTACTTCAGTCTCTCAGGTTAATTGGTTCAGTTATATACATATATATAAAAGACGTGGTATCATATGGTTTTATTCCTGCTAATATTCTAAGAGTGATAGTGCAATCAAACTGTTGGCTTTTCATTTACACTGACTAACCAGTATCATGAGTTATCTAATATGCCCAGATTCTTTGTAATGATATCACATGCACCTATTTGACCTCTAACATGCAGTTTGAAGGTAATTTGTATCATTTGAATTAGGTAGTGTGGTATTATATTATGTATTCATATTGGGAGGGTCTCTTATCATGCCTGACACTTCCCTTCTCTTTTTTTGACACCTGTCAAGAATGTCTGGAAAAACTTTGGGAGTCTAGGTCTCATTGGGCCCTGGTCCATGTAGTTGAGCTTGTAAAAAGGGGGGGAAAGTCTAAGGACTCAAGTTATTTTCTCATGTCTTTCAATTATTTGAGATGTATCCAAAGACCCAAATAGCACATGCGACTGTTTGCAGGGGTTGCAGAGAAACCAAGCAAGAAAGTTCCTTATTTAACGAGAGTGGAGTGTAATTTATTGAGATTAATGTTTGTGCAGTGAGTGGTATCACCGACATCTTCATCCTTAGAGGACTCAGGAGATCAGCCCTACCTGAAATAGGTGTGCATAGGACCAACTTGAAGTTGCCAAAGTTTTTTTTCTCTTTGAAAACACTTTCTGCATGAAACGTCCACGGCCGACAATGTGGACTGTCATAGTTATTGAAATTCTGGAATTATGATGATCTGGTATGTATTTAGATTTACTGATAAAAATTTCAACATACTACACCAGGAGGTACATGATCACTGTCATCAAGTCATTGTCAAAGTACTCAGCCATGTAAAATTTAAAGAGTACATTCAGAAAGCAACCTAAAGAACACGACAATATATATTCACATAGGTATGTCCTTGCTGAAAAGCAACCTCAGTATATGTACTCTTGAACAGCATTCACATTGCCAGTTGCACAGTGATCCAATTTACACGTAGTTTGGGCTCACAGATATTCTTTTATTCATCATGGCCACACAGTAACTTGAGAGTATATTCTTTTGAAAGGTGTCTCTGGTTGTATGTCTAGATCCTCCTTTCTCTAAGAATTCACAGCTACCATATTCCTCTCATAGGAATGATGTTTCTTGGAGTCAGGACTCAGGAGGTTACAGGAGACTTGGCATCATCATACATGCAATGAAGAATACGACATATAGCTTATGGTGTGCTAAGGTGGCTGAGATGGTGCATAGCAAGGCTCCATGGTCAAACCTAGTGCTTTAATAGAAAAATAAAAAAGAAGGCAAGATTCATTTCTTATTTGTTTGCAATGTTGATACAATTACTCAGCCTAACTCAACCTACTCAGCTTCTGTTTTAAGATTGAGTGCAGAACATTGCACGTACATTTGCAGTCCTACAACAAAACTGGCACACACAAATTGGTGGTGATGCTTCTTGGGAGGTATGTATGTTGTTACTTTTCAGGCGGAAAGTGCAAGGTGCCAAAAGTATGAAATTCTCTTGAAGGTTCAATATCTTGTATCATCTGCTTTTTGGGATAGAGTGTTAGTACTTGAGCTAAACTTCTTTGGGGGAAAACTCACTGCTATATCAAATTCAAATGCAGATGCTTGTGGAATATTCTTCAGTTAATAATTAGACTTTTGGCTTCCCGGACTTTAAAGTGAATTTCGTTTCATTTTGTAAGGCATCAATTATGTGACAACCATTTTAAGTAACAATTTTGTAACACTCAGTGGTTCATTTGACTCCCCTTTTCAGGATCTGTCACAGTGCCAGGTCCTTTTTGTAATCATGTAATCATGTCAGAGGGCCCTTTTGTGCCAACTATTTTTGAGAAATCACTACTACCATCAAGTGTTCAATAGCACTAGGTGAGAGACACTTAGGCCTCTCATCTTTAATCTTTTGAGACCTAAGTATTTCAGTGGAGAGACGAACCTTCTTTTGTATGTAACTATGGAATCTATGGCATGTATAGTTTCTTAAATTCACAGGAGCATACATAATGATCATTACCGAAGAAAATTAAAATTCCAGAAAATCTGATGAAATATTTTACTACAAAAATAATGCCTTGATTGCACATTTGTATAAGTTCAAAACACTGTTTTGGATAAATCTCTAAGTCTGCTTTACGATAGACACAGATGGGGAGAATACCTGCAGCAGACCTTGTAGAAGAGACAAACACACCAACTCACCCTTTGTAAGTTCCAGACTCTGCCCACAAACATCATCATTAAAAACAGTAAAGGAATACCTTTCAAATGATTGACTCTTTACAATGGAGAAAGATCATGAGAAGATGTTTGAAGTAAAAGCATGGAGAAACTGTGTAATATGGAAACTAATCTAATAACCAAGTCAAAGTGATATCATTATAATGTCATCATTGCAAATAGAACTTGGAAAAAGGAGCCCGGTGCTTTGGTATGTCACCTTCACTGTTTAACTTATCTCTAAAATCAGAACTGAGCGTCAAGACTAAACTTGACATAGATGCCTCTAAGTTGCGCAATTACTCTCATCAGCTGCATGAAGTAAAGTGCAGCAAAATGCATCCAATGTGAAGAAACGTCTACTTTATTGTGCTAGCACTTTCACTATATAATAATACATGCAAGCCTGTGAAAAAGCAAGGTACCATCTTCCATAGGTTGTTTGTGACTCAATCGAATATATCAAGACTGGAGCAGATAATTTCTGAAAGAAGCAGCAGCTACTTAACTATCAACTTGCACTCAAATCAAATGTGAACTTATTTTGTTGCCTGAATTTTTGCAACCTGAAGAATCATGCTTGATTTCTCAAGATTAGTCAAGTCCTGTAAGACTAGATTGAAAGGATGCAATAAGTTTAAAACTTCCTGTGTGATGTTGTGTCTTACTAGATGGAGTCAGTATACTGAAAAAAGCCAGTTGGAGATAATGGACATATAGCATGCACGCAAGCATAAGGTGGTGATAGATATTTCAACAGGAATTGACCTCTCTCCTCCGCTAACCACCCTAACAATTGGGAAAGGATAAAAACGTTTTTAAGGGTGCCCAGGAATCTTGACTGGCAGAGACGTCCAACACAATATGGAAGAACCTACATGATGATGCGTACAAGAAACAAAACCTAATAAGCTTACAGACATTGGTGTAAAACCTACACAAACTTCACCGAAGTAGGAGGCTTCCACAAGGCTTTTGACCTTCAAGAATATCAGTGGAGACTGTGGAGGTGGGACACTTCTCTCCATTGCTGCATTTACATTAAACTCTTTTTCTTTTGGTCCAGAGACGGGTGTAAAAAAAGGGTGAGGGTCTCCAATCAAAATATGTGCCAAAAGCAAGTACTAAGCAAATGAAAACAACATATATCCTCAACCAAAATAAACTGATCAACCACCAGAAGACCCAGAGGCTGGACACAAGGAAGAGAATCAAGGTGCATAGGCCCTCTGCGATGTTCAGGGGCTTCTCTATATTTCCACTGTTTGGAAAAGAACCTTCCTGACTGAATGAAGCTAGCATCTGGTCCTTTTTGTAGAACACTTCATACAGCCATCGTGACATGTCCTCCTGTGACTCAGGAATTTCAGAGAGTGGAATGCGGCGTATGTGCATGTGCACTTCTGCAGGATCGGTGCCATACAAATTGTTGATAAACAACGGACACCGGTTCTTATAACCTATAGTGAGGTCATAAACTGCACAATTAAGAGAAACATTTTAGTTACAGTTAAAAGAAACGGCATGCACCATTCACAGCTAAACTTTGAGTCATACACGAAGGATATTGGAAGTACAATACATATCTAAATTTTTTTTAATGCAGCTGTCACATTCTTACCTGCATCCAAAGAGCCCCGCAGTTCAGAAAGGCAAGTCACAAAGCCGCGAGTGCGAGGTTGAAGCACATTGACGAGTTCTGGGTGACCGTTCTCCTTTGCATACTTGTTGCCTTTGTCCCTTTTTGCTTCCCTGTAGAAAAACAACCGTCTATAATTGGGAAAGGATGTAAATTTACCAAAAATCTTTTAGTGACACACACGATTGCTCAGATGCTATCTGGCTGGTATAAGTCTAGCTTCATCACCACCTACCTTTTTCGGCATTACTCTCAACAAGCAAGGATATCAAAGGTTGACAGTTCACCCCTTACACATAACATTATTGAGTCTTGTAAGGATGTTCCCTTACTATTCTAGCTTCTATAATGCCAAGCATAGTCAAATGGCAAGCTCACATTAGTTGACACTTCATTGTTGCCTATTTTCAGATGGGAAGCATACTCCATCTACCAAGCTCCAATTCAAGGGGTAAGCCCAGGCCTCCTAAAAAGTGGCATATGCCACCCTGTGCCACTTTTAGCTTAAAAGTGGCACACCAGGCGAATTAAAAGTGGCATCGGTGAATTTAATGTTTTGTTTGCGCTCAAATTTTGGTTAGGCAATCGTGCTGCTTGCTATGGAAGATGCCCTCCAGCCAGGTTGGTGAGCAAAGTTCAATTTGCGTTCTTCTCCCATTTGAGAATGGAAACACTAGTAGAAAACTATGCCAAAAAAACCGCAGCCGAAATTGGTTGCGGTTCTTTTGACTAGCCTGATCTGCAGTCACTAACCGACTAATGATTTTATTTTGTTTTGCAACTGTATTCTTAAATTTTTGGGGCATGTAATATACCATTGGAAAGGTCTTGAAAATACCTTTCCAATGGTATATTACACGCCCCCAAATTTCTAAACTTTTAGTCACTAAACCAAAACCAGCAGCACACATACAACAAATGCGATAAAGTTAAAAGTGGCACTTCGGCAAACTTAAAAGTGGCACAAGGTGACACTTATGACTGACATCTGCCACTTTTTAGGAGGCTTGGGTAAGCCCCAAATGGAATAAACTTTAAAATGACCTAAAAAGAATTCCCATTTGGACCAGGAACTACGTAGGTTATATTTTCAAGAAATTTATCAACTGGTTGCAAATGAATATGCAGAAAAGAAGAGAGAGATGTTCGATTGGAACTTACGTGAAATCTGTGCCTTCAGGGAAGACAACAAGCCAAATGGGATCCCTTGGGTCTTGGAAGCTATCAAGATATTTTTTGATAACAGGGGCATCCACTTCCCACCTTCGGTCAAGCATAAGGAACTCGAACACATAAAATGCCCACCCAAAGAGAGGTAAGTTCTTCACAGAGCTCTTGACAGCATACTTGCAATAACCAATTTTCCCTTTCCGAAGTGCAAGGTTCCATAAGTACATCCAATCCACCTCCGTGCGATGGTTGCACATTAACATCACACGATCCTCCGGAGGTACTTTGTCGCCTGAAAATAAGACCTTCATGTCACCCAGTCATGTCAGATAGGCCTTCCAACTTCTCTCAAATGCCAACAAATGAAAAGATTTCAACATTGACCCTGTACAGTGATTCAGCCCAATAACTTAGCTCAACAAGGAACTGTACAGTTGCAATAAAATCCTCTTGTTTTTAGTATACAAATTCACAATGAAGTCCACTAGCATTCTTTGTCAAAACCAACAGACGAAGGAATAATGTGATATTGATCCTGACTCGGTCATTCTTCCCATACAAGTATCAAATTATGAATTCGTGATATCTACCAACCAGTCTCGAGGAAAAGACCACATTGCAACAGTGCTGAGGATGTCTAACTGCATACTGTACAGTCTCCTAATTGGGCCTAAATGTTTTTGAGTCAGGATCAACATCACATCATTCCTCTGCCTGTTCTTGACGAAGACTAGTAGTGGACTTCATTGTGCATTGAAACATTATAAACAAGGACTTGGTTGGACCTATGTTACGGAAGTGTCTATGTGCATACTGTTCAGTTCCTTATTGGGGCTAAAAGGTTTGTCTCTCTTCAACATGATAATGCACAATGTAGTCGACAGGTATTCTTCAAGGACAACAGACAGACGAAGGGAGCGACAGAACAGGGTACCTTTGTTTCGTTGACTGTCTCGAACAAGTAGGGCCACATGGAGAGCCATTGACCCATGAAGAAGGATGTCCAATATCGACTGTAATGCACACTGAAGAGGCGCAGGAACAAGAAAGCAAAGGGAGCCAAGATGACCAACGCCACAGACGCTGTTGATAGCAGGATGATCAAGCACACGAATCCCCGCACCCTTCGATACAGGGTCAATGGCCGATGGGCTTGTGATTGCATCTCGCTCCCCTGCACAGCCACACGAATCTCCGGTGAGAAAGAAATACAACCCGAATTGATTCCCTCCAGCTTCTTCCCTCTTTGGTGGTTTGGGGAGAACCCAACGTTGATTTCTACTTCCAAAAACACCCCAACAAAAAATTCAACCGCCACAAGATTGCCAAGAACCCTAACTCCCTCAAGACCAGGTCAATTTCCGCCTCTATGAAAGAATCCCACTCGTAGCTCGTGCCACTCAGGCTGCGAATTTTCCATGAAGGTAAACTGAAATCTCTCTCGCTGCGAGCAGCTAAAGAGGGATCATCGGCATACGACTCTCCACATGAGAAAGAAATACCCCGGATTCCTTACCTCCAACTTCTTCGCTCCATTGTATTTTGGGGAGAACCCAACGTTAATTTCTTCTGTCAAAAACAGCCAACAAATTTTCCGACCGCCGGAAGATTGCCACTCTCAACGGAATGTAAATTTCGGCCTCTTATAAGAGAATCCACTCATAGCCTTGCCACTCGCCAAGAGCAACTGAAGAGGAATCATAAGCTCGTGTACCCTAATTTCCCAAAATGCTTACGATCACTCGCCCACATCCCCTACTGCTCCGGAATTCGACAAAATTTCACATCGCAGGTAGTAATCGGCTACTCCTCTCTCACCAACAACAACAAGCCGACCAACCATAGAACCCGAAACTCCCGAATTCGAACATCCCATCATCACTCCAACCAGATCCATTCACTACGCTAAAACCCAACAACAATCTCACATCGCCGATCCCCCACAATTCTTCGTAACCCACGAATTCCTCACCACCCAACGTGCTCAAATTTCCCCCAGCGACGAAACTGACCTGCGATCCGGGGTTGGGGCAGTAGAGGGCGGTGCCATTGGCCACGGCCTCGCGGGTGCGCTCATCACCTCGCAGCAGAAGCGGCGCATCCTCGGACACAGGTGCGTTGCGCATATCCTGCTGCTGCAAAGGATCCATTGCTGCAGCAGTCGTCGTAGCAAGTGTAGCACATCTACTTAAGAAGGTAAGTAAAGGCTTGCCAGGAGCGCAGCGACAGACTCACCAAGAAATTGAATTATCGTGTGCAGAGAGTAATGGTTGAAGGGAAGGAAACAGGAAACCAAGTTCAAGGACGACGAGGCCAGGAGGGCGAGCCCCGGCCGGGGAGTTGTTCGCGAGACGCTTAGCAGGGAGGGGTAGCCAAACCAAACTAAGCGACGCGGACACTGAGGAGGAGAGAGGAGAGAGAGAGAAAGCATGTTCTTGATTGTTTCTTCATTAGGTTTTGACACGTGGCATGTGCCACCTCACCTCCTACTAATAAGCCATGGCATCTTTGGAAGCTTTGTGATGTACAATGAACGGGGAGAATCGACCGCTAAATTACACATGAACCGGTTGACTTTGAGAAATAACCGGTTGAAGTTCAAGCTTTTGGAAAATTACACTTTAACCTCCCTAATATCACACATGTGGCAACCAAAGTGCACGTGATGTTAAGGAGGCTTGTAGTGTTAACATGGATGCGTGATATTAGAGAATCAATCTGGCATGTGACATTATGGAATAATACAAAGTGTGCGAGTGCGTGGCTTGAACTCTTTGATGAATTATAGTAATGTCAAAATATGTGATATAGGAGAGGATAATATGACAACAAGGAGGGAGACTTAAACTGAACACATCCATTCTCTAGGGTTTGGGGATATAAGAGAGGGAATGACTTATAGAGGTTGAGTTGAACCCATAATTTTAGAGGAATCTATGTAGAATATACCTCGAATTAATAAAGAGAATCCGAAAGATGTCAACATGTGACCGGTTGGACTTGGAAACACTAGGATCTTGACAGATTGTGCCAGAAATCTCCTTAGACACTGGTGATGTACTAAAACTAGTAGCTTAGTTTGTACTATAGTATCCATGCCACATCACAACCCCAACCTACGTGAGTTTGCATGAATACTATATATGCAACATGTGATTTGAGTACGGATACAAGTCAAGGACGGTGGTCAATTTGCATGTGTAAGGGCCACTTCACACATAAGCCAAGAGCCATGACCATGAAATTGTGAGTGCCCAAAAGAAAATGTCCAAAGGCCGTCCCAACACACCTCCAAAATCATGTAGTGTGGTCACGGACCCTCAAGTGTAGTGTGAAGTCGTATGTGACCGGGCCCTCAACCAAATGCTATTTCAATGAATTTATATTCATGCGGGTCCTCACACATGATAAAATAGAATAAACCAATGGTTGTGAGCGTTCAGAGTGCCATGGTCTCCCAGTTTTGTGTAAGGCATATTCCAAGAGGTGGTTTTTGAAAATAGTCCAAGTGACCATGACACATGATCCATTCGATGCCATGTAGAAATCCATGTAGACTTTACATCCATCTTGCATTCACATACTCCGTTGGTCCCTCAAGCGTAGTGTGAAGCGAACTTGGACTGGCTCCGCCTTTTCCACCAACGAGAGTGCTTGAAGTGTACTGGTCACGGGCCCTCAGTCTCATGTGTGAAGTGGTCCTAAGTAGCATGTAAATCTTCCATGTGTTTAATGGGGTTAAGCCATTCAAGCTTGACAACATTACCGGAAGGACTTGGAAACCTCACTTCTATGACGGAGGTTAATTTGTGGGAATGTTCAAGTTTGACAACATTACCATAAGGACTTCAAATCCTTACTTCTTTGACAGAGATTAATTTGTGGAGATGTTCAAGCTTGACAATATTACCAGAGGGACTTGGAAACCTCACTTCTTTGGGAAAGCTTGATTTGGACGATTGTTCAAGCATGACAACATTACCAGAGGGACTTGGAAACCTCACTTCTTTGACGGAGCTTTATTTGTCGGAAAGTTCAAGGTAGACAACACTCGGGAGGTCACCATGCGAAAGTAATAAACCACGTGAGTTAACCTATAGGGTTCATTTTATTCATTGGAGGGAAAAATTATATAAGACTTGGATCTACCATAGCCTTCAATTAATGCTTGAAACATTATTATATGTAAAATAGGATATTGGCAAAACCCTCATTTTTTTAGTAGTAGATATAAATTAATATGAATAAAATCATGGGATTTTTTTTAATATTAGGATGAGTATAATCCCTAGTCCTTCTAGTAGATAGATGAAAAATAATATATTTTCAGTACAATATAGTGATGAAATCATCACTAAAAGCATATCACGGGCGCAAGAGGGAAAATTTTGCCCGTGGGCTGGAATTATTGGTCCCTTTTCAAATCGGTTTAGGGTTTTGGTTTTGAGCCTAGGAGTGGTGGTGCCCAAAATGGTCAAGTGTAAGTGGGAGTGAGGAATCTTGAGAATAGAAACTTTAGACGTGGGGGAATCTATAAGGTAAACTGTGCTAATTCGAACACAACAATAATTTGGACACCTATATACATTCTAAACTTTGTAATATCATGCTTGTGGCAAACCAAAGTGTATGTGAAATTAAGGAGTTTTGTAGTGTTAAGATGGATGTGTGATAATAAAGAATTTAGTGTAGCATGTGACGTTATGGAATATCACAAAGTCAACATTGCAATAACGACAATAATTACAACGATGAGAACATGATGCGTGCGAGTTTGTGGTTTAAAATCTTTGGTGGATTATTTTAATGTCAAAACTTATTACATATGAGAGGGAAACGTGACAATAAGGAATGGGATTTAAACTGAGAAGACTCATTCCCTAGAACTTCAGGGATATAAGAGAAGGAGTGGCATTTAGGGTTTTAATATCACGGAGTTTAAAGTGTATATTTGAGTGGTATGTGGTTGGGTGTGGATCTAGTAAGAACTGGCACCAAAAATATATGTGTGTTAAAAGGAAATGGACTACCTATTAAATATATAATGCTAACCATTTTGAGTTTAGTAATTGACATGAATGAGGGGGGCTATATGACCACTTGATGAGCATGAGAATCTTCACTTTGACAGTGAGTAAGATAATCATATGAGTTCAAAAAAAATTGATGCAAATGGTCACGAGCATGATTTGGATTTGCTAATCAACTTGCACTAATTGTGTATTCCATATCCTACAAGAAGCGGGTGTAGAGAGAAAAAGCATCCATCTAAGGCATGTCTACCTTAAGTCAGAAGAGGAGAGGAGGGAATCAAGGGAAGCAATCTAAGTTATGAACATGATATAAATAATTTTGAGACTTTAAGATTAATTTGGGACTATTAACGGTTGTATGGCGATTAATGAGAAGTACTAGAAATGCAATGGGAACAAATCGGGAATACATTTAGTACCAATTGGGGAACACATTGGGAACATAGTGGGGAACCAATCACGATCATAGTGGGAACGCATCAATAAATTGGAGAGTACAAATCATTGGCAAAGGGAGCATTTCAAATGGTGTGATGTCATTGTGGCGTGCATGTGAAGTCATCATTACAATCTGGGCCATACATATGAACTTCCACTTGATAGAGAGGAAAAAAGAACTTCTGATTGCAATTGGAATATGGTGTACAATATCATGGTGATAGTCATCAACCTTCACCTACATTTGAATCAATTAAATGACATAACAGGAACTAAATGCTAAATATCATATATTGACATCAATCAACTAGAATCTACAGACGAATCTATATACATGCTATGGAAGACGTGGCAGTGGCGGTGGCCATCACCCTACTATTCCACCCAGATAAATAAATTTAAATCTAACATGCTTTTTAATTACACATGAACGGGTGCAATGGGCCAGGACGCCTTAGGGTCCAAATGAGGGAAGCTACTAGTGAGCGGCGAGCGGTGATATAAGTTACCATTTTTAGAATATAGTCCATATGGTTTGAATAGTTTGGCTATAAATGGAAATAACAAGGGGACATTTGGCATTCGAAAAGTAAATCCTATTACCATGGAATTCATGCTCTACATCTTGTCAAGGGGTTTATTACCATGTAATCAACCTAGTATTTGCATATCTAGAAATAAGCCTACAAATATTATTGTAGCTTGAATGTTAGTAAATGAAACTTGAAAGTAGCTACAATTGCCTACATATAATGAAATTTCATAAAATTTATACATCAACAATGTACTAACATCACATCTTGATTATATATTATTGACTATTAGTGCTCGACAATAGCTGCAACCCTATATGATTCAGGTATGATGCGCATGACCTTGTTGTAGTTCGAAGCTAAAGTTGCATACATGAAGGTGTTCGCCATCATGTAGTCAACCTTGCATATAGATATATGAATACATGATACACATATGTTTGTAGTATAACCCATTGGCATTTCTTCCGCACAGTCGCATACGTTGTAAGTATTCTACTCTCCCATTTGTTCTTATAGTTTGCAACATGTGCATTTGGATTGTACCAAGTTTTTGGAGTTGGAAACCAACATCTTCTAGATTGAATATCTCATCCCAAGGTTCACTTACAAATTAAACACTTCATCCCCAATTCACTTAAATTCCCTTTCAAGTTTGAGAAAGGTTTTAAGGATTTTTTTCATCCATATGATGAACCTTTTGATCACATGTTGGCGGTGTGGCCTCCATGGCTACATAATCATGGGAAGTCACCAAAAATTATTATCCACGCCAACCAAGTAAATTTTGCCAAAGACAATCTTTGGTGTTGTGAGTTGGCTGAAAGATGAATGGGCAATATGTCGAATGTCCCTCCTATAATGAACGGTGGCCTTACTCGCGCTCTCTAACATCAATGGCCACCAAGTTGATCATTTACGCTCAATCAAGTGCAACATTGCCCATCGTGGGTCCAACTTCAGAGCAATAAAACAAATCACTCAATAATGTGGTCATAATCATATAGTCATAACTGAATGGAGTATTGTATGTTCGTGGATAGACTAACATTGCACACCAAAAGTGGCTTCAAGTTGATGACTAATTATGGTTGATTGCTCACATGCCAATTATTATCCTTGACAATTTTTTTCATTTTCTACACATTGAATACAAGGCTCAAAGTCAAAATTTCACTAAATTGGATTTTATTCAAAGTTTTCATGCTTGTTGCATTTTGTAGATGAAAAGATTTTGCATCCCTATTTCCAACAATGCATTCTCAAGGTCCCAAAATCACACTAGCAAGTTCTTGGTGCTATGTTCACATTTCCCAACATATTGTTCCCGTGTTCCCAACGACCCATTCACATGTTTCAACGGTGTTTTCCCAATAGCACAATACCATGTTCTCCTAGGATCATGTCCTCATAAGTTCCCAATCATTCCCAATGTGTTTCCATGCTTCCAATAGTATACATTTCCCATTGAATTCCCTTATCTTGGGACTCTTGAGGGTCAAGTCTCCTCTTCATAGCTCATGCTTGTGTGGTTCATGCTATAGTAGCTTTTTCATAAGTGGGGTTATTGACAAGTGACTTGTAACACATTATATTTAGCCACAACCTTATAAAACATGTTTTCCCACCTTACGAAGTGTATGACGTACAATGTGTGAATGAAATTCATGAGATATGGATGTAAAAAACTGACGGTGGTTTATGTGCAATGCCATCAAGCTAGGGGGTTGCATGAACAAGGGTCAAAGGTCAAACCCATTTTAACACCTCTTGACACATGCCAAAAGAGTTGGTCTCCTTCTTCTCTTTAGTTGATTTTTTTATTGTGGCTTGGTCATCCAAAGCCAATCACTTCTTACTCTAAGGGGGGGAGGGGAGGCACTTCTACAGTGACTCCAAAAACCGAGTCTATGCATCAAACAAGGACTTTCATGGGCATTTCACAAAAAGATAATGGTATATTTAGGAAATGTAATTGTAAAAAAACTAGAAGTTCACTTTCAAGTGATGGCATGGTGATGTCATCAACTTCACTAGGGTTTTGGTGAGAGGAAGAGAGACGTCGACATCGCATAGACTCAGTTTTTGAGGCGCCGCTTGCTACCTTCTTTGAGAGCTCTCATTTTCTTGTTTCTTCATCGTTTTGAGTCAAAAAAAAATTCGAGGGTTTCGTATGTATCGTGTTGAATACTTCTTGTGGCTTTGTGGAAGTTGTATAGAAAGATGAGACCTATTTCACGAGAGAAAGAGCAAAATATTGTAGCCTTGATAGAGAAGGGGAGGAGTAGTAGAGAGATTGCAAAGAGTGTGGGTTTGGCACAATCTACAGTTAATAAAGTGAGAAAAAGGCTTTCTACAAGTGTAGCATTGTCTAAAGGAGGTCGTCCTAAGATCCTAACAGAGTGTGAAAAGCGTTATGCTTCACGATTAGTGTCGCAACCCTTGCTAACACGCCTTAACTATCTTGGTCATTTTTCAATTCTAGCAAGGGTTGCGAGTGCTAACCCTTCACATTCCGCCATGCGAATGGTTAGCTCCCCAATACTGCGAACCCCTTAGCTTATAGGAGGGGGACCAACCCTCCTACACTTTGCATTCGGGACTCACCCCTTAATCGGTAACCAATGGTCAGATGAGGACTTCCATCCATGAAAGTCCAATCTTTAGTTGATCATCGCGTTGCTAGAACAACACTACAACAACCCGAACCATACTAGGCAACTATGCCCCCACATTGGGCCAATGCCCGTGGAGGCCATGCCATTCATCCTCATGTGGGTTCGACCGGCCAAGCCGCCTCACCCATATAAGCCTATAGGACTCTAGGCAAGGCCCTTAGCCCACCGTCAAGAAACCTTTTGTCTCTCTACCAAGAGTTTGGGTCAAGTAGACATTTTCCCTTAGCCATTGGGGCTAGAGCCCCCATCAACTTCAAAACACCATAACTTCCTTGTATGATCTCTGATTGTATCAAGCGATCAATCCATCGTCATCTACGTTTCATCGTCATTCACGTAGATGCCGATACACTCCTCACTTGCCCCATTCGGGCAAGTATTGAGGAAGTTATGCTTGTTCAAACCTCGGCAGTCCCGGGAGCCAATCCCAGGCCACTGCTGTACCAGGGCGCTGTCCTCGGATAGCGTCCCACTCAAATTGCCATATCACCTAGCTCACACCTCCGATTGAGGTGTTCTTGAGCATTCTAGAATTGGTACGCCATAAGCTACGCATAGCTTATGGCCTTACCCTCGTGACTCTTAGTCTCCGTAGTTGGGAGGCGTTCCCAACGCCCGAGGCCCTCACCCATACTAGGATCATATGGGCCCTTTCACCAACGGCGCCACAAGTCGCAGGTGTTACTCCAGGATCCCCCTTGTGCCCATGGTGTTTCGGGCATTCCTCATGGAGAGGTACGCGACAACTAGTTATTGTTGGAGGTTTAGAAATTGCAACAGAGGCATCAAAAATGCTTTAAAGAGAGATGGGTGTAAAGATGTGCGACAATACCTTGAAGAATGCGTTGAGAGAACAAGAATTGTCTTCTTTTACGAAGGTTAAGAAGCATGCTTTGAGTCAGAAGAACATCAAAAACATATTTCGCTTTGCCCAAATGCACAAAAATTGGACTGTGAGTGATTGGGAGTGGGTGGGTTTTAGTGATGAAACTAAAATATGTCGTTTCAATTCAGGTGGGAGGACTTGGTGTTGGATAGAGGACAAAGAAAACATCCTTGTGCATGTTGTGAACCAAACTGTGAAGCATGGTGGAGGCTCTATAATGCTTTGGGGTTGTTTGACTTATAGAGGATTGGGGTCATTGCATAATATACAAGGGCACTTGAATGCTAGAGGCTACATTGCAATTTTAGTGCAAGATTTACGTAGTACATTGCTTGCATTTGGGTTCAATCTTGAATAAATCATTTTTCAACAAGATGATGTCGTTGTGCATACAACCAAGGTTGTTCGAGAATGGTTTGGGAAGCAACCATTTTGTGTTTTAGAGTGGCCTACACAATCCCCTGACTTAAATCCTATTAAGCACATATGGGCTTTACTGAAACGGCAATCGAACTCATATTCTAGTCCTCCTAGTGGTATTCTTCAATTATGGGTTCAAGTGCAAGAAGTTTGCGACTCTATTAGTCTAGAGGAGTGTAGAGGATTGTATGCTAGCATGCTTGATCGAATTGCAGCTGTTTTAGTTGCAAAAGGATGATGGACAAATTTTTAAGTGTCTTCTACACTGTAGTGCAAAAACCGAGTCTATGTACATACTTTTCTTCAACATTTTTATCTACTTTGTTGTAATTGAAATCATGATTTTATCATTACAATGGTGTGTAGAACTTTATACTCTACAATTTTTGTTTTTATAGCTTTTGATTTCGATCACTCTTGTTTCCGGCATCGTCATTTGAAGTTTCAAGTTCCTTGCATAGACTCGGTTTTTGGAGTCATTGTACTTCCACCTCCTTAAACTTACAACACTTAATTTAAAAATGGGGGATAACTTGTTCCCTATCCCGTATTCCTTAAAGGATGACTTCAATGATAATGAAGTGGCTAGAGGGAGAAGACAACTACACTGGGCTAGTTTGGACTACGGTGAAGAAATGCACCAATCAAGAATTTTAGGGGAATGGAGCAATATCATTGGCTACAAAATGAGTTCTTCACCAGCCGAGGTTTGCACTACGATCAAGACTTATCCGGAGGTCAAGTTCCTTGGGCAACCTCACCCCCTCAGACAAGAAACTTGGCCTCTAGAGAACTCCATTGGAGGCAATTTATTTTTTTGTCCTTTTTCTTTTTCTTTCTCCATCTCGTCTGCCATAGTACCAACCATTGCCTCAAATAGCATTGTCTTGGGGCATGATTTCTTGATTGACTAGGTCACTTCTTCACTATAGTCTAAACCGGCCCTAATATGTGCAACCACTAGAAGAAATCGTGTCCATTTCAACCCTAGGCCATCGCGACTCGCACCAAGAAAATGCATAAACAATTCAATTGGTAGGCAACCGGAAGGTACCCGTGGTGTACCCAAGGGAAGGTGCCCCCCGATTCCCAACCGAATTGATTTGTTTATGCATTTTCTTAGTGGAAGGTGCCACCTGATTCCCAACTGAATTGATTTGTTTATGCATTTTCTTGGTTTAGTCTTGATGGCCTAGTCGCAAGGAGGGTTGAAATGGACAAGATTTCTTCTAGTGAACTATGTTACCTTTGTGAACAAGTTGCTTCTTTACCCACAAATTATCTTGGGTCAAAACCATATCACAAAACTCATAAGTATATTTATTCATCCATATAGTAACCACAATATAACCATAAGTATTTTGTTTTATTAATGTGATAGTAAATATCAAAATAGTGTGGAATGTCAATATATTAATGTGGGGC
Source organism: Polytrichum formosum (assembly GCA_964035585.1). Classification (NCBI taxonomy): domain Eukaryota; kingdom Viridiplantae; phylum Streptophyta; class Polytrichopsida; order Polytrichales; family Polytrichaceae; genus Polytrichum; species Polytrichum formosum. The sequence goes on from OZ037937.1 coordinate 57,456,924, forward strand.
AACCTAATTGCACATATCAGTGCAGATTCACGAATTGTCAGTTTACAACAACCAATATTGAAAATTTGATTTCCAATTGCAACAACTGCATTTAACCTCATACTTAGATATTGAAAGCTCAAGCCCAACCGTCTAAGCCTCCCCATGTGAACATGTGCGTGGGCTACGGCCTAGATGGTCTCATCATTAACCTGGTCAAGTGACTTAGTGCATTATTATTCCTCTCCAAAGAGAGCATACTCTTCTTGCTGATGAATGTTATGTATGTAGCTAAAGCATGCCACAGCATGAGATCTACAAGAATTCAATCAAGCACTGCGCCAATACTGACATTCAATTGGATACTACAAAGCTGCACTGTGCTTCTAAGCAGAGGTTTGAAAAATCTGATGTAATCAAATCCATCTGATGTAACTTAAATCAAATGCACTGAAGCGAACTCATCTCGGACCCAAGTTTCAGGGTTGGATGGTGTTTTCAGTTTCTGAGAGGAAAAAAAATGCGGTGCCGGCTGTGTCGAAACATAGAATGCATGTTTGTTCATGAATCTAGAATCATGATGGTTCTAGCTCTATGTTATCCAGTAATCGGACACTCCCGAAGCGAGCAGCCACAGCAAATACAACTGGTGCATGAATTGTCTCCACCTCTTGGAGTGTCTCTTTGTCCACAATCTGAGAAGGACCAAATAAATGGAGATCAGTAAGTTGACATATTGAATGAACCATCAATGGGCACATCCATAACATTCATATAAAAGAGACTCCTCCGTACTCTCTTTCTAAACAAATCGCGACTTTGTTCTCAACAAAGTCACCAAACGTGCATTACTATCATATTCAACTCAAAATTGTGCCTCAAGTAGATTCTTGCAGAATAGGGACTCTCTGGTGTACTGAAGAATGTTATGTCAGGGTTGAGTAATGATCATCTACAACAAACAATCAAATGATAGTATGCCACTTCTCTTGAAGTTGCAGCCGCAACTTATGATGACTATTTGATCCTAGTGCCTGGTCACTAATGAGATCTGAACAGAGAAGCTAGACTTGTGAACAAAGTGATGAGCAGACAAAAGGTTGACCAAAAAGGTAAAACATGTCACGTTGGTAATTTTTCTAAATAATTCGGGACTTGCTCTAAGCAGTTACCAAACCCTCTGTTATTATCATATTCCACTGAAAACCGTGCCTCTAAAAGAAAGAATCTTGCAACGGGTACTCGATAATATCATCAGGGATATGCCCTTTAAACCCAGGTGGACACTTTTAGTGCACTCTGGAGTGCTATGTCAGGGCTGAGATGGAAATGATCATTGACAACAAACAATCAAATGATCAAATGTCACTTCTCTTGAAGCTGCAGCTGCAACTCCTACTCCTGATGAATATATATTCCTGGTACCTGCCAGGCCACTAATGGTATCTAAACAAAGAAGCTAGACTTGTCAATGAACAGTGTGATGAACCTCTATTTGAGCAGAAATTAAGTTGATTAAAAGGGTGAAGCAAGTAGGTCACCTGGGCATAATCTACTTTCCCTCCTGCATCAGTGATAGCCTTGCACACTAATTGTTCCAACACCGCGACATCAACTTCTCCAGATTTCACAGCACCTTCCACTTCCCTCAATGATCGGTTGATTGAAAGAGCCTAACCCATTCCCACCATTCAGGATAACAACGTGAGAAACAAAATCCTAATCTCTGAATTCCAACCTCATCAGCTTCCTTTATCTTTCATTTCTAGCTTACTTAACCAAGCACCTGATCAACCATTTTTTGATTTCCCTTTGAGTCATCATTCCAGTCATAGGTTGAGAGTAAGGGTGCTCACATCTTGGCGTTCAGCTGCAGAGAGGCGCACATTGCGAGAACTCATTGCAAGCCCATCCTCCTCCCGTATCAGTGGGCACCCAACAATCTCTACAGCAAAGTCCAAATCCCGAACCTGCATTTCACCCAAAACGAATGTTTTATTACCACTTGGTTGACCCCAGTGCATAACAATGCTAAGCTTCGTGCTCCTTCACCCTTTCTAAATAAAACAGAGCCATGTTCCATGGGGATCTTGCCATGGCACTCAGACGTAGGCCATCATTTTTCCATTATCACAACATGTTTATTCCCAACCGTTGGCCTTATTATTCTCTTGCCTAGGGTGGGGAAGCATGAAGCTTAGCAATATTCAGTCTAAACCATCATGAAGAAGACAATTCATGTCACAACAGCCAACAGGGCGATGATAGACACATGGTGGTCGTAGTGCATGGACCTTGCTTGCAAATCTTACACATTCATAATTCACATGCACGAATGCCATGTGCAAGGCAAACTACGGTATCCATTTGAATTAGTGTGGCCCACACTACTCAATTCATCATAGACCCATGTAAATGATATTGCAATTATAGGGTGGCAACTAGAGAAGGTGGCATAGGATACTTTGTTGGTAACATGACAAGTTTGGGAAGCCACTCTGATTAAAATAACATTACTCATCTATTCAACCATGTTCTTTTTCTACTTCAAATAGACCTACATAATCCTTAAAGAGACATACTCAACAACTATCGTATCCATGATCTCTTATTCCAAGACAAACGCATCATGATTCCCTTGAAAGTGAACATGTGAGATTGCCTTAAAAATCTTAACATTTAACATTAATTTCATTGCCATACTTTATAAATCATGTACATAGTTTAGTCTCCTACTAATTCTCCAAACGGCAAAATCATCCATTAGTCAAGAAGATCCGATCCACTCCAATTCAAGGGATTACCAAAGAATTTACTGGTGATCCAAGCTTACCATGCGGCAAATGATGCGCCACTGTTGATAGTCCTTCTTTCCAAACACCGCCACATCGGGTTCGATAATATTGAACAATTTGGCAACGACAGTGACAACTCCTGTGAAGAAAATCGGCCGGTCTTTCCCACACAAGGGCTTCTCCAGCCTCTCCACACGGATCCATGTCTCGTGCCCACGATCACCCTCGTTGTGAGAACGTAGCTTCTCGGTTCGGACATAAAGGTCGTAAGGGTTGAAGACCACATCAACGTCAAGGGGCTGTATTGTGCTGCCATGCCTCAAATAAGTGAAATTGAATGGCAAGATCCTCATGCATAACATTGTTAAGCCCCCGCGGGAGTGACCCCTTCCCGAAAAATAATGGGCCATTCCTCATCAAGTTCAGGCTGAATCTTGGAACCACAGCTCATTCATGGCATGTTAAACCCTACTCATGTCTAAGTTCAAAAGGGTGAGCTCCCCATTGTCTTCACAATGTTATGCTTGAGGCTGATGATATTTCAATGGAGAAACTTCAAAAGCTAACGAAGAAGGGTGGATAGGCTATTAAGGTATGTGAGCCTTAGGTGGTCACTCTTCTTAATCAGACGCTTGTGTTTGGGCGGCATATTGCAAGGCTTGTAGTTATGCACATGCGCCAAAAAGACAAGTGTTACGATGAGATTGAACTACATGCTCAAAATATGTTAACCATTCAAGGCTCAATAATTAACAATATGGGAGGGCCTATCTGAATCTCACTTAAGAGAAAAATAATCTTCAGTTTGACATCTTCTAGCGCTTGCATTTCAACTGCGATAGTTTCAATGCTTTCAAATGTCAGTCGCAATTGCTAATTGAATCAGATGAGACGATATCCATTCCGATCAGGCGGCAAAACTTATATGTGGAGTTGGAAGTGCCCACGATAATAAGTCCAAGTACCTTACTTAAACCCTATACCTCTAACCCGCATACATTAACTTCTTACACTACTAAACCCTATACCTCTAGCCACATACATTAACTTCTTACACGAAGCAACTAAAAATTTCCAAATTCAATTCTACCACCTCCCAATAAATCTGCAACCGAACAGACCCAACCCATAGCATCACTCAGCCTATGAAGCATGCTCTTTTTCTACAACCTAATAACGCCTCCTCCTCCTTCCCTCTCATCTACCTTCACCTTCAAATCCAGCTGAAATTGAAGCAATATTCTCTGTCACGCACTTTTATCCTAAAAATCAGAGTGATGCCAACTAAGATTATTCCCAGGGCGGCAAAGAGAACATGCTCTTCCCAGTCACCCCAATACCCCAATACTTATTTCTCACGTTAGGATGTTGTGAACAAATAATCGACACACATTCATACGTGTTCTGATCACCAGCTGAACCAGAAACTCTATTTCGAGAGTTCCCAAAACCACTCACTAACTCACTCGCAAACATTTACTCGATAGAATTCATCGATTCGATGTGCACAGGCTTGTCACATGGCGATGGGGATGAGACAAACACACACCTGGAGCTTCCGGAGGTCGCCTTCGAAGTCGCGAGGGTAAATGGACAGATCCTCCCCCGGAGCGAACTGCGAGGGATTCACGTATATCGAGACCACCACCTTGTCGGCGCGCTTCTTCGCTTCCTCGATGAGCGACAAGTGACCGCAGTGAAGAAACCCCATCGTGGGAACGAACGCAATTCGGTGCCCGGCCTTGCGCTGCGAGCGAGACCACTCGCGCATCGATTCCTTCTCCCGAATTACCTCCATCGTTGCCCTATCGATTCTCACGTCGACCACCCCACAACCTCCAAGATCCCCGAACCGAAATTCGCAAACAAAAATTACTAAGACGAAAATCTGCGTCCGTCGCTTGTGCGTGCTGCGATGTCGACTGGATTTCGATCGAAGCTGTGTGCGCAGCTCCGAGCGCGTCGAGTGTCGTTGTTGAATTTGGAAAGATGCGATTCGGTTCAATCCCGGCGGCCGCGCTCTGTGTGGATGATCTCGTTCATCCAGTGGATGAATATCTTGCCCTGTTCATCTGAGGGTGACAAGGGGCACAGGGCACACTATTTATGGTATTTAATGTCACTTACTACTTGGAGTCATAACATTATTCAGATCCATAACAGTGTTCTGTGGGACTGACAGTATTCTGCGGAATATTCCATCATTCATGCTAAAAGTGAGGAATATTCTTTTAAATATTGTCAGTCCCACATAACATTGTTATGGATCTGAATAATGTTAGGCTTGCGCAAAATGCTACAACTTTGTCTTAAGTAGAATAGAATTTTTGGATAATATAGAACATAAATAACTTTGCTTTGTAAAAGTTCAATTCTAGGTTAAAAATAAAATGATAGCACTATGTAACTCCCAATAGTAAGTGGCATTAAATGTCATGAACAATGTAGGTCTCATCCACATTATGGAATGGAGGTGCATGCTCACAAGAGGACGAACTGGGGGGAGCGTGAAATGGCTGAATATTATTGTAGAGCCCGTAGACTATAATTTATAGCTAAATTGATTCTTAAAATTGGAGCTAGAGACCTCGAATCAGCCTAGTAAGCTTAAATGGGGATGAATCAACAACCAAATCATAGGGGCCCAATTTATACTACTACCCCCTTTGTAAGCATTTAGGAGACCAAACCATATGAATGGGCTCTAGTTAAAACTGGTCCTCTATAGGCAAATTAGGTAATGGTAATGGTTATTCAACATAGGCAAGGCTTGCACATATTGGTGACTTATGGTTGTATGTTCGAAGTTTGTTTGGTATATATCTTTGTTCGCACGATACCACTTTTAACCTATAATAATGCTAATTTACAACTAGTTTTAGCTTATCATCAACTTATCATCTCATCCTTTTATGTGCACCTTTTATGTGTTAATCAGCCTTATCATCTATGACAAATCGGGAGATGGGATGAAGAGGGTCCACATAAGCTACATGTCATATGATTTATTGTGGTCCACACTATTCATCGTCGACTCAAATTGATTGTCTTGCAAAGACTGGGTGGCAATAACATAGAAAGGGTGATATTTAGATTGGGTGTAACATTTTTTAAATTATAGCATTCCATTCAATAAGGTAAGCTATCGTACGCACTATTATTTTTCCTTGAAAATATTTAATTGGCATGCAACAATATTGAATTGCATATCATAAACCACATTGCATGTAATTCTCCCTTAATATTTGACATTTACAAATGCAATGAGAATCATTTGAGATGAATTGATTACCACCCTATAATAAATAGTTACAAAGACAAATTCATTGTTGAACCTTGGGAATATTCGTTAGGATGGACATTAATTTGGCCCAAGAAAAACAACAAAGAGGTTTGAATATGTGGAGAGCTGACTTTTCAAAACTTTTACAAAGTTTGAACTTCCTCTTTTCAGAGGCCAAATCCTTCAATTTCTTCTTCTTTGCAATACAAGGGTGGGTGGGTGGGGATGTCCACAAGACTCTTTCTACCTCTTTTGCATCTTCCTATTTGATATCACAATAACATTTTGCATAATAGAGTTTATGTGCAATCATGCCTAACTGGATGTGTTGTACATCATAGACATCTTGTCTCATAATCTAATTTGTTTTGCAAGAAAATGTACCTTACTAAGAATTTATGTTGCCACATGGTTTCCCACAACATATGTTTGATTTTGCCTATCCCATGCCTTGTAGTTTGATCACCTATCTCTTTGTTTCACTTCAAGGTACATATACCTAATCCACCACATGCATGAAGTACTTACAAGGGAAATGTTCCTAGTAACCTCAACCAATAGATATGTATAGAATGTCATAATCACAATACATCATTGTATTGAATGTGTGAAGGGTCTGCCTCACCTGTGCCCATGCAACCAACCAACAAACATTTGAGGATTAGTTACGTACACGAGGTAAATAACAGCAGGACCCAGTTGTTATCCATGTCACACACACTTAATCTATTTCAAATGCATCAAAGCATTTCAAATCACAACACTCATTGTAAAATGACATATGGGTGTTCAAACCTATTCCTTGGCCATGATTGGGTTACTCCAAGTAGAATACTGCTCTTGGTGATGAGCCCTAGTTTCTCTTACTTTTAGTTTTAGCACGTATCTACTACCCCAGTAAGTATACACAAAGCTCACCACACCTCTCACTTGCGTGAATGGTAAAAAAAGGGGCTTAGGGGTTTATATTGGAATTCTTACCTGTGGTAAGTTCTCGTAAACCCTATTTTTACCATGGATTAAAGACGTGGTTCACGTCTATTACTATGGTTATTTTGCTCTATTCATCTACATCCCTGTTACATCCAATTCATGGTAAGTGCAATTTCTTTCCATGTATGTATATTTAGAATTACATGAGCTTATAGTCCTTGACTTATGCAGAGGACTATTGCTAGGTAGATTAATGTAAGAGTTTAAAATTAAAATTTGTGTCATGACAGAGAGAGAGAGAGAGAGAGACGGACATATATACATACATACATACTTCACCTAAATAACCAACGTTGGGCAATCCGATGTGAATTTGAGCCCATTGCCCCTACCCTGCTCAAGAATCCTCTTGGTGCAAGGTGGGGTTTATTGCCTACCTTGCAGTGGGTGGGCTCTTGGCTTCCTACCTGCCTAGCTAATTTTTCCGTCAAGTAGAGAGAAGATTTCATAGCGGGAATTGAACTGCCAACCAATCTATTCGGAGATGGGTACCTCTCCACTATCACCCTGTACTTTAGGGTCATCTCAAACTGATGCTTCACCTTGTTCATAGCTGCAAGCTCATATGCAAACATTAGACGGGTGACTGGGATCCACGTATTACCCCATGGAATAAAACAATATTGGCAATAGAAGTGTCACTATCAATAAATACCATGTGATACATGATAAAGTAGACAAACGGACTTCATGTCCCCTCACCTTTTTAAACCTTTTTCATGTCACCTCACCTTTAAATAAACAAACAAACACTTAAATGGTAGCAAAGAGATTTCAAAAGATGCATGCATGGGAATGCTCTAAGGATGGGTTTTCATGTCATGTGCAAGTAACGAGCACCATTATTCCACTTCACAAATGAGGTCAAAACAATGGCTCTACCTAACTACCTAGTCTCTTGAGCGATTCAATTCACTATGATCAAGAATCTTAGCTTTAAATTGGCCTCCGCATGGTGATAAGAAGATACGACCCATCCTTAAGCCATCAAGAGAGGGTCAAGAGTCTACTTTATTAGAAAAGGTGGAAAAAGTCTTTTCAACCGTCACACAACTATAAGGTACACTAAAAAGGATATTTAGTGTTCGATACACTAAATACACACGCATACACTAAATGTCAATAACCCTATGAAAGTAAGTAACATTAAATATAAACTCAAACACTAAATATCAATCGTGGTAATATGTGGAAGTTACATGTTTGAATTTAGTGTTAGTAAGGATATTAAAATAAAAAATAAAAAAATAACAATGATATCAAACGAGAGATCAACAAGCAAGAAGGTGGGGCACCATTCTTAAAATCGTAAGTCCAGTGAAATCCATGCTTCAGAGGAAGGGAGGTGGCAGTAGGGAAGGTAGCGGCACATTTATGTCTAGCACTAATTGTTGAGGAATTGAAAAGTAGTGTTGAGCAGGGTAGGGTGGTAACAACATTGAATACAATCAAACACTAGATATCCTTTTTAGTGTAGTGGGGACCTCCAAGTCTAGAGGGTGGGAGGGAGGAACACCACGCCGTAATAATCGGTGATAACATAAAAAAAATAGTGAGCACCTAAATTCACTTCTTAACATAACACTCTTCATCTAGAAATATGACATACCATTTTCCTCACGGTTGCTAGACCAATGAATCGACACGTGTTTTGGTATCTAACAGTTCAATTTCTTTTAACACGCTATATATTGCAGATTGTAACATCTTTAAAGTACCAAGATTTGGTTTGAAGCTCGACTAGCTATTATTGTTCTAGCATAAAAGAGTTTTATTTCACAATAGAGGGTCAAAGTTTACCACACTAAATAATGCTATGGCATCAAAACTCCGACGTTTTAGTGGACGCCAACATTATGACAAGTGTCTACGTGTATTTCAATGTTAATTTGGTATCGTATAAATTTTTTGATACTATTTGGGTATCTATGATAAGGATTTCCTTTTTTTATATGATTAGGGCATGAGTATTTGTGTTTCTGATACCAGTTGGGTCTATATACCATGCAAGAACCTTTACATATTTACATGTAGAGGTTCTCTCACCTTGACATACCCACCAGTTATCAATATTTGACTGGTATTACAATTTTAATACCCAAGGGGTAAAGTCATTGATACCATTGTTGATGTCAATTACTTGATGCCCATGCATTCACATATATACCACTTCCAACATCGGTGTATACCCTAGGGCCTACATGAAAATGCACCTTTCATTTCGGTTGCCAACTACACTGTTTTTTGCATTTAGTGTTAGTTACTATTCGGAGTTACTCACCCCTATATCTTTTTACTATTAATGTAATTTTTTTTACCATGTAAAGATGTTAATGTTCTAGAATGTCCAACAACCCAATTCGACCTTTGTTGGTAAAAAATTACATTAATAGTAAAAAGATATAGGAGTGAGTAACTCCGAATAGTAACTAACACTAAATGCAAAAAACAGTGTAGCACTTTTCACTTGAAAATTCCCTTCTCTATCCATTGTAGCAAAGTACAATGGCATGCCACCTACCCCAAGTCCCCCTCAAAATGTCCCCAACCTTCTCTTTGCATATATATATATATATATATATATATATACACACACACTTCTTTTTTTCTTTTTTTGGGTGTGTGTGTTGAAGTTTAGGACCAGTTTTACACTACACCATTTATGGTATTCAATGTCACATGCGTAATAGTGTCACTTACCCCTATTTTGCAGCGTATCCTAGGTTACACTAATGACCGGCAACTTCGTCATTAATGTCACTTCATGACACTTGGTGTTCAAGTGCACTTACTAATATATTGGCAAGAGTATATTCAACAATGTTATGAGATGTATGCCTATGCTACACAACGGTCTACAAGTTGACTAAAGTGTACCCAAATGACACTTGGCATTAGTATGCTCAATAATATCTTGCTCTTACACATTAAAATGTAAACACAAGACACTTGCCATTGGTATCCTCAGTAAGATATTTCCCTTGCATACTCAATGGAGAACTATCATCTCTCGAGTATCCCAATGTGCTATGCTAAATGTGATAATGTATATATATATTCGCTTACAAAATCGCTTACGTTGATGAATAGTATCGTATTGGAAATTAGCATATGTGACACTTTGAGGCCTCTAGGCATCTAGTTTAGGCCCTTCGCAAATAGTGTATGTGACACTAAATACCATAAACGGTGTGGTGATCAATGACTACGACCATCACTTTCAAAAATCTCTCATTCGTTAAGAAATGGGTCGTAGCCCCACTTCATTTTACACAAGTTTACCAAAAAAAATAGAAGTGAGCATGTAAAAAATGGATGAGAAAGTGACATGGAAGTAATGTGCAATTTTACATGTGCATGAATGAATATGGTTTGATGGTCACTTCATTTTGTGGTGAGGGAACCCCAAAAATTTATCTTAGTGAAAATAAGGTGAATATGTTAGAAGAGAAAAAATATTTTAAGGATTAAATTTTTTGAAAGCCTAATTTTAACAAAGTCCATTTAGTGACATGTTGTTTTAAGCAAGTATGTGTGTTTTGATAATGTTTACTTTTTAAATTTCCATTAAAGAGATTGTGGCTGGGCTACGTCTGTTTTACACTATGTTGTGTGACCAAGGCTTTCAAAAAGTGATGTGGTTTTCTCTTCATCATGGTTTCCAAACCGCCAACCATGACCCAAAGATCTCTTCATCATTTATTTTAAGTCAAGGTGAATGGTGACATTTTGTAAAGTGCACAAACTATGATGATGAACTTTTGTAGCAATTCACGGGGGATTTTCAATCCCAACGAAATGGAGGAAGGTGGTTGAATTTGTTTGAATATGGATGTTGGCATTCGTAATCTTCTTGCGACCACAAGGGTCATCAAATATATGTTTGTTCAAGATTATAACAATTTTGTTGGAAGAGTTTGATGAATCGTGTGTGCTTGTGTCCATTGATTTATTTTCATGCATGTCCATTTAAAAAAATACATGTTTTTGGCCGCCTGTCTGTTGAAGCTTACTTCCGAGAATTGATTGTGCAATTTTACCATATACATAAACATAATAATATGTGTACATATGATGGAATCCAATGGAATTGATCATGTGGTAGTGATGTGAGCTGAATAGTGATTGGAATATAAATATTCATAAGATTATATAATTATTTTAAGTGTGCTATGATATTTATGTTATTTTGATGGAATTTTTTATTTATATTTCAATTAGTTATTGAGTTCTAATTTACAATTTTGTTGAAGACTATGAAATTTAGTTTAGGATTTTAAAATATCAAATGATGATTGTGGCTAAGATTTAGAAGGGTAACACATGTGTTGTTGGCGGTTGTACCCTAGTTGTCAATCTTCAAACTCTAATCCAAATTTAACAAATAACTTAAGAAAGTAAAATAATCTTCTAGTGTTAATTTGTTAGTGAGTTCTAGATGGTGCAAGTGTTCTTGAGAAACTTAATATGCTAAAGGGAGTGAGTGTACAATAAGTACTTATCTATTGTACATAATTGAAGTAGAGCTTTAGTATCATATATTGGAGATGATTTCTTTATAAAAAAAATTCATTTGTGTGTCAAAATTAATAGCAATATTCATTTAGAAGAAAACTTATGGAGGGTGGAAAGTTGAAGTATAGGGTAGAGGGCTGAAGTGAAAGGTAGTAAAACGCCAAGGGATCTAGGAGACCAAACTTTGCAAATATGATTCTAAATGACATTTGCAAGTTGTAGGTTAGTTTTGGAGGGTAGGTTTAGAGATAAGTTGTTTTGGATTTGATACATTTTAAAATATTAAAGCTATTGTTTGAAAAATATGAGTTATTCTGTAACCATATGTAAAAATGCCAAGGCAACTAAGAAACCAATTTATAGAGGCGTGATTATTAGCAACATTTATATATTTATAGGTCAATTTTAAAAGATAATCTTAATATATCAGTCATATTATATGTGACAAAATTTTAAGATATACTAGAGTTATTTCTTGAGAAATATAAGTTATTACGTAACTATGTGTAACTATCACAAAAATGTTAGTTGAATGGAAGGTATATAACCAAGTGTATTTTATTTTTTTCATCATGGGGGTTAGATGCTAGTAGAACAATGTGTGCTATGAACACCAAAAGATATTTGAAAAAAATCAAAGAATTAAAATTTATATAAGAATAAATACTATTTATTTAATATTTTATGTGCAATACATAGTAAAATAATATTTTATGTGATTAAATAATCATTGAAATATTACTTGATAACTAAGTGATATGAATATATTAAATTACTCAAAGAATCATTTCACCTAGAAGCCTTGTAATCTTCCAAACACACAATCCAATCTCTATGACAACGTATCATGATTGTTCATACATTGTCTCATGTATTTACCATGCTATTGTAAGCAAAAACAACATAATCCAATAATCACTAACATATCCAACTTATTGCGTGACATATATATTTTTGATGCATGAGAATCATTAATAGCATTTTTGTAAAAATTCGGTGAACCAAAACCTTATTAAATGGTTCAACAACCTTAAAAAAAATATACTATATAAATAACATTGCGGTTGTTTCACATGAGGGTTTTTTTAAATATGTGGATATGTAATTCTCTAGTTCATATCATAATTTTACATCAGTCTCACTTTTTTTTTGCAATTTGTAGCGGTATTTTACATATAGAATGAATAATTCAAATATTTTCTTTTTATGATCCTAGTTACTTGGGATAATCCATACCTATCATGCAAAGATTTGACATATATGAGCGACCACTAGATGCAAATAACTTGGCAAATCTTGAAGCTTCTTCTTGAAGGTGTCTTTAGTGAATAAAAACTTGAAAATTTTGTGAATATAATATTTATGGAGAAGAAGCCAAATGGATTTGTGAATGAGTTGAACGACATTGGAATAACGATGAGAGTATTATTGAATTGTTGGTTGTAAGAACAAACCAAGACATTCATTTTTTTGTTCGTCACCATCGCCCAAAAATCTTCTGCTTGACTGGTTTCCTTTAATAGTTGTGTGTCTTGATCAACTTCTATCAATTTTTTGCTAGTGGTCAATGTGACCTTACAATCACCCTTTTCGATTTCCAGATTTGTACAAACAATCTAACAAATTTTAGTATCGGACCCGCCAATATTAATCACACCCTATTTGTCTTCAATTTGCACATGCAAACATATAATGTACTCGTTGCCAATATCAAATTTCATATTATTGACATTGTATTTACATGCAAATAAATGGTTTATGATGACACATTCAAGCCATGACTGTACTATAGTTCAATAGCAAACAATAACACAATTTCTTAATGAAATAAAATCAACTAATTGAAACGATAATTTGAAATAACAATCTTCATGATCAATATTTATTAAACAACAATAAAACACACAATATGAAAGAACATGAATTTAATCATGAAATTTTTAATTTCACATAAAAGTTAATCATAAGTCATTCAAACCAACCCTACATCAAGTGTTACATCATTTTCGTAATTTAATCGCAATCAAGTTCGGGATAAAATGCGACATAAAATGAATTAAGAATAAAGAAAGTGGCTATAAAATGTTTAAAATCGTCATTATCATAAAACAACAACAAATGAAGTTCCCATAACAAGAAAACGGTAGAACCGTGAGGCTCTGTCCTTTCTTATGAAATATTACAATTGTAGTTGTACACTTTGCACTTGCCAATCCATGGCTATTTAATATACCTATAACCAACTATAGTCAATTAGATTTTTTTCAATATATTTTAGGGAACAACTATAGTTAACTACATTTTTTGGCAGGTCAAATTGCGAACAACTATAGTTACGAAAGACAACTAGTTAACTAATAGTTGAATTAGTTGGTTAGTTGTCCAATGTATGCAAGCTTTCACCATCCACGTTAAATAAATTGGACCAAAAATAGCAGGAACAAGTAACGTCCAAGTGTGAACGCAAAGTAGTTAGGAAATTTGCTCTTGAAACATAGAAGTCGATGCATAGTCTCTGTCCTACATACATAGTCACATAGCCAATAAATTGTGTAGACAAACTTTATTAATGCGAAAAGTGGGATACAATGAAAATGCGAGGTTTTCTTTATGATCCTCTTTGGGTTTACACTAAGGGACCTGCAAAAGACTTTGGGCTATATTTCATGGACTTCTCTAGGATGTCATCCAAAAAGTGGGATACCACGGTCATTAAAGAGCCATGGCCTAATGCCTTTAGTGTAAACATGCCCTTAGTGTCAGTTACCGTATCTGGCACAAGTTCCAAAACTAATGTATAAAATATAGGCAATCCCAATATGTACCATAAAAACATTTATCTAGAAATACAATTTCCATAACATCACACAACATACTAACCCCCAATGCACCCTCTTTAAAAGGGGATAGGTAGGCCCGCTAGGTTGTTATCTCACAATTATTTCCAGCCAATACTCAAGCCTAAAATCTTTGCTAAACATGGCTAACATGTCAATAGATTGACAAGCATCTTGACACCCGATGTGCAAACAACTTGATTATATATATATATATATATATATTACAATTCCGAGAAGGCGAAGGCCATGATCAAAAACTTGTAATGCAATTAACAATATGTGAACAAGAAAACGGTAGAACCGTGAGGCTCTGTCCTTTCTTATGAAAGACTACAATTGTAGCTGTAAACTTTGCACTTGCCAGTCCATGGCTATTTACTATACCTATAACCAACTATAGTCAATTAGACTTTTTTCAATACATTTTAGGGAACAACTATAGTTAACTACATTTTTTGGCAGGTCAAATCGCGAACAACTATAGTTACAAAAGACAACTTGTTAACTAATAGTTGAATTAGTTGGTTAGTTGTCCAATATATGCAAGCTTTCACCATCCACGTTAAATAAATTGGACCAAAAATAGCAAGAACAAGTAACATCCAAGTGTGAACGCAAAGTGGTTAGGAAGTTTGCTCTTGAAACATAGAAGTTGATGCATAGTCTCTGTCCTACAGACATAGTCAACAAATCTCATGCTGAGTATTACCGTACTCGGCCGTCAGGGTCGGCAAAAATTAAATGAAAAAATAGAAGTTGAAAAAAATCGGAAATTATTGGAGAAGAGAGTTGAAAATAAAAGTTATTCATTGAAGAGCATGCCCAATATTACAAAATTGAGCCAACTTCATGTGGTAAAATCCCAAAATATTGCATACCGTAGCATCATAACTAGTGTGTGCAATTAAAAAAAAACCGGACATTATGAGCCTGAATTTTCTATTGTTTGCAAAGCAAATTGAATTAACCCCTAAAGAGCTTGTGGCCAAAATCATGGCAAACCCAGAGGTTGCAGTGGCGTTTTAGGATCCAAAAGTAACACATACAAAGGACCACTAATTGAGATTAGGGCATTCAATTAGGTTAAACACACCAAGGCCGCCACAAAAGGGTGAAAAAAGAAAGAAATCTTTCATTGTTGTGAACTAGCCTTGTATTAAAGCGTTGAATCTTTTACAAATATTTTTTGAAATTGTTGAAATTTTTATTTATTTATTTTTACCATGCCTGACCCACTTTCTCCACTTTAATTAATTATTCGGCATGAGATGTTGACCATGACGGCCAAGTACGATATTCATTTTGTATGACAATCATGGATTAAAACGGGGCATAATGCCAAGAGAATTCCCGGCCCCATGGTGCTTGTGACAACCATGTAGCAAATATGAGTAGCAAAAATTGCTCAAGATGTAGGACTCTATAACAGGGCATGTTACCTTGATACTCCCTCCGTCCCAAAATGAGTGTCCTACCCCCGGAGTTTTATGTCCCAAAATGTTTGTAGGACACTCATTTTGGGACATAAAACTCCGGGGGGTGTAGGACACTCATTTTGGGACGGGGAGGGAGTATGAGGGCCGGTTTACACTATGGTGGAGAAGGCCTCCGGTCATGAAAAAAAGGGCGTTTCTCAATTGTGATTGGTCGAAAATGCAACTCTTGACCGGTGGGTGTTTACACTAGGTGAAGAAAACAATGGTGGTGAACTTTTCTCATGGATGATAAAATGACATGGCCGCCTACATGGTGGCACTTTTTGGAGTCGGGCTTCTCCGGCCTCAAGAGGCCGGACAAGAAACTCCTCCTCCGGAGAAGCCCAACTCAATAATTTTTTTTTCAAAAACAAATATGGATCGTAGATTTCAAATCTAGTTTTTTTCAAAACCTAGGTGTTGGCAAGCTTCTCTCTCTCTCTCTCTCTCTCTCTCTCTATTTCTTGAAAAAATGCAAGAACAGCTTCCAAAAATTTCTCAAGGGCTGCCCGCAAAAAAACAAAAAAGCAAAAATAGTAGTATAAAAAAGGCACACGGGTGCGGTAGATCACAACTGAGTTTGAGTAAGTCAGTAAGTGTGGATCATGCCCCGAGAGTAGTGCTAGAAGGCAGCTATAGTGTTGGACAGGAGTTACTGTTGGCACTTCAGAGGGTACTCCTGTTTAATGCTGTGTAGAGTATCGGACATACTGAGGGTTCTGAGGATTGCACCACTCTGTCTGTTTGTCGAAAGCTAAGGTCGGTGGTCAGTACTCGGGAGAAGAGTAGCTACAACAAGATGACCAAATCATCTGACAGCGAGTTTAAGGTGTATTAATCAGTGTAGTAGCACTACACAAGATTGCACTGATATAGAACAGGAATATATAAGTGATTTGAAATACATACTTATGTTCTTCCTATTCTTGCTTCAAGATTCATATTATTTGCAAAGAATTGATGAAATTATATCAAGAAATTCCAATGGAAGTTGTACATGCTTGTTGACATCGATAACAAGTAAGAAGGTCTGAATACACCTGTTGTACGCTCCACTAACACACTCTATTGTTGTCTTGGGGAGTATGGGCACAAGTGAGGACCTCTTCTACAAGTGTTGTACACACTCCGAAGAATTGTCCACTCATGAGCAATACCCACAAGAAATTTCTCCATGAAATTTGGCAAACTGGCTATGAGTTTCTCTTTCTTGAAGAATAACAATAAATACTATCTTTAATTGATTGATATTTTCCTATATTTGAGCATATGAACTCAATGTTCCTATGGGAACTAGTATATTAGGCAGGGATATTCTGTGTTCTTTCTCTGCTTAGTTATCAATCAATCCTTACTGTCAATAACCAATTTCGACTTAGTCCAGAAAGTGAATTATCACTTAAATACTGGATTTACTTTGATATATGAATAGAAATAGTTACTGGAAGTGAACAATAAAAGATCTATGGAATTACTCATGTAAAGGTGCCTCCATAGTATCTGTCTGAGAGATCAGCTAGAACTTGAGACATTCGTGTAAAACCACTTACACGTTGTAAATGATCTGATATACTTAATAGACAGCTCAAAGAATAAAGTCTCTGATAAATTTCGAAATATACACTGATCCAGAAACAACATGTCTGAATCTGGACGGGATAAAAAACCCAGCTACATATAATTCGAAATGGTGATATATCACTTGGTTAAGTAAAGATTTATACATAGCCATGAACCGGTAAGGATACTGGATAACGGCGGACTATTTGATTGAGTTGTACAGGAAATGATATGGATCTGAAGAGTACGTTTCTACAAAAATCATATAAAAGGGTGGTTAATTAATTTTTTCAAATACCCTTGTAAGTTTCTTGAAGATTCAGAACCAATGGCGATTCTGACTGGATAGAACTAATGTCAAGCAGATAGCAAGAATGCTATACCACCATTTGAGATTAAGGGTTTATAATGACCCTGCAGACTCTTGATTAAGCTATGATCATCAAAGGTTGTCGTTATACTAGTAGCAAAAGTATATGATACATGTATAAGAGGCAAGAATGAGGGAAGAAGGGGGTGAAATGGTCTATTGAAGGACAAATAATTTAGAGTACTTTGATGAGCTAGTATGACACTCGTACCACCTAGTGGGGATAAAGGATAGTTCTACCAAGTTCTATGAGCAATTTGAACCATCAATAGGAAAAATATTGAATATTATATCATTGGATTATCAAGACCCTACTCTAGGGATGTATGTTGTCTTTAACATTACATAACATAACATAACTCTACAAGAGGATAACATATCCTGACAAGAGTCTAATCAAGACAAGATTAGTCAGCTCTCTTTGTTGTAGTAGCTCCTTAGCGATTTCTTTTTGTGCAATTTTTTTTCGCAATGGCTACTTACTCACAATTTCAATTTGGTAGTAGCCAAGATGAGGATGACCTCATTGGTAGTGAGAATTATTTTGAGCCCTCAAGGCAATTTCCCCTCTTCATTCTTAAACACCCAAGGAGACATTTATTTCCTACATGGGCCAAACTTGACAATTGGCAATTTGGCAATTTTCATTATCTTTTGAATAAAATTGAACATTATATTACACAATTCTTATGAACACAATTCTTGTTGAAATCTTTTGATACAATGTGAATGTAGAGAATTATGGTTTTTTATCACAAAAAATCTTCACCATTAGGTGAACTTCTCTTCACCGGTGGACTTCTCCGGTGGACTTCTCCGCTAAACTTCTCCTCTAGGTGTTTAGACTTCAACCGGTCAAGACTCCTTAAGAAATATTTTATTGCCTTTAATTCTTCTCCGGCACATCCACCATTTGCCTCATATAACCATGTCTTGGCCAAGCATTCTTGACCGACCGGAGGCCTTCTCCACCGTAGTGTAAACCGGCCCTGAGTCTTTGAATTTTCGTAACTTCAAAAGTAATATAGTTGGTGTGGAACTAGCCCATGTGGCACTGTACTAAAGCAGTGTAAAAAGATGACTTGGGGAGTGGGCCTTCACCCTAGGAGGCCTAAGGGCCAGCTGTCGTCCACCCAAGTTAGGTCCGTAAGTTCCCGTTACATCCGATGGCAATGGCATGTGATGTAACACATCCGATGGTCATGGCCATGGCATGGCTCACATCATGCACGAGCATCCTTCCCCAAGGAGTAGGATGGTATGTGATGTATGCCTATCGCATGGCTCACATGAATCACACGCATACATACCCATATGGAATAAGATGGTGTGTGATGTGATGTGATGTGATGTGATGGTGGTAACCTAGAGAGCAAGACCCGGAGGCAACTGGAGACAGGGGCGGAGACGAAACACTCAAGAGAGGGCTTGCGCAAGGGTATTGTAGATTAGGGTTTTGGAGTTTTCGCAGAGGAGGGTTTGGCTATGGCGGGAGGGGAGGCTGACGACTCGGAGGGCGCGGCACTCATCAGCACGGAGGATGTTGCTGCCCTAGCAGCTGCCGCTTCTTCAGACAATATGGTGGCCGCGGGTGCACCGGGAGCCGCCGTGGAGGCATCATCCACGGCTGCACCAGCCATTCCACGCGAGCCTGCTGCTGCTGCTGCTGTGCCGGTGAGCAGCAACAACAGCGTCGGAACCACGGGAACCGGTGCTACCGGGGAGGATTTAGTGCACAAGGCGAGAGGATTGATGCGAAGAATTGTCGCGGGGCGCGCCTCTCCAAATCCGTGCCTGCTGCATGCGTTGGCAGGCATCTTGGAGCAGGAGGAATCCAGGTCCGTGGCCTTTCTTTCTTTAGGTATCTGGTTAGACCCTGAGGTCGTGTTGGTTTGCAATCGAGTGGGAATTCGTGTCGGTAAGCAGAAATGTTGTAAGGTAGGAAATTTTGTTGAGAGATTGAGGAATCGGGACGTAGTCTCTCACCCCTGATAAGCACAGAGAGAGAGAGAGGGAGCGAGAGTGGATAGATGTAAATGCAGACAAACTTTTTTGTCAGAGGCAGATCTGCCTTCGGGGGTGGTTTAGAGGTCGCATTGGTGGCGAATTTGTAAAATCAGATCCTGACGGGAGCTTGCAAGCGAATTCAACAGCTGGATAGGCATTTTGAACACCGTGGGTAGCTTAGCTTTGCGCACAATCACGCTAATCAAATGGTGTTTCGAGGAAGTGACATTTGCAATTTGAATAGATTGTTGTCAATTGGGGACAATGAGGATGTTCTGGAGTCCTCAATGGCCTACTTCAGCTCGATGATAATTAGTGATGGGAGTGTAGGTTTCTAGGTCTTGTTTGATTTACCAGGAACGCTCATTTGTTTTGAGCCCTTGATCCAGATATGAGCAGCATGCGGGCCACCCCTATTCCAACACTTCAAGGTCGTCGCACATGATTGGCCGCCTTGTCAACCTTATCAGGGTAATCATCATCCTTTAAAGCCCTAAATTCTTCCTATTGACGAGTTGCCGGTCTTGATTTGCCCAAGGCTTATCTCATCTCCCCTTTGTTAGGGGAGTTATTATGTAAACTCTTCCTTCATCTGGAAAATGACTATGCTACCTTAAACTGGATGAATGGATTTTGTCATCCCTTTGTTTAGTCAGTCATACTTTGAAAAATTCAGCTGCATGAATTTGTTCTGGAGAACTTTTGGCCTCAACTAAAATTCAACTATAATCTGCAGATATGCTGAAGCATATTCATTGTAATTGGTTGTGTTGATATATTATGGGTTTAGAAGGCCTGACTTGTCTAAAAACTTCTGTAGTTAGGGTTTACTGGGGTTTGTGCAATATAGAGCCATTGGTTGTCAGCAATATGGCTGAGATCTTCAGAGCACCTGTAGTGGTGTTGCAAACATAGTGTAGTTTAGGGTTGATTGGTGTTCAACGTGTATCTTGGTGTCTAGGTGTTCCAAATTACCTTATCTGACTCACGTTGGAATCCTGTGTTACAGGAAGATGATGACTTCTTTGAGCTTCTTTCATCAAGGTTGCTGGTTGACCCAGTGCATGCTACCAAGATTCGTGCAGCTGCCTTGAGGCTGTTACTTGCTTGTGTCTCCAGCTGGATGGTAAGTGGCCATGGCTGACAATTTGTCAAGCTTTTCTTGTGTAGATATATATTCATCTTAAAGGTCGTGGAGATGCCTGGTCCTACTTTCTGATATAGTACTTTCCTGGGTTTCTCTCAGTTTCTTTGTTTCCGATGATATTATCGTTGAGCTTTTCAAATATTTTCTGAAAATGCTATCACCATGATATCAGTCTCTAATTTTCTAGTTAAAATTTTGCACTGCTAAATTGAAGGTATCTTAGTAGAGTGTGCTATGTACAAAGCTAATCCTCTCTTTGGTGCTTCTAGTATCCGCATGTTTTTGAAGAAGAAGTTCTTGTCAACATCAAGCGATGGGTGATTGAGGACTCAAAAACTGCTGGTGAGGGAACAGCTGGTAGGCATTCAAGAAGCGTTGGCCGAAAACGTAGGAAGCATGCTGACGAAGTTGACTGCGAGATGTTGAGGACTTACTCAACTGGCCTTCTTGCAGTAGCTCTAGGAGGGTACGAAAGTGCTCTCCCCTTGTTTTTGAGTGTGATGCATGACATTTGTGTTTCATTGTGCAGAAATTTGTGTGTATTTCTGAAGTAGGTGTTATTTTATTTTACGACGACTTCTCTACATATGGGGAGCAGAAAATTTATACATAATAGCCAACATTACTAGGTAATAGGATGTACACATGATTCTTTGTCCATCTCTGGGGGTAAGCCTGACAGGTAAATGCATGTCCAGGGGTGATGTTGTTGAAGACGTTCTTACTACTGGAATAGTAGGACAGCTCATGCACTACCTTCGCGTCCGTGTGCTGGGAGATGCAGCTGCAGATGCGAATACTGAAAAAATAGTGAATGTAGGTAGTGCATGTAGGGGAAGGGATGAAGCCAGAGGGCGTGTTAGGCCAGTTTTGGAAGTATCTAGAATGGAAGATCTTCGGCCTCCTGAAATTATATCTGATGAACAAATGCCAGATTGGGTCGGTGAAAGGGTTCTTGATTTTAAAGGGAAAAGAAAGGATAATGAGGAAGGTGTTCAAGAGGATACTGAAAATATAGAAGGAAGGGCTGGACTAGAAACTCCAGACTTAAGCCTGTGTACATATGATGCGGATGAGGATGGGGATGAGTGGGTGAGTGAAGATAAAAGGCGGAGGAAGGACAGACGAGATGGCAAAAATAGAACAGCTGAATGGTTCAATAGTAACCGTCCTCTAAGGGAAGATGAAATTGAAGAAGTAGGTAGAGCTGAGCCTTCTAAACGTAGAAGTGATGCAAGGGACCGAGGTGGGGGAAAAGGAAGAGGAAAAGGTAGAGTGAGTGATGGGTTACTGGAGCTGGAGAGAGGTCAGGGAGCAATGGCAACACCTGTTCGGAAAGAAAGTGGATACAAGAGCAAGGGATCACTTGCAGATAAAATCACTTCAAGGTCAGAATATGGCCCCGAGGGCTTGAGAGATAGGGAATTTAGAGACGACAGCGATTCTGAAAAGGATGACATCAAGAGTGTAATGGTTGGGGTTGCTGACATTTCATCGGCCATTCAGAGGGCTAAACGAGCAGCCCAGGCAGAGGCAAGGGCTGCTGACGCCCCTTGGGAGGCTGTGAAAGCAGCTGGAGA
This sequence comes from Polytrichum formosum, assembly GCA_964035585.1. NCBI lineage: Eukaryota > Viridiplantae > Streptophyta > Polytrichopsida > Polytrichales > Polytrichaceae > Polytrichum > Polytrichum formosum. Next base: position 57,479,468 of record OZ037937.1, read on the forward strand.
TGCTGCTGCAGAGCTTGTGAAGGCATCAGCTTTGGAGGTACTTGTCTTACATTGTAGTCGCCTTCTGCTCAGTCAATCTCATTGTTCTTTTTGAGGGTTATTACAGATTCCTAAGTTATTCACAGGAATATGGGTCTTTAGGAATGATCAAGTTTGATCAGCCGATTTAAGTAGTTCTGAATATTACCACGCTTTACAGAATAGTGTTCTGATGCCAATATTTCTGTTGTTCCTTCTAGGTTCTAAATACATCCAATGAAGAAGAAGAAATATTATCTGCTGCTGATAAGGCCGCCTCGACAGTTGTGGATGCAGCCCTTTCAACAACTGTCTCAAGGTATGTGGATCAGTTCAAAAGCAGCTGCCACCTGTAATTTTCTGTATATAAGCAGAGCATCAAGCAGCTTTGTCTCAAATTATTGATGGACTTGCAAAACAATTTGCAATTCTCTTTAAAACCTTATCCTTTTTGTTGAGGAGACCCCTAAGTAGATGTGTCACTGAGAAACAGAATTCAAGAAGGTCCCATTGAACTCGATAAGAGTACTCATAACTAATGCTTTTATACATATATGATGTGGTTATACATATATATTGTGATGTTATGTGTCATTGAAATAATTCCAATTTTTTATTCTCACCAATAAAATTGCATAAAGCAATTAGGAGATGTCATCATATTCCTAATTTGCAGTCTCTACTTTCAACATGCAGGTCTTGTTCCTTCTCAGCTCATTGTGATTTTTACAAATGTATTCTCTTTCTTCTTCACTTTCTGGGAACCTGTCCTTATAAAAGGCAGCTCCATCTCTTTTCTGTCTACATCCATGTCAAATAAATCAATTGGCAGTATTGAGAGCCTTGTTTCTTCCCTTGCATTTCATGTAAATAAATGTTTTAGTGTTCTTGTACCCTTTGTCAAGGTGTTTAATTGCTACTTGCTTTGGCTATACATTTATCTTAGAGAAGAAATGAAGGGTGCATCTAACTCGATGTGGATTTGGAGCTTAAATCTGTTGGTGATTGTTATACAGAGCACAATTGGAGAAAAATGAAATTGTGGCAGAAGAAGCTCTTGAAGCAGCACAGAGTGAACAAAAAGATGAACACAAAGATGAACACAAGTGTGATCTGGAGGATAAAGCGGAATGTTTTGTAGATATTGAATCAATTGCTGTGCTCAGGGAGCGATACTGCATACAGTGTTTAGAGAAGATGGGCGAGTATTTAGAAGTTCTAGGTCCAGTCTTGCATGAAAGGGGAGTAGATGTCTGCCTAGCACTGCTTCAACGGCGGCCAAAGGACAACAATCCCAAAGAGTTGGCCATGCTCTCTGATGTATTGAAGCTGATCTGTGCACTAGCTGCACATCGCAAATTTGCAGCTCTTCTGGTAGATCGTGGTGGTGTTCAACAGCTTCTTGCTACTCCAAGAGTGCCACAAACTCTAACTGGCATATCACTCTGCCTGTTTGCCTTCGCTTCTCTGCAAGTAAGTTAACAATCTCAAATTGACAGTGACTTCCTTGCCTTTGACCCACATGATTTTCTTTTTGGCACTCATTTTTGGAATTTAAGGTTGTTTACTTGTACTAATAAGCAACTAGTTTATTTGGTGCAAATCAGAAGTCCCATTTGTACTAGTTAGTTGTACTTATTGGCAGCATTTACTTTTTGAAGAAATACTGCAGACCACATTTCTCAATTATGTTTCACCTGAAACCTTTGTGATTCATTTCTTGACAGGGTGTGATGGAACGTGTGTGCACACTACCAGCATTAGTAGTTCAAGATGTTGTTGCACTTGCCCTTCACCTGTTGGGTTGTTCTCAAGATCCAGCACGTAGAAATGCTGCTTTGTTTTTTGGGGCTTCCTTTGTGTTTCGAGCTATTCTAGATGCCTTCGATACACAAGATGGTTTAAGAAAACTTGTCAATTTACTACGCAATACAGCAGCATTGAGGTCAGGAGGAGGCTCAAGCAACCCAGGAACAGCTGCAGCACCTCCAGGTCACCTAGTTTTCTCCATCTTCTATTGTTGTAGAACATCAACATAGATCTCAGTACTGGAGGATTGCTGTTGGATTTTAGCAGCAATCATCCAAGCATTATGTGTTAAAGTTAAGTAGGCAATGTGCCCTCAGATTTTTTGACTGGCCAGTTATGAATCGTTATTATTTCTTGAAATCATGGTATTAATTGCTCTATTGTATAAAGTACATTCACTGAATTTCTTATCATGGAGTTTGATGTAATCCATTGCTGAGATTCAACAGTTGACATAAGTGTCTGAATTTTATGGTCTGCTTTTTACTGAACTGTCTCTTGTGCTATAGGTTCTCGGGGTGATCGGACATTGGCCGCTGAGGTTCTGACATCATCAGGGAAGCAGATTGCTTATCATACATGTGTGGCCTTACGCCAATATTTCCGGGCGCATCTTCTTTTGCTTGTAGACTCACTGAGACCTATTCGAAGTCACAAGAGTGGTTCTCGCAGTGGGCCAAGTGGGAGGGCAACCTATAAGCCTCTTGATATCAGCAATGAGGCAATGGATGCAATTATAATTCAATTGCAGAGAGATCGAAAGTTGGGACCTGGTTTTGTCAGAGCGCGATGGGTCCCTCTTGAGTTATTCATGGTCTACAATGGACATATTGTTCTCCTAGAGCTGACCCAGGTATGCCCACTATGTGACTTTTTCCACTTCTTGGGTAGCCTCTGTGCTTCCACACCGCATTCTCTGCTCCCTTCCTTCTCTGTTGATGTAATTTTTGTACATCATTGAGTCACATTCTCTTTCTCCATCTCATGTACTATTTGGTTGCTCACTGTTTTATTGTAGATGTTCTTCTGGCCACCTCATAGAGTATTGTCTTTCTCAGTACTCGCACAAACTTCAGGTTCTCATGGGCCACTGGTCAAGCTATCTAAGTCTATAAATGTACCATTTCACCTGTTGAACCATAATCTGTTGCTTAGAATTTATCATGGTGTTGAAACCGAACTCCATATGATTGTTTACAAAACTTAAACTTTGGTATTATGTTTCACCAAATTACAGCAAGCTGCACCTGGAGAAAGATACCTGCACGAGATTGTACAGCACTCTCTTGGAGTGCTGCAGATTGTATCTTTGGTGCCATATACTCGACGACTGATAGTTGACTCTACACTCAGCAATGAGCGCTCTGGTATGGCAGTTATTCTTGATGCTGCTAGTGGAGCTGCATTTTGTGATCCTGAGGTAGGTTGACCTTTACAGTATACTTAAGCTCCAATGGAAAGTGCCCATGTATATAAACATGTCATTTCCTAAGATTTGCATTTAATTGTGAAGTTCGACATATAACTCAAGATGTCTGCCAGCATCATATAAACTTGTCCAAAATCCAACTTTTGTGTGGGGGTGTAAAGTTTCTCCAACTAACAAGGTGTTTCAAATCTCTCAGGTCATCCAGACAGCACTCTTGGTCCTAGTTAATTTGGTGTGCCCTCCTCCATCACTTTGTAGCCGGCCAATGCCAATTCCCAGCACTCCTGCAACACAGCCCTCCCAGGCAAGCCAAGGTGTTGCAGGAAATGGTGTCCAAGGAAATGTCATTGGTTCAGGGACAGCAGTCAATTTGGAAAGCAAAGGCTGGATGGGCAGAGGAGACAATAATGCTGACAGAAATGGAGGAATTCCAGCAGGTTCAAGTGCATCTGGAGCTGGGGTTGTTGGGGATCGTCGAATCTCACTTGGGCCAGGGGCTGGAGGGTCAGGGTTGGCTGCTTACATGGAACAGGGGTATAGGTATGCTAGGGAAGCAGTGAGGGCTAATAATGGGATCAAAGTGTTACTCCATCTGCTATACCCAAGAACTGTTCTCCCTCCGGCTGCCCTAGACTGTATTCGAGCTCTTTCATGTCGAGTTTTGTTGGGCTTGGCTCGTGATGAGACAATTGCGCATATTCTCACCAAACTTCAGGTATCAGACCATTCTAAGGCATTTCCTTTCTACTGGGTTCAACAGGTGCAAGTCTATTTGATGTAGATCCAAGTATGTGTACCTAGGATGAACAAATATGATATCAAATAAGCGCTGTCCAAGTTTATTATATTAAAAAAATTAGCGTTGTCTGAGTGTATTAAGAATCAGTATTTAGAACATTCATTTTTCTATATGTACAAATTTGAGTGATATTATACTTGTTCTCATCTGTATACATACTCATGAGTGATAATGAAAATATAAGTATGTTGAGGATGAGAAATCAAGACTTTCACTAAGTAATGACTATGTACGCAAATTACATATCCACTTTATATACTAAGAAGAATTTCAACACTGTCCACGATTGAGGCTGTTCTTTGGCTATTTTTGTTGAGTTTTTTCCAAGTGATTGTTTGGCTCCTCCCGTGGAGCCTGTTTGTATCTGGATGGAGCAGAGTTCTTATGAGTAGACTGGTTTTTGCAGGTTGGAAAGTTGCTTTCAGAGCTATTGCGAGATGGTGGTGGCCAGGCTGGTCGCCAGGCTAGTGCAGGAGGTATTGGTGAACAAGGACGATGGCAAGCAGAACTGAGCAGAGTAGCGTTGGAGCTTATTGCAGTAAGTTTTATTCTAGTACATTGTTGATAATGGGTGAATATTTTCTGTTCTTATACTCTGCATTATTTTAAGAATATAAAACTTGCATATGGTGTCTTGTGACAAATATTCTTCTGGCATCAAAATAACACATTATTTTACTATGATGCAGATTGTGACAAATGCAGGACGGGCTAACACAGTAGCAGCAAGTGAAGCAGCAGCTCCAACACTTCGTCGTCTAGAGAGAGCTGCCATTGCAGCAGCCACGCCCATAAGCTATCATCCTAGGTAGTTTTTATTTGTTTTTGATTCTTAGAAATTTGTTGCAAATTTGTGCAACTCTGTGCACACCAAAATCGATTGAAGCATTCTTCACTTTTTTTTAAACTCCCTTTTATGGTCTCTACTCGCAGTATGGAATGAAAGGAAACTGACAAACCTGCTAGGTCAACTTCTAGACTCCTTGTGGGCTTCCTGGTGGGTTCCAAGACTTGTTTTTTTAACATAACTTACCTGTGCAATACTTGTGTCTCTGCAGGGAGTTGTTACAGCTTATTCATGAGCACTTAATAGGTTCAGGGCTTTCAACAACAGCTGCTGCACTTTTGAAAGAAGCAAATTTGAAGCCTTTGCCATCCATTCTACCCCCCACGTCTCTGCTTCTCCCCTCTGCCTCTGCTGAAGGCCTCCCAGATGAATTACTGTGGCCCTCGGGACGAGTATCTGGTGGGTTTCTAGGAGGGGGATCAAAACAGGCTTCCAAAGATGATGATGATGCTAGCAGTGGTCTACCTCCTGCTGCAGCTCGCAGAAAGCCAGTATTTTCAACATCACTGACCGGTGGTGCAAAGTCAGGTTCAACAACTGCTACCCTGAAGAAATCTCAGAGTATGAAGGAGAGTCGAACACAGCAACGAGCTAATGATACTCAAGAGCCTCCCGCTGTTGGGAAGTTGACTCAAGAAACTTTAGATGCTGTATTTAAAACGCCCATTGCCCTTCGAAATGTTCCTGCAAAGCGGAAAGCGAGTGAGAGGGACCTACCTCCTCTGTCTCCAACAAATAAACGGATGTCGTTCACAGATGTCAGCATGCCATCACCTTGCGTCACCCCTGGGAATATATCTGTTAAGACCAATTTAACTGTTGATACTTCTTTACCTGCTTTGTCTACATCAGTAACTCCATCTTTTGAGTTTACTCCCTCAAAGTCATTGGTTGGACAACCAGCTGAGAAAGTTGATGCTATTGCCTCACAGCCAGAGGCTCTGACTATTGATGTTCAGCAGTCACCATATCTTCCCTTCAAACAGTATCTCAATACTCCTAGCCACTCACTCTTTCCCTCTAACACAGGAGTTCTTCTAGAACCTCGCACAACAAGTGCAGAACATGCCACACTTGATTCCCTTGTGGTCCAGTATCTGAAACATCAGCATCGTCAATGCCCAGCACCCATCACCACCCTCCCCCCTCTTTCCCTGCTTCACCCCCATGTCTGCCCAGAGCCTAGTCGGGCTCTTGATGCATCTTTAAATACTGCGGGTAGGCTAGCTGCACGACAAATATCACCACCTTATGGAGGCATGCATGGGCGAAGAAGGGATCGGCATTTTGTGTACAGCCGATTCCGTCCATGGCGTACTTGTCGTGACGAGGCGGTTGTTCTTACTGCCAACACTTTCTTAGGTCATGCATCATGTTTAGCTGCTGGGAGTCATGCAGGAGATATTCGTCTCTTTGACTCGAGCACAGGCAATATTCTAGAAGTCCAGTTGTCAGGTCACAACTCCCCCATTTCTCTTCTGCAATCTGCCCCACATTGCCTGGCTGGAAGTGGAGACTCGCGAATAGGGCAGCTTCTCCTTTCATCTGCTAGCTATGATGTTCGGTTGTGGGACTCTTCTTCACTTAGTAATGGACCCTTAACTGTGTTTGAGGGTTGCAAAGCAGCTAGATTCAACCACGCAGGAAGCAGATTTGGAGCAATCGCCTTGGAGGCAGCGAACAAAGAAGTTCTGCTGTATGATGTTGGTACTTATAAGTTAGAGCAAAGGTTATCTGATAGCACTACCACTGCACCTGGTGCACCACGTGGCCACACTCAGGCGATGGTCCACTTTAGTCCCGATGATGTGTTAGTGTTATGGAGTGGGGTATTGTGGGATCATCGCATACCACGTGATATCCATCGGTTTGATCAATTTACAGACTATGGTGGAGGCGGCTTTCATCCTGCTGGAAATGAGGTACGTATGCAGGGCTGCATTTGCAGTTGTCAAGAAATGTGCCAGTTCACGGCTCACATCCTGCCACTGTAGTATAACTTTGAAGAGTAGAAAATGACTTTGAACTTTCTGACGATATCAAGAGTTGATGACATGAAGATTTTCTATATACAAGCTGGCAGTGATGTGTGTGCCTAAAGTGGACACTTCCAGCATTTCAAAATATGTAGGGGTTTAGGAGTCCAAAAAAACTTGCATGAACAAATTAGCAAATCCAAATGAGGAACATGAGAGTTCAGTTTGTTGTTTTTGGAGTCTTGAAGTGAATATCTTGAAGTGGTGCTTGTAGATTTTCTTAAGTGGTTTTATTTTGGACACGTACATTTGAGTTGCATATATAGTTATATGCTAGAAACCACTTAAGGACCACTGACCACTTTAGGTCTACATACCTTATGTGCCTAATATCCTCATATTCTATGCTCTTATGCTGTGCAGGTTATCATCAACTCCGAGGTGTGGGATCTTCGTTCGTTTAAGCTGTTAAGGAGTGTTCCCTCTCTAGACCAGACTGCCATCACATTCAACACCACAGGAGATGTAATGTATGCAACTCTTCGCCGTAACTCAGATGACATCATGGCTGCGCTTCACCCCCGCAGGATGCGTCATCCCTTGTTCAGTGCCTTCAGGACCATGGATGCCGTCGATTACTCAGACATCACCACGACTGTTGTGGACCGCTGTGTACTCGACCTTGCGACAGAGCCGACTGATTCCTTCATCTCCATAGTGGCGGTTGAAAGTAATGATGAGATGGACTCGTTTGCAAGGCTCTATGAAGTAGGGAGACGGCGCCCTACAGATGATGATTCAGACCCCGATGACGGGGGTGAAACAGAAGAAGAGGAGAGTGAAGGCGAGGATGATGATGATGAAGATGGTGACCTTCACGACGATGAAGACATTGATCTTGTGAGTAACGATGATGAGGAGAATAGTGGAGACGATGACGATGGAGACGATGACGGGGATGGCGATTTTGGAGATTCTTCAGATGATGAAGGAAGTGATGATGGTCTTGGGGATGGGGTTCTGGAGCTTATTTCGGATGGAGATGATGACCCTCGAGGTATCTTTTCCAGCGGGGATGACGGGTCAGGGGGTGAGTATGGAGATGATGGTTTTGATGACATGTTGCAAGGCTTGTTTTGATTCAAGCTTCTTAACATCCAATTTTTGGGAGCACCAGAGAAGATTGATATCTAGTTTTAGGTTTCTCTTTGTAGACATTCACAAATCCCCACCCCCACCACCTGCACCTTCAAGCCGCCACTCTTTCAGAAGAGTTTTTGCCTGGCTGAAAGGAGCTTTCCCATGTTCGCTGTATACAGAAGTCAGGAACTCGTAGCTTGTAGAGGAGCCCTGTGTAAAGTATTTTTATGGATGCCATGTCATAAGCACCGGAATCATGTAGATCAGTAGTCTACCATTAGGTACAAGTTTGTGGTGCGCCCAAGTTGGTTTCAGCAAGCTACAAGAATTCTTTCTATTGAAATGTTCCGAGCTTGGCACCCTCTCTATTCATCTCCTTGTGTGTCACCCTGAATTATTTGAATGTGGTGTAAGTTAGTGATTGTTTCTGCTAGTTGCAGAAGTTGACCGGAAATAAGATGAGGAACATTTAATGATTGCTGTGTTAATACAGAATATTGTAGTTGTTGGTGTCACGATTCATCAGGATGGCTAATATTTGAAAGGAATAAACCGGTGTTATATTTAGTACACAACACCAGTTCAACAGAATCTTCCAAAAATGGATAGCAATTTGATTGTTTGATGTGTAAACCTGCCTTTACATTGAGACTTGATAGAAATTGGTTATTTTGACTTGTTCTTATTTAGAAATGTTCAACTCGAGGAAATCAAAGTTGACCATCAGACCCTAAGGGACTGGGAGAACAAGATGCGGTGTCAAGTTTTTTTTAAGAAGGCTTTTGATCAGAAAATTCTTTACTCCTCCCCCAAAACACATAAAAATGCTTTCTACAATAATTACAACTACTTGGCTATCAAAGTCCTAAGGAATGCTTAAAGTATGACATTCCAAGCGTTCTTGAGAACTGCACCATTTATGGTATTAGTGTCATGTACACTATTTGCGAAGGCCTAAATTAGATGCCTATATGTCTCAAAGTGTCACGTCTGCTAATTGTCAATATGATGCTACTTGCCAACATAAGTAATTTTTTTCACTGGATAATTATTTACATTATGACATATAGCATAACATGCTGAGATACTTGAGATGATATTTTTGCGTTTTAGTATCCAAGGAGAAGATAAGTGTCATGTTTTTACATTTTAGGATGACACCTCGTAACATTATTGAACATACTCATGCCAAGATATTAGTAAGTGCACTTGGACGCCAAGTGTCATGAGATGACATTGATGGTGAAGTTGTTGATCATTAGAGTGACTTAGCATATGCCTCAAAATAGGGTAAGTGACACTATTACGGATGTGACACTAAATACCATAAACAATGTATCACAAAAGAAAGTTATGAGTAATACTAATGCCAAGTGTCATTTGAGTAGACTTGTAGACCATTGTGTAACAGAGGCATAAGAAATGCAAATCCAACATTCGGGTCTTCCAGTAATAAATGTAGGAAGTCAAAATTGTGCAAATTCATTGCAAATTACAATTTTCAATGTTCTGAATCAGAAGTCCTATAGATCGGTGGAAGATTGCAAACCACTTAAGATCTTGAAGTGATCAATTTTTCTGAATGTTTGTTGAGATGTAAACACCTCGTGAGATTAAACGATGAGGCTTCTGGAGGTGATAAATAATTCCAATAGATATGTCTCAAGCTGAAAATGCTAAGAACATACCTCTAGCAGCTTGGGCGGAAAATAATTAATTTTAAAGGTGCCTAAATTTTTGGGAAATTAATTTTGTTGAGTGTTTGAAAAAAAAGAAATGACATTCAAAGAGTGCCTAAAATCATAATAATGCAAGTAATGTTCACTGGAATCCAACAAAGTAGCATCGAATCAAAGCAAAATCTGCTGCCAAGCAAAACCCTGACATACAAGTAAAAGACAAACTTTAGGGTAAGGAATGTTGGTTAAGGGAAGTGTTTACGTTAATCATAGCCGCCATAGATGAAATTAGGAAAACCATCCATGAATTATAGAAATGACTTGAATGAACTTCTAACTTTTATTAAATTACTTTTGTACTCTGCCCAATTTTAGAATATTATTTTATGGGTTGCGTAACTTACTCTCGCACTTTAATTAATTATTAGGCAGAAAGGTGCCCAAGCTGCTAAAAAGCTACAATACATAGTTTTGAACAAGATCCGTTCATTATATCCCATATTGGGATGTTTAGGCCGGTAAGGGTTAACATTTTTATGAGTGCATTCTCTCTCAATGTCATCTCCTTGCTATTTGGTTTTAGCTCACTATACCATACTTCAAGTGATTGCGCTCCTGATTTGAAATTTGGATATATTTGTAAAAGAAAATGCTTCTAAATGAGTTGTATGACCATCAATGACTTTATTGCTAGTGTTAAATGTCCGGATATAGTTCATAATTGATTCTCCATAATTCTCTTGAAGCCAATCCAAAATTTGGTCGTCAAATCATACTTAGTATTACGTTTTAGATATATGAGGACAACCTCCATGCCTTTAAGGTTTAAGTGTGTACAACAACATTTTGTCAATAATAAATATGATGATAATTTTTACTCTCAAGGTGTAAATTATGCTTGGATTTGTTCATAAGGTAGTTTGTGCCCCCAATGTGCCAAATCCCATGCATGTAAGGGAAACTTGAATAATCAATCTATAGGCATTGTGTGATATAACGTTTGCTAAACTCAACCTACCATTTACCTTAGGCATGAGAATAATTCAGCCAAGGACCGGAAATTAACATCTTGTGATTCTAAAAACACGATAGCTTCAATCTTACTACTACAACAAGGTCCGCACAGAACATGGCATCCCTTTTATTTAGAATGGATGAGGGAGCATGAGGCTCAGCCATGTTATTGTGATGCATGCAATTCAAACCAAAATAAAACCACACTGACGGATATGCACATAGATTTAAACAATTCAAAAAGTCCAAAATTTGGAAAGAATATCCAATGTGATCTATATACAAGGCATTGGCCCCACCCATCCCAACATGTTTCGGCATAAGGTAATCATGCCTACTTTGGTTATTTATCTCAAACAAACACCTATATGTGAGGTGTGTGTGGTTATGTGTGGATCTGAAAACATAAATTGAACTACGAGCTCATAATTTCTTCATTGTTGTAGATTCAATAGTCAACATAATTAGGAGGAAAGGAGGGGGAGAGGCTATAGGATTTTTTGATAAGAAAGAGTATCTTAGCTTTGACAATGACTAAGATATTCATATGAGCTCCAAATTTCAAGAGGAAAAATAACTACACACACGATTTGAAATATTGCTAATCATCTTACATTAATCGCGTGTATCATATCCTATGAGGAGTGGATGCAGAGTGGTCCGAGATGACCCTAAACTATAGGATGATAGTGGAAAGGTACCCAAACGGAGGGAGTGGTTGGTGGTTTGATTCCCGGCCGTGAAATCGTCTCTCTACTTGACGAAAAACTAGCCAGGTGGACAAACGCCTCTTGTGTTCCAACAAAAAGAAGAAGAAAAAGAAAAAAGTGGATTCATAGCTTAAATTGTCCGTTTAAAGCTTGCTTACCTTAGCCACCTTCCTAAGACAACTACAAACTATTATCCTTGAACATGAGTGGTAAAATGAGAAGATTTCATGAACGATTTTCAAGCATCTAAAAATTTATGGGAATTGAACCTTCATATAACACCCACACAACACTTGCTCTATTTAGTTGTGATATTGCAAAGGCCATGAGCACGACGGAGATCCCCAATGTCAATAACCTCGTGGAAAACGATCAAGACTTGAGCACATGACAATCTTTACATTCAAGTCTACTTTAGGGCAATGGCAAGGGCAACAAAATTCTACACACAAGCACACGTGGCCGGCAAACGTGGAAGGTGAGTGACAAGGTGGGCACTCCATTAGTTAAAGTGTAAATGGTTTTGAAAGAACGTGTAAAACCAATGAAGAAAGAATCCCAAGTGATGCGCCAATGGTCAACATCATATAGTCTATTCAATGGGGCATTGTGACCAAAATCATTGGGCTACCTAAGAGAGACTAAATCAAAGCAAACCACAAACCTACTTTGTGGTTGTGGTCAACATTAGGCCCATGTTAGATGTTAAGGTATCGGGCCATATTATATATATTTGGAATTCTATAGTTTATCTAGTGATGTAGAATAATTTTTTAAGGGCCCGAGGAGCCCTCGTGGAGTTTTTGCATATATTTAAGGTCTTTACACTTACAGGTGTGTAACTTCAGTCGATATTGTCATCTAGGGTCTCAACTTAAACCGGGCAAGATACATGTTCTGAAAGAGATCCAAATTTACAAACAATGATTTTATAGAAATATGTTAGTTTTCTCTATATACGTAGAATATACGATACCCTTTGTCATGTATTATTAATTATTTTCTCAGTTGCAACATATTATGCTAAATAAAGGTGTAATATCGCATGCCATGTTATGGGTAATTTTCCTTATGCATGGATTGTTTGTAAATTTTGAAACAAAAATTATGCAATGCCATTTCCTCCAAACCACAAGTGTGATTGTAACTTCCAAGTATGTGGATGTTATCTTTGGGTCATGTTTAGCTGACTGAAAAATGAAATGGAAAAACCAACTTCTATAGGTCATGAAGCCTTTCATCTTAGACTATCTTACAATATAAAAAACCCCTTGAACTTCCGAGGCGTAAACCTACAACATGAACAAATATCAATGCATTTCGCACAAGAGATCGCAATATGGCACGGTTTTATAAGGCTCCATGTGGAAAGGACAAAAATAAGGAAACCTATTTTTATCACTTATCTTTATCAAACGGGTGTGGACCTAAGAACGTACACATGAAAGAAAAAGAAAAGAAAAGACACATGTTCAAAAGACATTGGACTATGTGATCACAAGAGAAGTCGACTAATCGAGTAAAAACAAAGTGTCCATTTTAGACCTAGTTACTTTAGTGACATTTTGTGTTTCCATGCATTGGCCTTTTGGACATTATTATGGTGTTGTTGTTGAATTGACATCAAGGTAGTTGTCGCAAAATTATCAAAGTTGTTAAGTGGTTCTATCACATAAATGGACTTGTATATATCACTTCATCTCCAATGTACAAGGACGATGCACATTAATTTAGAGTAGTACTACAAGTACATAATGATACGTACATATAGGAGAGGCCCGTATGGCTCAACTTTGAGTTTGGAAATGTAGTTTTCCCACGTGGTAATTTGTAAGGTTACATTCAATGCCATAACAATGTACGGGAAATTTCTACCGAAACCCATGTAGTTTAATGTCATACCAATTAAGCGAAAAGGAGCATGTTACCGTAGTTGAAACTTTCATCGCATGAAATCCATATCTATTATATCTGATGAAGGTGGCCGAGGCAAGTTGATGAGGCTGGGCAAGGTCATGAATTATCGGTGTTGAGGTCAATGTCGTTTGGAAAAGGTGTTTACGGTTATCTTTGATAACTTAACTTGATACTTATGATATTTAGGGTCCTCATTAATATAGTTGACATGTGATATGTGCTATTCAAATTTGATCTAAGGCCTACCTTGTAGTTGATTCCACTATATATTTCTAAATAATAAATATGTTGATATTACTAATGGGGATGCTTCACATGACTGTTGCAAGCTGATGAGGTTGGTCTTATATACATACTTTACCAAGTAAAAGTTTATCCAAGTTGCAACGCAATGGGCCACAATGCTAGTGGATATGATGTGGCTAACCATAATGGGTCTGAATTTGTTCATGGAGTAATCACAGTTGGTATGGAGTATGGATCATACTCATTCTCCACAACCCATGCTTTACATCTCATTAGAGCTTGACCAACCAACATTTGAATGACATGCATATGCTTGTTTTTATGAACCTATGTGTATTTCTCACCTACCAATCTTCAATAGAAATACAAAAAATCATCAAATACGAATAATACAAAAACAAAAAAAAACATAGTTGATGGGTGCAAGCCATGGTGTTCCTTGAAAGTGTTTCTATCCAAATTTCAGGCACTCCATAATCGAAGTTGATATTCATTATAAATTTTAAGCTTACCAAAACATGACAATGCACAAATCTAATGAATTAATACCATAATTAATTGCAAGTTTAATTTTCATGGAAAACGTCTTGTCTCATGAACATAATCAACAATTGTCGTAGTAGTTACTTAGGACATGGATCACATCTTTCTAGTGTTCCGGTAGATGTGTAACCTATTCCTTCTCTTGTTGTTGTGTATTTAATGTTATATCATGTACTACATTAGTGAATAAATAGCATTTACCGTTTGAAATTCAAAGTTTTCATGAAATTTTTAGTTACAATTATTTCTTGTAACTTGGTGTTGTTAACCTCTCACTAACTCATTTTAAATCTTTGTGTTGTGTCATTCTCATCATTGTCGGTTGTATTTGTGAATCTTCAATTTATATTGCACGTGTACAAAAAGAAGAGAGGGTTCCTTGAGTCCTTATTTGCAAAACATGCCGCAAGTATATGTAATGCAATATGGTTTAGGTCCGAGATGATCCTAAACTACCAGGGGATAGCGGAGAGGCACCCATTTTCTGAATGGAGTGGTTGGCAGTTCGATTTCCGCTGTGAAATCTTCTCTCTACTTCACGGAAAAAAACGAGTTGCATAGGTAGGAAGCCAAGAGTCCACCCACCGCAGATAGGCATTAAATCTCACCCTGCACCAAGAGGATTCTTGAGCAGGGCAAGGCCAACAACCTCAAATTCACGTCAGATTGCCCAACGTTGGTTATTTACTTATTTATTTATTTGCAATATGATTCTGAAACTTAATTTGTGATACTTTGCAATACATGCCACAAATATACACTCATTGCAAAATACTAGTTCCAGTTATTGCTCCTTTGTGTAATACATATTGTGACGCCTAAAAATAAACACTTAAAAGATCACCATGTGTTTTTGAAGGTGACAAAATTTAAGAGGGTCAACTTTACATGTTTAGGTGTGTCGTTTACATAAAACTTATATTGTATGACAAAACACACACCCGTATAGTGAATATTTGAATTCAACATCTTGATATGGCATAAACCCAAGTATAAAACATCGATTCCAATTTTTATTACTAATAATGCATATCAATGTTTTTTCCCATAATTTTCCAATTAAATTATGTCCCAAGGATCAAACTAACCTATGTGAAACTTAGATTAATTATTGAATAAAAACTAGAATCATGTGCATAATTGGTGGTTAAATGTACTACATTTTACATAGAATTGTACATTGTAATATGTGTTATTTCCTATTATATTTGGTCAATATTCTCAATTTATTTTTTATTAAAAAAATCACTACAAGCATAACCATTATGTTTCTAAGATGACCAATGTGCGTCTCATCAGATCACGTTTGGATCAATGCTTTGACAAGAAAAGAAAAAAGAAAAGAAGAAAAATATTTTTCTTATCTTGAAAGTCTTGTCGGGACCTCGGTGAACACTTCTTAATCCAATAATGAGAACTACACACAATCAAATTGCATTCAAGGCTTTCATATGTCATGTAATTGAACATTTATATAAATAAGTGAAGTAAAACAACATGGGATGAGCATCTTCTCAATTGACAATTAAAGCCACTATCAAATCTTATAATTAACACTAAGATGATGTTGAACTACCTCTTTGCAGAACTATGACAAATGGTTCAATAAATTTAGCGAAGGTCCTCATTTGACTTCATCTATATATATATATATATCTATATCTATATATATATCTATATATATCTATATATATATCTATATATATATCTATATATATATCTATATATATATCTATATATATATCTATATATATATCTATATATATATCTATATATATATCTATATATATCTATATATATCTATATCTATATATATCTATATCTATATATCTATATATATCTATATATATCTATATATCTATCTATATCTATATATATCTATATATATATCTATATATATCTATATATATCTATATATATATCTATATATATATGCAGGAAGACAATAAAAGCATAAAGACATGTTAGGATAAACATAACCTAGAACAAGGTTTTGAAAATAAGTCAACATTAAAGCGCAACTTTGAGACAAGGAGAAGGAGATTAGGGAATGCAGCAAGGAGGTGAGGATATATATATACATTAAAGTAGAAGAAAATCCAAACAAGAAGGCTTTCACATGTAAGCTTAAAGTGAGGATGCTTATAAGTCCAAGAGGTAAAGAGGAATGTCATTATTTTTGTGTTCGGAATAAGAGGTAAAAATGATATAGAATAAGAGGCGAAAAAATATATGCATAGAATAAAAGGCATTGCGGGCAAATAGGAAAGAGAATATAAATTGAATCGCCAAAGAACAAAGAACAAAGACCCTCACCTTAAAACAAAGAGCAAATACCACTGAGCAAAGGAAGTATAATCTTGACATAAAGAACAAAACAGGAAAGAGCCTACCTTTGAGACAATGAACAAATAGTAAAGAGCAAAGAAAGTGCAATCTTGAGACAAGGAACAATGAACAAATGGTAAAGAGCAAAGAAAGTGCCATCTTGAGACAAGGAACAATGAGCAAATAGCCTAACCTTGAGACAATGAGCAAATGACAAAGACCAAAGAGAGCCTCACCTTGGAAAGTGCAATGAAGGAGCAAGTGGAGAGAATGAGGTGAGGAGAGGAAAGAGAGGACCTGGTTGGTGGGGATTGAGAGAGTAGGGGAATTGGGTGGGCCCATGAGAATGGAGCGGCATGTGGTGGTAGGGTGGCTATTAAACGCCGGAGTGAGCTACATAGGGAATGGCGTCATAATTCAGACATCCTTCCCAAACTTGTCCCAAACCTTCATCCACCCTCGATCCTGGTGAGGAGGCTAATTCAACTAAGTTGCAAACTTTCAACTAGCGGGTTGTGAGAATGGCATTGTCTTTTAAATATATGGAATCATTGACTCAAAGCGACCGATATCCTACACGTTAGTTTGATTGGTCATAATTTTTCATTTACTTTTTGTTATTGAATTATTGGAGATTTATAATTTGTTTTAAAACATTCGACGTAAGAAACTTTTTTTTAATTAAAAAAACTTGCTTAATCTTGAGAACTTTCACACATTAGAGTATCTATATATTCATGTAGAATGCATGTCTCATATAGTTCATGGCATCTAGATGCATATAAAAGGCGACATGACATTTATCATACTACTTTCCAACAAGTCACACACTACCAATGCACATGTCCATCGTATCCAAGATCTTCAACATCTTCAGATTACAGTGCTTGAAGTGTTGAAAATACATGAAGAATTTCATTTCAAGTGCCCAAACTTTTGGAGATCCCAAAGGAGGCACACCCTTGTTCCCTGATATTAAATTTATCATACAAAAATATGCACAAAATTGACCTGGAACACATGGCATGCCTCGCATTCCTGTAAACCGCTAAGGGACATTGATCAGAAACTGCAGAACAGAACCTGGCAATTCTTGTCGAATGTCTCTGAATAATGTCTCAAATCTTACCGCCACCAGTGAACAGGGAGAGCCCCGACCATTAGTTACAAAATGTGCAGAGAAAACCACCTGCTAGTTACAGATGAACGGGGAGAACCAACCGCTAGTCACAGATGCACCGGTTGAGTTTGAGAAATGACCGTTTGAAGCTCAAGACTTCAGGAGAATCAACTCCATCGTTTTAGGAAGATCGCAACATGTAACCGGTTGGGCTTTGGAAACACCAGGACTTTGACCGATGATGCCCAAAAATCTCCCCAGACACTGCTTACTACAGGCTTGTCCAGACCCTGGTGTCATATATATAAGTACTTCTAAAGTGCAAAAGGTACGAGAATCGGTCACAGCCTTGGGGAGTTGTCCATTATTCACATAAGACTCGTCGTGTTTGGAGAATATCGATCAGTTTGTACACAAGCACGCTCACTGGCAGAACACTTTTGATGCCATTCATTACAGACAAGCATATATATATATATATATATATATATTACTCCTACTTTTTTTGGAAGGCCAGTCACCAGCATTTGAAACTTACAAAGTCTTTAGTCATCTTCACAATCGATCACTCATCCAAGAGCAGAAGCGTTCTCAGAGCTCGTCACAATGTTGCATTCGTTGAGGTACGACATTGTTCATAATTCTCAGGTTTTGTCCATGAGGTGATCAGTCGTGACCATTATTAACTAGCTCGAGTAGACGGATGGCTTGCAACTTCCACCGCTCGTCGTCCATTCTTTTCTTGATGGTTATTTAGTCCATAATCAATAACTCATCTAAGATCGTAAGGATTATTAGAGCTTGTCATAATTTGCATTCATGGAGGCACAATATCATCCATAATTCTCAGATTTTGTCCACGAGTTGATCAGTTCTGACCAACAACCAGCTTCAGTAGACGGATGAATGACTCGCCACTTCCGTCACTAGTCAGCCTCTCCCCTCCCGTTGGTTGTCTAATCCACAATTGATCATGCATCCAAGAGCGGAATGGTTAACAGAGCTCGTCACAATATTGCAGACCTTGGATAGCTAGCCAACTAGCATCACCTAGCTAAATTTTTCGGGCCCCTATTTGTCACTTAGCTTTAGCTAGCTAGGTTCACTGAACCTAGGATTTTTACTTCGCTTTAGCTAGCTAACTTTTCCGGAACTCTCATTTTCACTTAGCTTCGACTAGCTAAAAAGTTGTGTGACATGCATATCCATTCTAAACCATAGAGAAATCCATTCAAACGAAACCAAACAATATATATTTGGTTGTATTGCTCTCAGGTGGCTCTGTATTTTCATGTTGTTGCACAATGAAATTGAAAGGCTTACAATCAACACATATAGTTGGTTTCCTCACTTTCGACTGGCATTAGTGATAGATCATCATCATTTTCTTCATTTTCATTATCATCGGAATCGTCAATGTCATCTGACAATTCAGGACAAGATGGAATCAAGGTGTTCCAAATCGGAGATTCCACGACATATGTTGGATTATTAAGAATCAATCTCATGTTCGGTTTCAAAAACATAACCGCTTCAACGAGTCCGGGTCTGAGAGACGATTGTTTGGGTGCAATGACATCATTCATTCCACCGAGATTCCCGGGGAAGTCACTGTCAAAAATTTAGATAACTATGAGAGAACAAATATAGGGTGGCATTTATTCATGGTTGATAAAAATTATATATTTTTTGATATACCATAGCCTTGAAGAAATGTGAGGTAGCACATTATATATAATATAGGGTCACTTGTAATACCCAAAATTATGTTTATAGTATTTCTAAAATAGCATTATAGTAATTGGTAGGGAATTTTTATTATTTTTAGGTTGAGTTTAGGGTAAGAAAAAATTAAGAACTAGATGAAAAATGATCACAAATCCATCTACAAAATGGATGAACTCGTTGGATCAAGGATATTAAGTGTATTTTTGAAGAACATTTCATTGACGTTTGTATAATTCTCTGGTTGTTCCTCCCACACAAGACAATAATTCTATCATCATGCATTGACCCCTACACGTTTAAAGAGCTCTGTGGGGCCATATTTGGTGAATCTATGGTGGATTGATGGATTTGTTCTAGGCGAGAGGTTGTGGCATCTTTTGTGATGATCGTTTCTCAATTTTCACGTAGACTCATAAGTAGGCATTTCAAATTGTCTTCACACTTTGCATGATAACATGTGCAATGTTAGTGCAACTGTGTTAGTGAACACATTATGGACACTTTAGTGATGCTGGTTTGTTTTGGAATTTGTGGACTTCTTTCAATGCTTGGATGAAGCAATTAAGTACGCAATTATCAATGGGCTTAGACATGTAACCAATTATGTAAATAACATGCTTATTGTATACACAGCTTAATTTTTGTTGCGTGATGAATTCCGTTTCTAATGCTATAGTACAATGCTATTGTCCACGAAGGAAAATTCAAATAAATATAAATAATGAAGGGTCTGAAATATTATGGAGATTTTAATTTATAATTACACATAGGGTGGTAAGAAATTGAAGAAAGTAGAATTATTAAAAAATATAGGGTCCACTAAAATGCAATAAATGAGCTACATAGCCCCCCAAATAATATGTGTTGTACGCTCATGTGTCCCCTAAGAATACACTAAGTGACTTCCCCGAGCCGAGATTACATTCAGATTCCAGCTAGCTATTAGCTAGCTTTAGCTAGCTAACTTTCCTCGCATGGATTATGGCACTTAGTTTTAGCTAGCTATTCTTTTGAGGCACCAAATTCATGCGTAGCTTTAGCTAGTTGGGGCTTTTAGCTAACTAAATAGTTGCCCACTTAGTTAGTTGTCCAAGGTCTGCAATATTGCATCCATGGAGGGACAATACCATCCATAATTCCCACGTTATGTCCATGAGCTGATAGGTTATGACTGATAAATCAAACTCGCGTAGGTGGATGACTCGGCGCTCTTGTGGCTTGTCATCCACTTTCTTCTCATTGGTAATCTAATCCATGTTTCTCTAGTTGCAATCTCATTGCTGCTTACAACACCTCAAATCATAGACTTGCCATTAAAATTGGTTGGTGTTCAACTATCCCAAGCTCCAAATATAGCATATTATGTTGGCCATGGACACATCTTTCAAATGCTCGAACTTCAACCAAGAGTGGTCCTTAAGGATTGTGATACAAGCAATCCATCATTCCATTACCCATTGGCATAAAACATTGAACCCCTAAACATGTCAAGGTTCACATCCATGATTTATGCACAAACATAGTTTTGTTCTAAAGGCAGTACCAACATTTCACTGAGATGTTGCCCCAAAAATAGAAGTCAATTTCCTTATACAAAATTTTAAAAAATCGACATTTTGAGCACCCAAAAGCTAGTTTCAAATTTTAATGTAATTTTCTCACATGCTTTACAAATGACCCAATAATAAATTTCCAATATATAAAAAAAATGGCTCTAAATGAAAAAAAATTAAATTCTCTCAACATTTTTTTATTCTCTTGATTTTTTTTACAAATGCCCCTCACATCGCTTCCCAGGGATTTCAAAGCAATTTTGAAAAATCTCCAAAAATTAGTCACCTTGGTGCCGAGGGTACTAATATCAACATTTGTGTAATTTTATATATCTCACAATTTTGTATATGGTTTTCAAATGGTTTTCAAATGGCCTTTGAATCGTTTCCTAGGGCTTTTAAATTGACCTTGACAAATCTCCAAGAAGTTGAAATTTGTACCTATGGTGCCAGGGATACAAATACCAACATTTTGGTTAGTTTAAATTTGGCTCAAAATTTCATTTATATCTCCCAAATGCTTTAAAATGGGCCCTCACATCGTTTTCGAGGACTTTTGAAGTGACCTTGAGAAGTCTCCAAAAAATGAAATTTGTATGTTTGGTGCCAAGGATACAATTATCAGCATTTGGGTAACCTTGAAGATAGCTCAAAATGTCTTTTATTTTTCTCAAATGTTTTGTAAATGATGTTGTCAAAACTTCAACACGGGCTCCCATGGTAAGGGGTTGTTTTTCAGGAGGCAGCATCTAATAGTGAAAGGAGAAGATTTATGAAGGATAAATATAAGAGCGGTGTTTGTAACCCTAAGGATGACTACATAAGAAATGGTGCTTAGGATAGTGAACTGAGGGTTTCTTAGGCTACAAATCCCAGTACCTACTTAGAAAGTGTAAAAACACATGAGCAGTACAAGGGAGTGGTGAAGTTTTGTGTTGTACGACCTTGCTAATGAACATAATAGTGTTGGTCCTTGGAATATTAGTGTTTGGATTTGAAGGGATTGTTGACTTGTTTGTGGTTGGAGTGCAACTTGTCATCGTGTAAGCAATTAGTTCCAAGAAGTCTTGGAGAGATGAGACCTATGCATGTCTTGCCTTCGTTCTCCTTGATAACAGAAAGTATCTACCGCATTAGTGTTAGAATTTAGAGGACTAAGTTGGTCAACACCTCCGTATCTTTACCAGCTAGGGACCCACCCTCTATAGTATAGTGCGGCAATCTTGGTCATTATAGACTAAACTAGGAAGCTAGAAGTAAATATGGTAGATCAATAAGGGCAAAAATGCATAATCACAAGTTGGAGGAATACAATGTTGTCGGTATAAGAGGGAGTAAATTAAAAGATATGTCATATATCTAGCGCACACACACACATATGTGGTCATAAGTAGGTCAAATTACAAGGTAGCACACCTATGAGTCTCGACCAATATCAGGGGGTGGGCAGTTCCAATACAACCCTCAAGAATAGTATCATTGGGAACATGGTAGTAATAAGGTTTAAGTAGTAGGGTAATGTAGACTAGAAGGGGTAGTTAACATGGGTAGTAGAGAGTATTCCAGTAGAGATACTAACCTTGGTCAATCACACTACTGTTAAAATGCAAATTATGAAAGTAATTGTGTCATGGAGAGGTGGACAGGAAAAAAATCCAAAGTCTTCACAATTTGTAATACATGTGTTGATTAAACTGGGATTAATTATTGATGCTTATGCATCTAGTATACGTGAATTTTTATGTAATTGTGGATTTCAAACACTGAATATAGTCTCTGTGTCTATGTGGATTGCACCTACATATATTCATGCTTGTTGGTGTAGTAGCGCTTCTTCATCGCATTCAAGAGTGACTTTGCCATATTTGATCTCATCTTGGCACCATCATACAATACTACTTCCTCACCTCATAGTGGTGGCTCAATGACGAAGATGATCTCCCTTGATGATGACGAAGGACCTATTCAGAAAGTTCTCACGAAATCTCAATGGAGTACATAAGTTCACCATTTGTTCGATATTTGTTCAATTTTGAAGTCATTCAACATGTTATTCTCCAATAATGCATACTAACTATTTGAAATTTGTCTCTCTTTTTTAATGAAAAATGCGATGTCCCCTCTAGGCCTCGGCAAGGTAGGGTAAAGCTACCCTTTTACCCGGGTAAAGGTGTAAAGGTAGAGAGTAAAGGTAAGGATATGACCATGGGGTAAGGTAGAGGGTAGGGTAAAGGTAGCAACGGCAAGTTTACCCGTTTACCCGGTAATTACTCTATAAACATGAAGTCCGCCACACAGTCTGAATTGGCCCTCTGTTGATTCTAAGCCTTAAACCCTAACCCCCAATCATGCAACTCGGCCCCTTGATCTGTTGGGTGTCGATTGCGCCAACTCTTTGGACTACTTTTTAGTTGAGACAATGACAAGCGACATGGTCGATGAAGATATTGTTGAGGTGATCGCCCCACCGGCCCTTGCCCAACACAAACGCAAATGCACCTGTGGCGAATTCCCGTGGGAACACACGCACGAGTGGGCGGAGGGCAATGCCGTCGGTGAGAAGGGCAAACGGCAATGCTTGCTCTACTGCAAGTGGTTCTCAAGCGATTGAGATTGACCAGGACAACTGGGACAAGGAGATCCTAGATGACGGCGTTGTCGTCATGCTTAACGGGTAGTTCCAAGACTTGGTCTTCGAGGCCGATCTCGCTTGAAGGAGGTGCAATCGGAGAACGCGGTTGAATGAAATGTGGAATAAAATACCTAGTAACTTGTATGGTAGAGAGTAATTTGCAGGTAAAGGGTATTGTACCTGTTAAAGTGTGAATTACCCGTTAGAGGGGTAAAAGGTAAAGGTAGATGGGGGCCAACAAGGTAAAAGTAAAAGGTAGATGGGGGCCATCAGGGTAAGGTAAATGTAAGGTAGAGGTAGGCATGGACAGATTACCCGGTTACCTTTTACCCTACCTTGCCGAGGCCTAGTCCCCTCCCACTTGCATAATTATTCCATTACATGCAAAGGCAGTCACAAAGGTTGTGGATCCAACCTCAACACCATCACATCATAGTAGGTTGTAGGGTTATGATCGTCACACCCTGCCATTCGTAGATGTCGAGGGAGGAGCGTATTGAACTTGTTAGTGACAAAGAGGAGGGAATGAAGATGATAGGGGTGTTTACGGAGCTTCCATGCATGGTTCTACATTAACTACATTGAATGCGCTCATTACTTTGTGGACATTGATATGTGTGAGTAATTTCCTCTTGTACATCCATCTATGCTCAAAAGCTTCAGTTTTTAAATTTTCCGCAATGCCTCCATCAATTCATTTCTCAAACCTACATGAATTCTAGAAATATATTCTAGAGCATGCTTAATGCATGGAATGTGCTTGCAATTTTTTTAAAGAAATTGAATGTTAAATCTGACGACAATGTTAAAAATCATTTCCAAACCCTTGTGCCAAGCTTGCGCTTGTTGATTTAAAGAGTCGAGCAAGGCATTCATTAGGTTGATTCCACTTTGTGTAAACTTCCCACTCATATCATTATGAACAAAGATCTTACTATTTATGCCAAAATACCACTGTTATAGGATACTAGTGGGTGTATCTCCATATAATTTGCCAACCTCATCGCTCACCACTCACATGATAGCACTCCCCATTGGTTACGAAGTTGTTTTATGAGTGAACCAACGGTTAGAGATTGTGGAAGTTGTGGAGAAGACCGATAGTTGATGGTTCCGCATCAAGGATGTCAATTTGAAATCATGATTACCTTTTGTTGTATGTTCAATTTTAAGTCATATGTTTTTAGTGAATATATGTCCTCTTAGAATAACATTCTAATATGATGCAAGTGATGATATTATGTTAAATGTCAATGTGACTTTTCAATTGAAGGTTATTCCTTGCTCAAATCAAAGTCAAATTTTGGTTATGTGATAGAGAGGCGGTCAATTCTGCATCCTTGAACTTCAACTTTTCCTTCAAATGGTGTTGACCATCAATTCTTGTTCTCCATATATAAATGAACCACACTTCCACGTGGATGGGAGATCAAGTTTTTGTCATCCAACTAACACATGTAAGTGTGTCTCTAAAGGATTAGTAGGCTTAATTCGGTTATTACTAATCTTTAACGAACTCTTATATTCGAGTGGGTGGGCTTTAGGTGCAGATTTAAGAATGGACACCAAAAAACATGTGTTGAAAAGATTTTCAACTACGTGTTCAAAATTTACGAACCAAACTTGGTTCAACAACCAACATAATTGGGGATCCCTATATGATAATTCAATAAGAAAGTGGGTTTTCACTTTGACAATGAATGCGATATTCATATGAACTCCAAAGCTTGTGAGGAAAACAACTACATGCACAATTTGTTAATCATCTTGCACTAATTATGTGATATAAATATGAAAGACATAACCTATATTAGTGATGTATCAAAGCTAAAAAAATCCGTTCAAGGTAGATGTGCCTACTTCAATTTTTGACCTTAATCGAACACCCATATTTGAGTGGTGCATCGTTGGGTATGAATCTAAAAATGGGACACCCAAAAGCATGTGTCGAAAAAAGATTGAACGATCTGCTCAAAAATTCTTAACCATTTTAGACACAATAACCAACACAAGGGGAAGGGAGGGGGGGAGGTGTTGCATGATCATTTAATAACTTAGAGAATCTTCACTTTGACAATGAATAGGATATACATACAAACTCCGAAAATTATGAGGAAAGTGGATATGGGCATGATTTGGATTTGCTATTCACCTCGCAGTGATTGCGGGTTTCGTAAGCTTAAAGAAATGGGTGGGTGCAGAAAGAGGAGAAAAAAACTAAACTGTCTGTTCAAATCCCGCTTAACTTACCCTAAGTTTACGGTATGTACTGATGATGCTAGTGCACAAAACGCTGGCAGCCTGCAAATCTAGGTTCTAACATGGAGCTGACAGTGTACTGCAAAGCCACACACGAGCGCCTCACATGAAGTTTGGGGGCATGCCAGGGAAGGGAAATGAAAAAGGAATAGCCAGAGCTCTCTCTCCCTCTCTCTCTCTCATCAATCAATCACCACCGCCTCACCATGCATTCTAATTCTGTTGACTGCAATTTTCTTTTTCTTTTCTTTTTCGTTTTTGGAACACAGGAGGCGCTTGACCACCTGGCTAGTTTTCCGTCAAGTAGGGAAACGATTTCACGGTCAGGAATCGAACCGCCAACCACTCCGTTCGGTTTGGGTACCTCTCCACTATCATCCGGCAGTCTAGGGTCATCTCGGACCAAACTGTAATTTCCTCACATCCAATATGTGTTTCAGTTTGCACAAGGTGGATGTGCTGCTAATAATTTGGTGCCTCATCTTGAACGGACCCCTATATTTGAGTGGTAAATGACCACGCGTGGATCAAAGAACTGATACTAAAAACATATATGTATCAAAGAAAGAGATCGGACTAGTTGCTCAAAATTTCTTAGTCATTCTAGCTTCAATTGTCAACAAAAAGAAAAAGAAAAAGAAAAAGAAAAGAAAAAGAAAGGGGGATGGGAGGGGAGGTATATATGGTCATTTAATGACTCGGAGAATCGTCACTTTGACAATGAATAGGATATTCATACGAACTCCAAAATTTATGAGGAAAGTGGTTGCAAGTACGAGTTGGATTTGCTAATCATCTCACGCTAATTGTGTGTTTCATATCCTTCAAGAAGTGGGTGCAAAGAGGAGAGTGTTTGTTTAATTTTTTCTTAACTCACCAAGGGGAGGGTGACCCAAGGGAGGGGAAAAGAGAAATTGTTGAGTACCATTGCATAGTCCTTTTGCATTTAACATAATTCATATCCTAAATTGGGAGTAGAGACCCTGAAGTAGTCTACTAAGATTCAATCAGAATCATTTAACAACAAACATATAGGGGGTATGTTTTTACTATTCCCCTCGATAGGTGTCACAACCCAAACCCACTTAGTCCAAAGGCGGCCAGTTGCGTAACAATGGCAGTTGCCAAATGGATCTCAATGGATTTGCAATGTCACTAACTTTGCTCACCCAAGGACCACATATGAGTTAATCCAACCTTCCTCAACAAACCTAAGTGCAAAGCACGTGGCATACGCCCCTTTACGGGCCACCCTAGATCCCTTGCCCAACATGGGTTACATGTTGGGAGTCACCCTGACATGTGGTCCTAGGGTCATGCCTCAAACTCCCTGCAAGCTACTGTTACCGCTCACTAGTGTTGGGACCCTCGCTTGGGAGCTCAGGACATGCCTTACTGATGCAAGTCACTTAGGAACCCAAATGGCTCCACCATGACTACCCACACTAGTCCCGGGAGTGGGAAAGTCCCGAGACACCACTCCACCGTCAAAGAATGGATTGGCTTGCATTAGCTTTGGTTGTGATAATGTCCATATACAAGATACTGAAGTGAGACCCAATAATAGTGGTAGTTTGTGGCGTCTGTATAAATTCATTCGGCATGGATGAAGGGGTTACAATTTTAAAAAACAAATTCAATTTGAAGTTGAGAGCTGGCTTATTCCACTATACGAATTTGGGGTATGTGATAGCATCTCCACATTAACACCCATTTAAAAAATAGTCATTTGAAGCTATAGAATAGTTTGACGCGTTTTCACCTTCTTAATGGATGAGTTTATGTAGATGCTTCAAATACTTGGCTGGTGGGTGCTAGGGTTTTGCATTCGTCACACTTACTATCAAAACCCACTATTGCATTTTGATAGTGGGTGTCACAGTCAATCTTCATTTCTGGTCATGTTTGGTCTTGGTTTGTCATCTAGGCAAGACAATAATTCCTCAATCAAATGTTATAGGACCTCGTAATTCTAACTGGTGATCCACTCTAAGTGTAATCATAACATTATCATATCCATAACAATGTTTTGTGGGACTGACAATATTTTGTAGAATATTCCTCACATTGAGTATGAATGATGGAATATTCCGTAAAATATTGTCAGTCCCACATAACATTGTTATGGATCTGAATAATGTTATGATGATACGTGCAATCCTTTATTTCTTTTGGTGTAATCTTATTAACTTACATAGTGTATATACTATGCATGTCACTCAAGTTTACCTCTACTTATCTACCTTTGCTTCCAAGAATGGATCCCTCTAAATAGGTGCCACATCCTTGGAAAGACCCCCCCCCCCCAATTCTCTTAGTGGACTTTGATAATTGATAACAATTTGAGACCAACTCCAAAACATGATGGAATTGTTCTTTGTTTATTCATTTACATTTACATGCCCACCTAAATTTTCAACTTGCAAATTTGAATAGAATAAGATAGAAAACAACAAAATGCAACCAAATAAGACCTATTTAGCTTATTGTGAACAAGCCCAAGTATGTCTTGGAGAGAGGGAATTATCATATATGAGCATACCTCTCATTCATCCAACATAAAAGCCTTGAAATAGTATACAACATGGAGATTAGATTTTTCACGCCCTGATTAGTTTCAAAGACCCCAAATTAGACTACTCGATGTCATCTGAGATGAATCGGCAACAAACCTATAGGGGGGGGTCAAGTTTTTATGTTGGATGGATTAGAGGTACGCTTGTATACGATAAATCCCCTCTCTCCATCGGTCCTAGGTATCACGTAGATTGTCAGCCCAATGAACGAGGAGAACCAGCCGCTCATTACAATTGAATTGGTCAAGTTTGAGAAATAACCAGTCGGAGTTCAAGACTTCAGGGTAACTACTGATCATTTTAGAGGAATTCAGAGAAAACACCTCAAATCGATAAAGAAAGACTGAAAGATGTCAACATGTAACCAGTTGGACTTGAAAACATTAGGATGCCAAACAATTATGCCCAAAAATCTCCTTAGCAATGTGTAAATTTGACAAAGTTTTTGCAAGTTTTTGACATTTGACACAAAAAAATATTGCACATCAATTGACACGCACAATTTGACATGTAGTGTAACTTGTGAAGGAAAAAAACCACACATCAATTGACACATTAGAAATGAAATTGCCACGTACTGCTAGACATGTGACATTGAGGTGACATTTTAGAAGAAAATGTAGATGTCAATTGACATTTGTGTTTTTTTTTTTTTTTTGGTTGAAAACGTCACATGACAGTTTGGATGTAAAGTCGAACGTCAAATGAGATTTGTCAAAACATACACACTACTCCTCGGACACCGGTCCAGCCACCAAAGACAACAGCACCACCAACTTCCCTGCATTTGAGATGAACAGGAAACTTACTTACAGATTCCCTTGAATCGCCTCCGAAGCTGAATCTATGCACGAGCTTCCAACAGTCAACACCCCAAAGAAAGATCACTGCTGCACTAAACTTGGTATTTAGTGTCACATACTGTTTGGATTTACACAATGTTATATGTTTTGATCATTGACGTAACCAAGTAAAGTTGTGGATGTCCTTCAATGTCCAAACCAACCAATTTAACATTTGTTGGTGGAATATGAGATTATACAGTAAAAATTAGATACAGCATTGTGCATTTTTCAAACAGTAAGTGATACTAAATTTCATATAGAGTGTAGTACGAGTAAAAACGGGAGGCCTCTAGGAGCCATCCACAAATTTAGATCCATGCTCTCCTCCTCCAGCTACGTACAAAATTTTGCTGCTAACTTCAGTAATAACATCAACATGATCAGAATAAGAATCAGAATATGAATCAGAATAATATGTTGCAATTTGCCTTACAGGGTGCAAAAGTGCAAGTTTAGAAAATGCACCAGATCACTCGTACGACACATATTGGACACCATTGTCGTTCCAACCCTAAATAAGGCACGCGGGCCTTGTGTGGACGGTCACTCTTGTTAATTCGACACCTATATTTTTAACTTGTATATGGTAAGGCTTGTAGTTAAGAGCGGACACTAAGGAGGTGACACATGTCACAATGAGATTGAACTATGTGCTCAAAATATATGCACCATTTTAGGTTGGATAGATGCCTCTTGATACATTTGTGAGCGTCTATGTGATCTTCCACTTTGACCTCGTCCAATAAGTTTTTGCATTCCAATCCTGTTGATTCTAAAATTTGGAACAACAATCTTCATGATCCACCGTTTGCTAACGAGGTGACGACTCCTCCACGGTTTGAGAACCTAGTCTTGAAGCTTTGTGTCCAATCTTGAGTTCAAAACTCATGTTCATTTATAGGATATTTTGAAGCCCAAGTTTTTCGGACCCAGTCTAAGATCATCTCAACTCATGGAGCCATAACTCGACCTCTACCATTGGAGCTTTGAACCTTTTATGGCAAACTAATGGGAAACCAACACGATATGCCCCCCCCCCTACACACACACCAAAGATGTCTAGGTTCGTTAATAACACCAAATGATATTTTGAGCACATAGTCCAATCTCTTTTAAAGACATGTGTTTTTAGCATTTGTTGTTGGAGCCACACCCAACTACATACCACTTGAATATATGTGTCTAATTTAGATAGGTAACCAAATTAGGCACATTAACCTTAAATGGGCAAAAATATTGATGGTAGTGGCATGTTTGTGGCTCCATGAGTGGAGACATTGTAATGAAAACCCACCCTAAATGGCCACTTCACACATGGGCCAAGAGCCATGACCATGAAATAGTGAGAACCCAAAAGAAGTGTCCAAAGGCCGTCCAAGACACTTCCAAAATCATGTACGTGGTCACAAGCCATCAAAGTGTATTGTGAAGCCGTATGTGACCATGACCTCAACCAACTACTATTTCAATGAATTTCTATTCATGCGGGGTCCCCACACATGACAAAATATAATAAATCAATGGATGTAAGATTTCTGATGCAGCTCTCAGTCTTGTGTGTGAAGTGACCCTCATTGGTGGAAAAGGCAAAGCCGGTCCAAGTTCCCGTCACACTCTTCTGGAGGGACCAAAGGAGTAACTAAATGCAAGATGGATGTAAAGTCTACATGGCATCAAATGGATCATGTTTCATGGACACTTGAACTATTTTCAAAAACCACCTCTTGGAGGTAGGCCTAACACAAAACCGGGCGACCATGGCACTCCGAATACTCAGAACCATTGATTTATTCTATTCTATCGTGTGTGAGGACCCGCATGAATAGATATTCATTGACATAGCATTTGGTTGAGAGACCGGGCACATATGACTTCACACGACACTTGAGGGTCCATGACCGCACCACATGATTTTGGAGGTGTCTTGGGACGGCGTTTGGACACTTTCTTTTGGGCTCTCACAATTTCATGGTCACGGCTCTTGGCTCGTGTGTGAAGTGGCCCTGAGAGTCCTTGAAGTGCTACGGTCACGGGCCCTCAGTCTCGTGTATGAAGTGGCAAGAATTTAGGGCAGCCAGAGGGTCCCTATTTCTTGTGGGGGGCCTGTGAGGTCGCCCGTCTTCAGCTGCCAAGCCAGGCAGGCAGCGAAGAGTGTCTGGCTGGCGGCTAGGCTGGCTGGCTGGCCAAGCCGGGTAAGGGGCGGACCCCCCCCGGCCCGGCCCGGTTTCTGAACTCCGGAATTGGGAAAGGGAGAAGGTGGCCCACTGGAAAGGCTCCCAATTAAAGAAGGCTGCCATGAGGCTTTAATACACTCCTTGAGGCTCCAGATCGGTAGTGGCCTGCCTCGCTCGCTCACTAGTGTCCCTGATGACGGAGCCAAATATAAGGGACAGGCACTGATGAATCTACTTGGATCTCTGGATCCCAAAACACCCAATGAGGCGGGCCGCTCGCGCCTCCTCTGCAGATCTCAGTGCCCGCAATCCACCGGTAAAATATTGCTTTTCACATCCAAATTCCTCGGGCCACTTCACACCAGGGTCCGGCAAGAGCCTAAGGCTAATACAAATGCAGCCTACAAATTTTGTGACTTAGCCTATAAAATTTTGAAAGTGTAGGACAAAGAGCCTATGGACAATTTAAAAACATAGCATATCAACCTATGTGATAAAAAACATGTAGGAAATTTTGCCTACAAATTTTTTTAAAGAGAGGATTTTAGCCATTCATCCTTCTTCAAATTAGGAAATTAGTTGGCCTAAGTACATATCTTTAGGCTAATACTCGGGGCTCTTGGGTGGCACATAGGCGGATATCAATAATAGCCCTGACTCCCTCCCTGCCGATCTTTACAAACACCACAGCCCAAGCCATGATTTGGGATCCTAGTGGGGCTGATTTAGAAGTTGCTCTGTCTTTTCAAAGGTTGTATGCTCAAGCAGTTTGTGATGCATTAGAAAATAGATTTGTTGACAATGATCTTATTGATTGTTTTAAGATTTTGAGCCCTACTAATTTGCCTCAAAGGCAAGTTGGCTTGAGTTCTTATGGAGTTGTGCAGTTGGATTTGCTTCTGAAATAGTATGGAGAAGAAAAGCGTATTGGGGGCACAACATATCCTCCATTGGTAAATGCTACAGCTTGTAGGCAAGAATTCTTTGCTTTCAAAGTGCAAGGTAGTTGTGAATGGAGTGATCGTACCTTCGAGGATTTGTGGACATCTATAAGTTGGAGTCCTTCTTTGAAACTAAAATTTCCTAACCTACTAATGCTTGCCGACATTGCAAGATGCCAATGTGTTAGTACTGCTACTTGTGAGAGAGCTTTCTCTGTGTAGAATAACATCAAGTAGAAGAATAGGAATCGAATGACAACAACACACTTGGATAGTGTGATGCGGGTGGCGATTGAAGGACCAACCAAAAATTTTGAGTTTATTTTGCAGGAAGCTATATCTTTGTGGAAGGATTCAAGAAAGTTTCGATTCTTGTTTACTAATCTTGAGAAATATCTTGCAGGAAGAGTAGAGGTTGAATCAGAAGATGGCGAGGACTTTCACCCTTAAACTCATTTGAATTTTAGCAACCTTTCATAACTTATAATCAACTCTTTAAAAAAGAGTTGGTTAATCCTTGGCCTTCAAACGTGGTGAAGGGCTTAGCCAGGTTCAATTCCTGCCAAGGATACGACTTAGTACTCAAATTTTGAATTTAAAGCCTACAACGTTAAAAGATATGAAGGATTTTAACCTACTAAAAATTAGTTTTGAAGGCAATTCGCGGGTAACTTAAAAACTCAAAAGGTTTTCAACTTGCAAAAATTTGATATTGTAGGATGCAACCTATGCCATGAGGGAAATAGCCTATGCCCTTTTAAAGAGGTAGGCAATTAACCTTAATAACTTCAAAAACTTTTCAGACGCTGCTTCACACACGAGACTGAAGGCCCGTGACCCAAGGCTCAGGGAGAACCGGCGGTTAGTTACAGATGAACCAGTTGAGTTTGAGAAATAACCGGTTGAAGTTTTTTTTTAGACAGAAGGCCGACAGGCCAACGCCAAAGCACAGGAGGCAGTTGACCACCTGGCAAGTTTTCCGTCAAGTAGAGAGGAGATTTCACAGCCGGGATTCGAACCGCCAACCTCTTCCTTGAGATTTGGGTATCCCTCCACCATCATCCAGTAGTTTAGGGTCATCTCGGACCGACCAGTTGAAGCTCGAGACTTCAGGAGAATTACCAATCATTTTAGAGGAATATATAGAATATACCTCCTCAAATGAACAAAGAAAAACCGGAAGATGTCAACATGTAACCGGTTGGATTTAGAATCACTAGGATCTTGACCGACTATCCCCAAAAACTTCCCAGGCACTGCCGTGAACATTGCAGCAATCTACGCCAAGACCCCTCGTAAGTCAAAAAGGCCAAGAGACCATCCAAGGTCACTTCACACATGGCCCAAAGAATTTATCAATGGATGAAAAGTCAATATGGGTTCTTGCCATGGTAGATGTTGGGTAATGTTTTGTGGTCTACTGGAATTTGCATCAGGTTCACTTCCAAGAGGTGGGCTTGGTGCAAATTCTGGCAGAGCGTGTCGATGGCACGCCTTTGGATGAGAGTCAAGGGCCCTCACAATTATGTGGTCACGGCCCTTGGCTCATGTGTGAAGTGGCCCTAAGGTGGACGGGTCTTGAATGGTTACTTTTTCCTAGCTAGTCCACTTCTCTTAGGTTTATGAAACACACGGTTAGTGTGAGATGGTTAGCAAATGCAAATTGGGGCCATATCCACTTTCCTCGTATTTTTTGGAGCTCGTATGAGCATATTGTTCATTATCGAAGTGAAGATTTTCGTGCTCATCAAATGGTAGTATTCATCTTTGTAATAGTCATAATTGTTCAGGTGAGACAAGTGTGAATGGACCTCACTTTGTTGGAAGTCTCTCAAATGCACATTGTTTCCATCCAATATAAACAATGTAACCTACAACGCGGACCTCCACTATTATTTACTATGGGTTGGAATATGGCGTGCATCCTCAATAATAACCCAATGCTTTTTAGTGTTGGTATCCTCGTTTATAGTGTGGCCCACAATATTCACCATACACAATGCAATTGAAGTGAATCTTTAAGGGACGTTAGTAGAACTTTGAAAGAATATGAGAGTCCACTTGAGCTTGTTCAACTTGGATTTGTAGATTCGATTAATAGAAGCACACAGTTTGCCTACCTCCCTACCAACACAATGGTTGCACTACCACAGGTGCACATGTTTCACATACACTATGCAAAGCTAATATATTAGTAAGAGGTGTTGTGGAGGTACAACACCGCCCTAACTACAAACTTGTTAATCTTTCCTTGACACAATAGAGTTAACTGTAAAGTCACCAAAAGTGGGGACCAACTCAAGTTTTTTGATGGAACCTACCATATTTGCCACTTCCAACACTTGTGTCAATTACCTAAAAATAAAACCAACGAGGAAAGTTGATTTACTCTATTTTGGGACAAAAAAAACTCTGAGAAAATTTTGAGTTCTTTCCTCGAGTGTGATTCTATTTGGAGAGTGCCACAAGTGCTGATAGAAGCAAAGAGATGCATGTGCACATAGATGACAAATAAAATGAGAATATTCTTAGTTATATGAAGATAAAACATGTCCACGTCTAAAACTCAAGAAGCCCTTTAAGACTTTTTGGTTACACTCAAACAAGGGACCATTGCTAAGGCATTTGACCCAAATTGCTCCACATACTTTACGATTGACTCTAATGGCATCTCAAATCGCCTCAAAACATACATGTCCAAATTCGTTGGAAATGAATAATGTACAAAATTAGAGCATTTGCTCATATTGATCCCAACTCAACATTCCAATCGGGAGGTGAACACTAGAGCTATCGTACATAGGCCACTTACCGCTCACAGCCACTAACCGTGCACTTTACTAGTAGTTCTTGCTACCTCCTCAAGCTGTGCAGAAGTTGCGAGAACATTGTAAATGCCGACCAAAGGAAGTAGTCCGCGCTAGTGGCTCATGGTCTTACGGAAGTGTGTTTGTGCTTCTTCTTCTTTATCCAGTATGTTATCAAACTTGATTGGGTGCCACTTCCATGAGCAATGCACTTCTTGAGTAATGGTTGATTCTTGAGCTTTCCGACATTAATCTCTGCATCGTCTTCTTCCAGGGATGTTGCGTTTGTTCAGGGGATTGATAGTGCTTGCTTACAAAATGCATCTTGATGGGGTTGCAAATTAGGGGAGGGAGGAAAGATCTCAGCCTCTGGAGGGACAGGGCGCGGTGGTGGTGGAGGAGGTCGTATAGCCATTGATTATGAGTGCTTCGCTGATGTAGAAAGTTTCAGTCACGGTTTGGACTTTTCTCAGTTGCTTTTTATCCATTATGAAACAAACATTCCCGTGAAGACTTCACAAAACATTGATGATACTTGTCTTACAAACAGAGACATGTTCAATTTTTCTATTCTGAAGCTGATGCATAAATCGCCACTCATCATGGTCTTGGTGTTTCTTGAGTTTAAACTTAAGAGAGACCAGCTTTAGATGTTTAGATGGAAATAAAGATGTTTAAAGATTTAAATAAGTTGAATGAACATTGATAGTGCACGGTTAGTGGTTAAGGTAGTTAATTTCCAATGCCCAATACAGTTGTATAAAGAACTATGAAAAGGTCATGATTTTTCAATAAACATTTCCATTTTACTTTTCAACACTAATATTAAGTGAGCCATTAATTTAATTCAAATACCAAATTTGGAAAATTTTGCTACCCACCTCAAAAAATAAAACATCAAAGTCAAATGTGCACGGTTAGTGGCCTATGTACGATACATGTTTTCTTCATGTTAGTGTGGGACTAAAGTCATGTGAGTTTGTATGTCTCATTCAAGCAGAGGGGTTTAGAATTGTTCTCAAAGATTGATTAGCTTCTAAACACATGGATTGATGATGATTGGTTTGGTAAAAAAAAGCTTGAGAAGAAAGAGTGTTAGGAATTTTAAGGAGCCATGTTTGGAAAGAAGGGGGAAGTATGGAAAGGAGGGACAAAAATGTTGAGGTGGTCAAGCTTGAGATTTCCAAAGTAATTCAATGTTTTCTAATCAAAGTCACCATGCTTTGGATTCTCGGTGTGCATGCAAGGGAGGATTCAAAAGCATGCCACCAACAAGTACTTGATCAACCCCTTTTGCCTGCCCCCTAGGAGACAAAAGTTTTGAAAAAATTGCCTTCACCATTAGTTTCTTCATGTGATCTTTATGCAAATTACAACCTTAAACAAGTGTTTTTTTAATGGTCCCATAATGCAGCTCAACAAAAACAAAAACAAAAATGATATTTAGTGTCACAAATTCTAATTGTCTTGCTCAATACTATTTGTAAACCGTGGTGGAGTGTCACCAACACTAAATGTTAACCCAACATTATTTGTCATTCCTTGTGAACTTTTGGGGGGATCACAGATTTACGGTGTTGCAATTACTGTCACTTACCAAGCGATTTTTCATCCAAATTTC
Organism: Polytrichum formosum; assembly: GCA_964035585.1. Lineage (NCBI taxonomy): Eukaryota > Viridiplantae > Streptophyta > Polytrichopsida > Polytrichales > Polytrichaceae > Polytrichum > Polytrichum formosum. The sequence continues at coordinate 57,516,179 of OZ037937.1, forward strand.
AATCATCCATGACAGTATTTCAGCTCAAGTTCTAAACAAGGGAAAAATAGGGTTTTGGCCAATGGATGAACTCGTCCATCATCCATGACAATATTTGTTCACTTATTCATAAGTGTTACCATAGTGACATAAATTACCATATTGACACTAAATATCATATTTATAGTTGTTCCTTCCCTTAAAAATATCAACTTTTTAACATTGGCATTTTCTCACATTTGATATGTTTATTGACTTTGTCATGTGGGAAAAGCTTTAGTGACGAAATCTGAAACGAGCCAAAAGTTTGGCATCCAATCAAAGCCGACCATATATGTGATGTGATTTGGAAGTGTTAGTGTCAGCAACTCGTTCTTCGAGTGGAGTCCAATTGCAATTGATTGTTGATTTCAAGTGAACTCTAAAATGAGCCAAAATCTGACCTTGGTTAGATCACCAACCAAATGTAACCATGTGTGCAAGATAATAAGGTAAAGCACTCGTGCGACGAGCTGCTTGTTTTACTTCTTCCCTAAGGAAGACTCAATAAGGTGGTTGTGTTACCACCATCTTGAATATCATAAATGTTGTGCAAAGAGGAGTAAATATACAAGAATGGAGAAGATTAGAAGCAACCACATATAGCCTACAATTCTTGCCAACTTTTAATACACATACGTGGCAACAATATAAGTTATGATTTTAGTTTTTGATTTCGAATTTTGTTAAATATTACAAATAAAATTTCATTGAAGAACTTCTAAGTGCTAGGTTGTCTCAATGTGCTTTCATGATGTGACAACAAGGTGGACAAAATGATCCAATTTGTCCGAAGATTTCATTGTTCACTTTAAGATGGAAATGACAAAGAGGATGATATCGTGTCTCGAGTGGGGGGGGCACTAGCCAAAATCGTAGAAACAATGTGAAATAAAAATTACCATCACATATAATGGCCTCTTTTATCTAGTCAGTACATGTAAAATAGCGTGGAAACAATTACTAGGGGTAGCGGGTCTAGGGCAGGTTCTATGCTAGTGGATGAAAAGAGGTAATTTCTTGTTGAAAAAGCTTGGATGGATGACTTTGCAGGTTGGCTGGCTTGAATGTTACTAAACCAACATATCCAATGTGGAGTTAATGTTCTCTACCTACGTACTAGTAGGGAAAATTTTAGCGTGTTGTTTGAATTGCAATCTTCTTTCCAATTTTCTTTGGCAATATAAGTAAAATAGGGTATTTTAAAATGATTCCCCCAAAAAATTATAATTAACGATAGGGTGTATTAAAATACAAGCATTTACCTTTATTTTGAAAAACACCAAACCTTATAATCTTTTCTGCAAGGTAAATAGCCCCCCGATAAATAGGTCTTGAGCGCACGTGTATGCAAAATATAAGAGGGAGTGCACCCCCCGAGTATCGTGTGTCTACTTAAAATCCCACCAACTATAGAATACTAAAGAGTGTTTAGTCATGTCCATCTTCATATGGGGAATGACTTCGTGAAGTCCCTTAATGAAAATAAACAAATAAAGCAAAGTAAAATGACAATGTGTATGTGTACCATATCCTATTGGCATGTGAATAGGTAACACAAGTGTAGACAACCCGTACACAATTGATCAAAAACCTTAAGCATGATTTGGGGAATGAGATGATGAAGCCCACCATTATAACCAAAGGGAGAGGCCGAATAAACAAGAAGATTACAAACCTCTCGGCTTTTCCTTCATTAACATGCCATTGAGATGCCGCACACTTACATAAGTCGCCTTTTGCACCTATTATTGTGGCCCACGTCAATTTTGACATACTATGATAAATTTGGTCAATGAAAGTGTTTCATAACTCACGCCATTTTTGGGCCCACAATATCGTATACTCAAACTATAAATATGGACTCCATTTGTACAATGTGGACATTATTGTGTGTTGATGACATTGACTATATTGGGGCTTTCATTTAGCACAACTACATGTACATGTTGCAAACTTTTGGTAGCAAAGTGAGTAACCTCTCATATCCATATAATATAGTGCACTTGCATTTGATATAATTGTGCAACGAGCCTAGTGCACAAAGAGAGGGGATTATCATATACGAGCATACCTCTCATTCATCCAACATAAAAGCTCTGAAACGACGTGCATCATGGATGTTACTTTATACGTTGATTTTAAGTAATAAACATTGATTGATTCCAAGTTGGCTTTCCCGTTGGATGAATGAGAGGCACACTCATATGTGATAATTCCCTCTCTCTTAATCATATTCAACACAACGTTGTGACTATTTGATGAGAAGTCAATAGAGCTTATTAAGGTAGACATACCTAATTCAATTACCCAATCTTAATTCAATGCCTACATTTAAGTGATATGTTGTTAAGTGTGGCTCTAGGAACAAATACCAAAACACCTGTGTTTAGAAGAGATTGGACTACACGCTCAAAACATGATAACTATTATAATCTCATTAGTCAATATGTTTTGAGGGACCAATATGACCACTTCATGAGCACGAGATTCTTTCACTTTGACAATGAACAATAAATTCATAGGAGCTCTGAAAATTACGAGGAAAGTGGCTTCGGCCTCAATTTGGGTTTGCTAACCATCTTGTACTACTTGGGTGTTTCATATTCTACAAGAAGTGAGTGTAAGGTACGTGTACGTTATTCATGTACTTTTCTTAAACATGTGTTTCACATTCTAGAAGATGTGGGCTATGTGGCTGAAAAACGTAGCCATTTAATGCAATTGGAAATGAGGCACATTTTGTGTTGGGATGGCCCCTATATAACTCCATTGGAGATAAATTCCCATCACTATTTGAGAATGTAGTATCAATGAACCTTAAGCCGTTCTTTCAACTAGACCATCAAGTTAACATTAGCCTCTACCTCACGGAGGCTACAACATTCCACCACTATAGGGAATTAGCCGGTTTGAAACCATCCCGATGTATTTTTTAGGGCCACTTCACAAACGAGCCAAGGGCCATGACCATGTGACTGTGAGGGGCCTTGATTCTCATCCAAAGGTCATACCGTTGACATGGTCAACCGGAATTTGTGTAAGGCCTACCTCTTGGAGGCGGGCCTGACGTAAATTTTGGCAAACCTTGAAACATTATTTATAGTTTGCCATGTAAGAATCCATGAACACTTTTTCATCCATGATAAGTTCTTTGGGCCTTAGGCCTTCACCTTCTAGTGTGAAGTGAACTTGGACAGTCTTGGCCCTTTTGACCAATGAGAGATCTTAGAATTCAATGGTCACATGCCTTCAATCTTATGTGTGAAGTGGCCCTCAGGGTGAGTTTCTATGTAGGCCGTTCACACACCAAATTTTAGTGGGAATAAGGACAAACCCACCCAAATGTAGATGGAATATAGTGGGGTAGGGTTTGCATGTGTCAACTAGCTACTCTCATCTTCTCATATTCAAGCCCACCTACTAACCTCCTCCTCCGGGTGAAAGCCTCCTCCTCCTCCTAAAACCGGTCTTCATTCATTCAGTGACCGACACTTGTGGGCTTAAAAGTGCTTTAGTGGGCGCATGGAAGTATAGCAGCATGTGTCACAACCCTCCACATTCTAGTAGGCCACATAATGTGGTTGGTTGGTGGCTTGTGCTTATCTACATGTACATACCTCCAACCCACTATTATCTAGAATTTAGTGGGCGAGCGGCCTACATGGAAACTCACCTTTAGTTCCATTAGCAATTGGGCTTCCCAGACTTTAAAATCAATTTCATTTCATTTAAGACGTGGCATCCCCCTTACCACCCTAAGCTTAGTTATCATTGTTGTCAAATACATACACACTACATAAAGGTAGAGGGTGCTAAAACCAACACCCCACCCAAAACCAACTCCTATAAACGCCTCCCATTCTCCAACACTCTACTACCTTGAAGCGTTCTCCATAGTGTAGGAGTGCCCAGGTCCATGGAGTGACAGTTTTAGGTGCCATTAATGGCACTACCTCATACTGGCCTCCACTACCTTCATGTAGGGTAGGTAGCAGGCTCCGCTCTATCTCATGTTTGTTGAAGGTGGGTTCAAGGGGAATTGTCAATGCCTATTCTAGCCATTCTATTCACAGGGAGGAACGGTTTAAGCTCACAAAGCCAAGGGGGTCAATTATGGGTACAAAGGGGATTGGTTTGGACGACAAGGGGGTTGGTACCCGGGTGCAAAGGGACAAGTGGGATCATGGAGGAGGCCATCTTGGGCTTTGATCTAGCTTGGGTCCAATACCCAGCTATGTTGTGCTAGTTCTAGGCAATCTCGTGTTGGTTCTTGGCTATGAAGGTGGGGGTCCTCATCACACGCAAGGTCGTCATACACATGACCTAAGGATTGGTTTAAGGAAGCTACACTAAATAGTATATTTAGTGTTAGTTACTATTCGGAGTTACTCACTCCTATATCTTTTTACTATTAATGTAATTTTTTTACCAACGAAGGTCGAATTGGGTTGTTGGACATTATAGAACATTAACATCTTTATGTGGTAAAAAATTACATTAATAGTAAAAAGATATAGGAGTGAGTAACTCCGAATAGTAACTAACACTAAATATACTATTTAGTGTAGTGATCCTGACTTTGAATATTCATCAATCGAGGCGATAATTTTCTTCTTCTTTGTACCTATGATTAGCCCAAAACGCTAAGATGAATAAGTAGTGCTAGGCATATGTATGTGCAATAGCTTAAAGTGTTGGGTTTGAGCAGCCTCTCTACCTGGCAGGCCCAGTGAGTGAGCGAGGGGTCTAAGTTAAGTGGTGGTGGGCCTGATGAAGAGGAGGAGCCAAATGAACAAATTGAGGCCCAGCCTGCTCATGTGGAGGGTGGGAGGGGCCAGGGCGGATCCTGCAGGACAGGATTCATGATTCATCATCATGTGCTAAGTTAAGAGAGGCTTAACTGGTATTTTAGGCACACTTCGTTACAAGAGCAGCCCACAGTGACGTAATAACAGGTCGGCCACCAACCCAGGGCCCCGCCTGTTATTAGGCCAAGCCTTTGGTGGGGGGCCACATGCGCCAGAGGGGAGAGAGTGTCCCGACTGATCACCCCCCCCAAAACCCCAGTCGGGGGATCGATTCTCCAGCGTGCTCCTGCAGGGGCGGCACTACCTGGCGCCCTTCATACCCTCCCTCCGAGGCCCTGTTCCCAATGCAGGGTATCTGGCTGGGGGGGGCGTCCTCACCAGGGCGAACCGGCGGTTAGTTACAGATGAACCGGTTGAGTTTGAGAAATAACCGGTTAAAGTTCAAGACTTCAGGAGAATTACCAATCATTTAAGAGGAATCTATAGAATATACTTCCAATGAATAAAGTAAACCTGGAAGATGTCAACATGTAACCGGTTGGATTTAGAATCACTAGGATATTGACTAACTATGCCCAAAAACTTCCCGAGCACTGGTCCTCACCAGTGGTCGAGGAGATTTTTGGGCATAGTCGGTTGAGATCCTAATGTTTGCAAGTCCAACCAGTTACGTGTTGACATCTTCCAGATTTGCTTTATTCATTGGAAGTATATTCTATAGATTCCTCTAGAATGATCGGTAATTCTCATGACGTCTCCAACTTCAACTGGTTATTTCTCAAACTGAACCGGTTCATCTGTAACTAACTGCCGGTTTTGCCCGATCATAGGTCCTCACTGCCTGGGAACACGTCCCCTTGCGGGATGCTGAGGGGAGCGGGAGTGAGGGAGGCGGTATCCCTAACTTACACTGCTGCCTTTTGTACCCGAGTGAGTCCGCCAGGGCCTACCCTCCCCTCCCCTTTCCTCTTCCTCATTCTGCCCTTTTGACCTGCTTTGTAGTCAAGTGGGTGCAAGTTTCTCCCCCCCACCATTGACTCGAGGATCAAAAGCACCAGGCAATGAAGGGAGGGGCTGGGCCGCTACTACTGAAGACAGATGAACCGGTTGGGTTTGAGATACACCTGGTTGACAGTAAAGACTTCAGGAAAATCACCCCTCGTTTCAGAGGCACCTAGAGAATACACCTCGAATGTAATACCAAAAGAATGTCAGCATGCAACTGGTTGTCAAAAAAATCTCCCCAAACACTGGGGCCAAGGCTACACATCTACCACCTCTTTGACGGTTTCCTTTGTTAAATTTGTTTTCCAAACACCTGCCGAGGGGGTCAACAATGAAAAGTGACCCATATATATATGTATATATGCTTGTTGATTCAATCCCAATTTAAGTTTGGCATACTAATGAAAGGCTTTTTGTTTTAATTTAGTATTTTTACCTTAAAATAACACTCCGGTTTTAAAATAGAATTATGTGTTTTCATCCTCTCCTCCCGGGTTCACCATTCCCCTTAGTTGGTGTTCTGTACATTCACCCCCTCTTCGAGTTGGGCCTCCCATCAACATCATCCATGGTGAAAATGGAAGCATTTATATAATAGCATGTGATGGTGGCTTTTTAAGCCACCTTCATCCTGGAGTTAACACAAGAAGTCCCGGATTAGTTTAGAGGGACCTATGTGAGATAAAATTAACAATAATTTTCACTAGGATCATGTTTTTACTAGACCCCCTTTTACCTCGGTAATGTTGGAGGGGGGGCAACTCAAAGAGGTGGGTGTCTAGCCCTGGCAAAGAGTGGATGCGTGCATATCATACCAACCTTTTGGAAGCACAATCTTTTAAAGAAATAAATAGATAAAATCGTAGATCTCATCACATAATCCAACTACACATCATTGCTAAGTGAGGAAACACGGAACTTAGTAATAAGAAGGTCCGACATACTCTACAACCCTCCAACGTACTACAAACTTGTCCGAGAATTTTGATCCAACATGGAATTGATAGCATGCCCGCACTTACTAGCATGGGTGACCCACGAACGGCTCCTATCATCAAGGGCCACTTTTAGCTCCAATTTGGCCAGTGAGAGCCATTGGATGTAACTAGTGCTGGTAGAGCCCATTCACTGATGGCCCGCACCAATAGATGTGGGTGGACTATGAGTTCTTTGGCATTGTTCGGGCAAATGTTTATTTTATTTTATTTTCAATTCGGTAGTAAAAAGAAGTATTTATGCAATTTATGGCTCACAGTAGACCTCTGTATATCAACATTTATTGATTTGGGCAGGAAAGAAAAAACCCTGCTTTTTGTTCTTATGATTCTCATCACACATCCAACTATACAACATACTCCGACGTACTTCACAACACTCCAACATAAGGTAGATGGGTCTTTAAATGGTTACCTTTCCCAACTACCCCACTTCTCCTAGGACATGAAGCACGCAATTAACACATAGATAGCTAGCAATTCCAAGTTGAAGTCGTAAGCACTTACCTCGTAAAATTTGGAGCTCGTATGGATATCTTATTCCTGATCAAAGTGAAGATTCTTGTGCTCATCAAATGATTGTATAGGTCCCCTCAAGTCCACGCCCCAATTATGTTGGCTACAGAACCTAGAATGTTTATCATAATAAGAGCACACAATCCAGTCTCTTTTAAACACATGTCTTTTTGGTATATGTTCTTGAATCCACACTAAACCACGTTAACATACCACTCAAATATAGGTGTCCTTGTAAGAAAAGTGGAACCAAATAAGGCATGTCTACAGGCTTGTATACGTATCATGGTTTGAGTTTGGATGCATCACATATGTGTGGTGTCCCAGAAATTCCGTGTGTACTGATATTTCTAACGGAATTTTATTGGCATTTTGGACTGGGGATTCGTGGCACTCACTTAAAATCATCCATCCTAGATATCGTGGATGAAGTGGCTCCAATAAAAAAAAGCCCCCCTATGGGGTTGAGGGCCGATTCATTCGAATGTGACATCACTAGACTAATTCTGGGCCTTTGACTCTATTTCCGGAATCAAATTGCCTAAAAATAGTCATTTAGATGATTCCTGCATTTTTTTTCATCCGCATGGATGATTTTGAGTGAGTGCCACGAATCCTTGGCCGGCATTGTGGGCCTGCTACAATGTGGTATCAAGTATCAAGCTTCATTTTAGGCCTGGGTTGCACGATTTTGGGGAAAATTCATATCTCCCATTCAGTGTCCGGGGAGATTTTTGGTCGTAATCGGTCAAAACCCTAGTGTTTCCAAGTCCAACTGGTTACATGTTGTGACCTTTTGGTTTTTCTTTACTAATTGGAGGTATATCCCTTAGATTCCTCTAGAATGATCGGTATTTTTTCTTGAAGTCTTGAAACTTCAACTGGTTATTTCTCAAACTCAACCAGTTCATCTGTAACTAGTAGTCAATTTTCCCCCATTCATTGCTCCCATTACCCAGTTCCAAAGAGAGGGACTGGAAGTAGCTTCAAAGACCCCCAAATTAGTCTGTTTGAGATGATACAACAACAAACCTATAGGGGGCAGGTTTTTATGTCGGATTGTTGTAACATGTTTTCATGCCGATTGTTGTCCTTGTTGAGTTGTGTTCTAGGCCCAATAATAGACTCAAGAATAAAGACTCCAGATGTTGGAATCCCATCGCTTCAGATTGAATATGAAGTCAAGGCAATTGAACACAACTTGTTAGCCAAGTGATGTTATGGCTGAGGATTTCATGGTGGGATTCTTCATTGTGTAGAATTAGGGCCACTCCACACACAAGACTGAAGGCCCGTGACCATTGCAATCTAAGAGCTCTCATTAGGCGAAAGGGCAGAGACTGTCCAAGTTCACTTCACACACGAAGGTGAAGGCCTAAAGGCCCAAAGAAGACTTCATGGATGAAAAGTCTACATGGAGTCCTACATGGCGGACTATGGATAAGGTTTCATGGTCTCCCGGAATTTTCATCAGGCCCACCTCCAAGAGGTGGGCTTGACGCAAAAACTGGGAGACCATGACTTTTTTATATTTTTCCAACATGACAAATTCCAAGACAGACAAACACCACCAAGTAATTCTCTTAAATTGATAGAGTTTGAGACATATTATATTAAACCAAATCCTCCCCTTTCTTCCGCCAACAAAATATGCAATGGTCCTGCAACATGGTCCATTCTCACTTCACACTATGCTTGAGGGCCCGTGACTACATAAAACGGCTTTCCCAACATCCATGGTACGGCCTTTGGATGAGAGTCAAGGGTCCTCACCATTACAAAGGTCACGGCTCTTGGCTCATGTGTGAAGTGGCCCTCATTTGAAGGGTGACTCGTGAAGGTAGTAACACTACAAGCATATGAGTCCTAGGCAATTGACCTACGTCACTGAAACTTGTCCTATGTAACTAGAAAATTCACAAATCTAGCACAGTGGTAGATTTGCATTGTTCCTTCACCGACGTGGGACGATTGCGTAGGACTCGTATGGGCGTAGTGTAATGTGTGGGTAGATTCATATACATAGAGGGCCGGGGATTCGTGGCACTCAAGTAAAATCATCCATGCGGATGAAAAAACGCAGGAATCATCTAAATGACTATTTTTAGGCAATTTGATTCCTGAAATAGAGTCAAAGGCCCCGAATTAGTCTAGTGATGTCACATTCGAATGAATCGGCCCTCAACCCCGTAGGGGGGCTTTTTTTATTGGAGCCACTTCATCCACGATATCTTGGATGGATGTTTCTTAGTGAGTGCCACGAATCCCCAGCCATACATAGAGATGAGCCTGCTAACTTAGTACTTTGACCAACAAGTACAACTTGACTACGTACCAAGTCAGTGACATGGAAATAGATTCCCGAAAGGTTTTTAAGGCAATTGCATCAAGTGGTGAGGGAATTAGGGAAGCTGATGACCATGGGCAGGCAGGCGGGCAGTCGGGAGCTGGATCATGTCCTGAATTGCAAAGCCGTGTGGCTGCAAAGCAAGTCTGGTATATTGGTAGACCTTAGCATCTTGGACAAGTCATTTTGTGAGTTGCCGAGTGGTTTCATTTGGAGAGAGAGAGAGAGAGAGAGAGAGAGAGAGAGAGAGAGGGAGTTGTTGCAGACGAGTGTGCCATTAATCCATCCACTGTAAAAACTCGACCCCCTAATAGGTTTGTGGCCGATTCATCTCAATTTGACTTGGACTGGACTCATGAGGTGTCTTTTAAGCTAATTTCGGTGTCAAATCAATCGACAATGATAACCTGCGGGGATGCATATTGTTTCAAGGTTTTTATGTTGGGATGGATGAGAGGTGCGCTCTTATGTGGTAATTTCCTCTTGTTTGTTTTCATTCCACCCCATGGAGTTTCATTTCCTCACTTTCTCAGCATGGGAAGTACATGAGCTTATTACAATTACTTTCCAAGAGGTTTGGACGAGTCTTTTGATGTGCAATATATCCAAAGGACATACTTGGTCGATTAGCAAATCTTGTAGTTACGTAGGTGTGTCTACAATAATTAGTCTTGAGTGAGTGTTGAACACTGACTTTTTGGCTACCCTAGCCAATTATTTATTTTATTAATCACAAGAGTAAAATTATTGTAGGTGTTTATTTAAGGAGGGTATTAAGTGATCGAAATCTCAAACATCGTCTTGCAAAATAGCTTTCAAGTTTTAAGGGTTTATTAGGCAAACATGCCAACAACATGTAGGAATTATAGAGAATATATAAACACATCTATTAATAGTGTTTTGTTCACTCATAAATCACCACTTCTCAACGGCAACCTATCCCCGAGAGTTCATCATGACCAAAGAAGTTTAGTCGTTGGTTGGATGCAATTCAAGTTCGCGCTTCGACATATGGGTTGTTGGGAGAACTTAGGGAGTGGCCATAGTATATCTCCATACAATTATAGGGCCACGTACATGTGAACAAGCTATCTTTCACGCCATGTCATAGCGACGTTGTCTATTACATTTCATTTATTCTCTCCATATAACGCACCCAACTTTCAAGGCCTTTCAAAAACTATGATGGGACATATTAGCATCATAGGAGTATAAGTGGATTGGTCAAGGCTTCTATAGGTAGACATGACGTCAATGAGAAACACTTCACCACTGGACATAAATTAGGGCTCGTATGTAAATCCGAAGCAAGTTCACATGTTTTTGTGATTTCAAAAATAATCTAGTAAAATCTTTGTGAAACTCATATAAATCATATAATGTTGCTAAGCTCCACCTGTCACTTCCGACATGCATGAGAATAACTTGGCCATGGGGCAAAAACTAACATGTTATGATTCTCAAAAAACAATGACTTCAATCTTTGTGCTATGGCAAAGTTGCCATGAAACACGACATTGGGCTCTAATCTGGAATGGGTGAGACAACACAAAGCTTTGTAATGATATGTCTTAACCACTTACTGTAGTATCAATTTCCAAATGTTTAAAAAATGTCGGAGGCTTAAACAAGTTGGCTAGAGGATTGCACTACCCAATAGTATCATTTCAACACGCTACAAAACATAATAGAATATGGTCGGAGACGACCCTAAACTACTAGATGATGGTGGAGAGATACCCAAATCTTAAGGAAGAGGTTGGCGGTTCGATTCCCGGCTGTGAAATCTCCTCTCTACTTGACAAAAACTTGCCAGGGGGTTAACTGCCTCCTGTGCTTTGGCGCTAGCTTGTTGGCCTTCTGTCCAAAAAAAACATAATAAAATCATGTGATCATTTGCATGTGAAACGAATAGAACACACACACTAGGATAGCACCACACTCGGGGAGGTCACTCCATTGTCAAGTTGAACACCACGTGCGTTAAAAGTTTGCTACCCCTATATTACATGCCATAGATAATTTTTAAAATTATGATATTTTTTCTACATACACATAACCATTGATAGTATCTTTTGTATATTTTTCTGAAATTTTTAGTCATCTTCATTTTTGTAGTAATTTTTTTAGTTCAATTCTGCGTCATTCTAGTTAGAAACGGTATGTTTTATAAAAAACATAGATCATCAAATTTGGTTACCATTTTTTACTATGTGATAGATACCATGTATATCTACTCATGAAAAAATTTGATAAAATTTTGACCCATTTTGGTGATGCCCTTTAGAAAAAGTAGATTTTGTCTTAACGCACGTGGTGTTCAACTTGACAATGGAGTGACCTCCCCGGGGCACCACATTACAATGGATCACGGTCCAAATTGCACGTGTATAGATGGATTTTTTTCAGCGACAAGTTTGCATACCTATCATGATGATCATAGTGAGCTCTTGCCAATATGGTAAGTGGGCCGGGGGGGGATCAGGTCAAGGAAATTGCATAATGGCAGCTGGTCCGATGACTTGCTTGCCGCTTGATTGTCTTGGAGTTGGAAAAACACAAAAAGGGCATGATGCCACCTGTAAGCAATTGTCGACACTTGGAAGTTGCGCAGATGCCGCCTCCCCTGTGTGTATGTAAAATAAAGAATCCACAATTTTCTTTTTATATATTCAAAAGAAAGAAATCCATGCTGAAGATGAGAGTGGAATCCGTGAGACCTGCGTTGGTTCTTCCAACCAGCTTCCACTCTCAAATCGTGCAATTCCTTTGACCTTTGCGGGGTGAAAGTGGGGCCACAATTGCAAGGATTCTCCCCGCTGTTGATGATGATGTTGGTTCAAGTGGGAATTGAAAGCACGAGCCAGATGCACTTTCACTTCCTATTATTAGCCATTGCAAAGGCGATTCCCATATTGTGTCGTTTAAGTGAATGGTGCGATAATATCCTTGTCAGCCAGGGCTTACACCTCGAAGATTTTGTCTGTTGCGTATTCCATTTCGCTATCCGAGAAGAAGTATCCGAGCTTTGAAGAGCCCGGTGGCTGGCTGGCTGGCTGGCTGGCTTCAAGAGCAAGTGGTAGGCTGCACCACCCTCGAATGTCTCGTGCAGTGCCCGGGAAGTTTTTGGGCACAGTCGGTCAAGATCCCAGTGATTCTAAATCCAACCGGTTACACGTTGACATCCTCCGGTTTTGCTTTATTCAATCAAGGTATATTCCATAGATTCCTCTAAAGTGATCGGTGATTCTCCTGAAGTCTCAAACATCAACTGGTTATTTCTCAAACTCAACCGGTGCATCTGTAACTAACCGCCGGTTCTCCCCGAGCCCTGGTCTCGGGCAGCCTACGGAATCCTCTCCACTCCCCATCGTGTCTCGAGATTTCGAATCTCAAATTTTGAAAAAAGGGGCTCTCCCTCTAAAGTTGAAGTTCAGTTGAGGAGTGGAGTTACTGCGGCGAATTAAGAGTGGGATAAGCTCCATCGTCAGACCAAACATGGGCGGGACCCAAGCTTTTGAAATTGGGCTTGTGCGCTTTCACAACCACACCTATTCAACTATACTGACAAAAGGCACTACACTCACTTACATACTATAGGCATGCATAAATCTCTCATCGTAGGACGAGAGAGGAGGAGGAGCCTGAGGTGGCTCGTGGGTGGTCGTGGGATTTCAAAAGATCCGCATCCGTTTCAAGTTCTTTCTTTTCGCATATCATTAGGTCGAGAGTCGTGTGTTGACCTCACCTTACTTTGAAGTTGTGTGTGGACGTCTGTATAACATTTCCCCCCCCCTCCAATGAATGAGACGGGCGGACACACTCATGAGTTTTATAGATCGTATTCAAAACCGTCTCCTATTTCTAAGGGCGAGGATTTTAAAAGTCCTTTCGAACATGTTCATTTCTCATTGGGTCTTCTCCAATTCAAACGACATTGGAATTGCAATTTAAAGGGAACACGAACCAAGAATATGTAACTGGAAATGCGGCCGCACACATGAATTTCGTGGGTATTCACAACCATCCTCCTTTTCGAAAAGAAGACACTATAGATGTGTGTATATATATATATATATAGAGAGAGAGAGAGAGTTTATGAAGTTTGGTGGAAAGCCTACTGCAATTGTCTGTTCTTCACACACCGTTTGGGAATGTATGGGGGTTTTCAATGGTTTATGATGGCAATCTTAACATAACATTATTCATATCCATAACAATGTTATGTGGGACTGACAGGATTCCACGGAATATTCCCCATAATTAGACTATACACGGGGAATATTCCATGGAATATTGTCAGTCCCACACAACACTATTATGGATCTGAATAATGTTATGAAAATTCACCCATGTTCTTTTTTATAAATCGACCCAAAAAACTAATATTCTTACTCCCTTTCGCAAGCTCGTTGTATATTTCTAATCACTTCACAACGGTGCAATACTTACCTTTACCTTTACCTTTACCTTTACCTCCCCTTATCTTGCCTTACCCCAAGGATGGGGGTTTGGAGAATTGCCTAGGGTGGGGAACCCACCCGTTCGGGTAGGCAGATAAGATATAGATTCCGCGCCATGCAGTGGATATTTGTGAGCAACTTGAAAGAAGAGAGGAAAGGTTAGTCTACACGCTTCGGGGCTCTCAAGTCTCGAGATTGAATTGTTCCTTGGGGGGGTCGAAGAAAGTTCTCCCGAGTTGCTAGGCACAAGAAGAGTGCTTACAATGAACGAACGGGGAGAGCCGACTGCTACATAGTTACACATGGAACCGGTTGAATGGTTACTAGAGTGAGGAAATCGGAGGAATCTGGAGAATATACCTCAATTTAGTAAAGGAAAAATTAAAAGATGTCAACGTGTGAGCGGTTGGACTTGGAAACACGAGGATCTCAACCAATTGTGTCCGAAAATACCCTCAGACATTGTTACTGTATTTCGCCTACTGTGATGGACTCTAATGGAAGCAGTGATTCTTATTCCAAATTTTCAAGAGTGGCGAAACCACATATGGATGATTATACACCTTCTCATCCAAATGTATGGCAATTTCATCCAAAATTTCATGATCTGTAGCGATATTTCTAACTGTTTCGTCCACAAAAATCAGGTAAGTGTTGTAAAGTACGCCATTTACTATTTTGAAGACTCTCAAATGATTGACACATAGCAAATTAAAAACCAATGCTTTGAAGGGATGTTGAAGCGATTATTATTACTTAATTTATTGTGCGAAAAAATCGTGGTCAGCCATCGTCTAGTTGGTCAGTAGTTGGGGAAAAGGGAGGGAGGGCACATAAGGTAGAGGGTGCTTAAACCAACACTTTAAGCTATTGCACATACATATGGCTACATGGTTGATATGAAAAATATATATTCATATTAGCCTTTGTTCTAAACACAGGTATAAAGAAAGAAAGAAAATACTTTTAGCCTCAATTAGATATTTGGTGAATATTCAAAGTCAAAACCACTACACTGTTTTTTGCATTTAGTGTTGTCAACAGTAATTACGAACCACAACACTAAATGCCAGTGACGCCCTTAATGTTTACATCTCCACAATTAGTGTTATAATATTTTTTATGTTTTGTGTTTTGTTGCCGCATGGTTGCACCACCACCATCTCTACCACCACTACTTGAACACTATTTGTCAAGTGTTTGGTAGATAGTGTTGCAGGTAAATGAATAGTAACAACATTAAATGCCACACAACACTAAATGCAAAAAATAGTGTAGCTTCCTCAAACCAATATATAGGCCCCGTGTATGACGACCTTGGATATGATGAGGACTCCCATCTTCATTGCCTAGAACCTACACAACACAGTTGGGTACTAGACCCAAGCTAGATCAACGACCAACTAGTAACGGTGCGCAAGGCCACATGGCCACCTCCAAGATCCCACCTAGTTCGCTTGCAAAACCATCACCTTGCATCCTGGGTACCAACCCCCTTTGTGCTTTGTGGGCCTACCTCCGTGGCTTTGTGAATAGAATGGCTATAACCCCTCCCCCATGCAATGTATAGAATGACTAGAATAGGCATTGACAAGCCACCCTAAACCCACCTTGAACCAACCCGAGATAGAGTGGAGCCCGTTACCTACCCTACACGAAGGTAGTGGAGGTCGCTATGAGGTGGCGCCACTAATGGCACCTAAAAGCGTCACTATGTGGGCCCATACACTCCTACACCATGGGAAACGCTGCAAGGCAGTAGAGTGTTGGTGATCGGGAGGCGTTTATAGGTGTTGGTTCTGGGTGGGGTGTTGGTTTTAGCACCCTCTACCTTACATAAAGTAGAGGCGCCCATAACCGATCACTTAAGAAATTATGCGCCAAATTTGGAGAAGTATAAGGTGGTGTAATTTTTGTCCCATGTAGGAAGATAGAAATCAAGAGGACTGCAAATTTTGGTAATTTTCAATGAAACAAATGTAAATTTTTAAATCCGAAAGTTCGCTCGAACATATTGCCAATGTCCAGAGTCTGTCATAAACTTTCATTTTAACTGCTCATTCCTCCTCACTTTAACACTCAAAACTAGGACATGTGTCATGGTGCTATTAGTTATGACTTGATTGAATTTCAGTCCCAACATGATCAAAATTATGATACCTTATAAATTGCCCATGGGGTCCTAATCGGGAATAGGTGCTTGTACTGTACATACAACACATGAGCATCACATAGTCTAACCTAACTTACTAGGGTGGATGTGCTTGATTCGATTACTTCTCACGATCATACACCCTATATTTGAGTGGTATGTGGTTAGGTGTGGCTCCAAGAACGGATACCAACAAGAATGTGTGTTTGAATGAGATTAGCCTACATGCTCACACTATGGTAACCATTTTAGGTTTAATAGTCAACATAATTGGGGAGATCTACGTGACAAGTTAATGGACATGAGAATCTTGGCTTTGATAATGAATAAGGTATTCATACAAGCACCATAAATTATGAGGAAAATAGCTACGACCTTGATTTGGATTTGCCAACCATCTCATTCTAATAATGTGTTTCATGTTCTAGGAGAAGTGGGCTAATTGAAAAAACTAACCATTTAAGAACCCATCTATCTTACATGGCCTGGCACAAAAATGGATGCTTATAAACTTCCAATAAGCTATGGTGATGATGGTCCGGAAACTCAAATCCAATTAATGGTCATTTTATGGAAGATTCTATTGTATACTACTTATGGGCCAACTGGGCGGGCGATTATGAACCCAGCTATAGTAGAGGCACCTATTCCCGATCAAGACTCCATCAACAATCTATAGGGTACCATAATTTTGATTTGGTTGGGATTGAATTTTGATTAGGTTGGGACTGAATTGCGATTAGGTTGGAACCAATAGTGTCATGACACATGTCATGGTTTTGAGTACTAAAGTGAGGAGGAATGAGTTGTTATGGCAGACTCTAGACATTGGTAATATGTTTGAGCCAAATTTTGATTTAAAAAATTCACAATATTTTCAATTTGAGGGATAAAATTGACAAAAAATTTTGTAGTCCTTCTAATTTCTATCATCCTACATGGGAAAAATTTGCACTGCCTTATACTTCTCCATGTGTAGCGCATAATCTCTTAAGTGATTGGTTATGGGCGCCTCTACTCTAGAGGACCTCCCAACTTTTAGGAGGCGATCCAATAACTCCATTGGCACAAATGTCCAAGTGCGAACTCTTGGTTTTGTTAAAACATGATCAAATATTTTGAACTAAATATCATACTTTTCCAAATTATTTTCATGATAGTTTCATCTATTTCACATGTTATAGTTTATTACTAATTAAATGTAAGTTTAGCAAAGTGATTAGAAGTACATTTGGAAGTTTGTGACATAACATCTTGTTATTTTGGCCCTCATAATCATAACAATTGGATGCTAAAAAAGCCACACATTGCAATCACCACAAGCATACAAGTCCTATGTAATCGACCTATGTCACTAGAAACTTGTCCTTTGTCACTAGAAAATTTTCAAATCTAGCACAATGGTAGATTTTCGTTGTTCTTTCATAGATGTGGGACGATTGTGTAGGACCCATATGCTAGTAGTGAGTTGATGCAATGGGCATAGTTTTTAATACGATGAATGGTTGTCAACCCGGTGGACCTAAACACCCCAACTTTTGGGTGTGAACAAAGAAATGAGCCGCAACAATGAAAATGCGCCGTGTAGCGTGGACACAAAAGTGGTATCAAAAAATTCAAGGTGAGTAACTTTGTTGCGGCAACGTAACTTCGTTAGAATCCATTGTACATATCTATAGTAGAGGAGCCTATTCCCGATCAAAACCCCATCAACAATCTATAGGGTACCGGAATTTTGATCATGCCAAAACCAATAGTGCCATGACACATGTCGTGGTTTTGAGTGCTAAAGTGAGGAGGAACAAGCAGTTAAGGCAAACTATAGACATTGGTAATATGCTTGGACCAACTTTTCGGTTCAAATTTTCACATTAATTTCAACCTAAGAAATCAGATTACCATTCTTTTTTGCAGTCCTCCTGATTTCTATATTCCTACACATGAAAAAAATTGCATGGCCTTATACTTCTCCAAATTCGGCGCATAATCTCTTAAGTGATTGGTTATGGACGCCTCTACTCTAAACTTATTGTAACCTTCCGCCTACAACGAGAGAGGGATGAATACATCCTCCCTTGGACATAGACACTCGTAAGGGTCGCAGCAGTGAACCCAAAGGCCTATTTTTTTTTAGAGTGGACAATAAAAAAACCCGAATCCCATCCATCCATCCATCCACCCACCAACCAAATGGGTTTGGGACGGCCCAACAACTAAGGGCCGGTTTACACCATGGACCATGGAAGATGGCCCTTTTCCATGGTCCGACTTCATGGTCCAACTTCCATGGTCCGATTTCTTAAAAATCAATTTACAAAGCCTTTGGGCCCCTCACTAGGTGTAAACCGAATGTGGACCAAGAAGAATGACCATGCATCAAAAAGTGAATGTGCTGATATTTTTTAATATATGCCCAAAAAGGGCATTTTTGAAAAAAATTCAAGTTTGATTGTTCTCTTGTCTTCTCTTGGGCTTTACTTGTCTCCACTTCTTGTTAAATGTGTCGAAGATGCAGCTTGCAAATCTTCTCACAACAATTTTTACAAAAAAATGAGCGATTTAATTTGTACATGTTCAATGTAATTTACATGTGACATGTACTTTGTATTGTACATTGAGCATTAATTGCAACCCGCTTCACCATGTGTACTCAAATTCTTGAGTTCTAGATGTCCCACATTGTTTGATGAAACGTGTGGGAGCAAGTTTAAGGGGTAGGGCATGGAAGAAATGGTATGTCTCATGGGCTATGATATGATTTAGGCATACAGAGGGTGGACTTGCTTCTCAAGATTCATTACATCATATAGATGCCGAAAAGTGTGCCTTGTGAGCCTTACCTAGTGGGAAGAGTTGTATATAAAGCCCTCCCCCCAAAAAATTCATTAAATAATTATTATAACGACATTCCTCTGCCATGGGCCCTTGCCTTTTCCTACCAGACCACCTATCTTGCCTCTCTCACCGCAAAACCCGTTGGACCATGTCAGTGTATTAATTAGGCCTTCAAATATGTCTTCTGGGGACCTCGATCTCCATGGTCACTCTGCCATTTTTTCCTTGGTGTAAACCGAAGTGGTCCCGGGACGAGTTTAACAGCCATTGAACGCTCTTACAACGCATGGGACGACTTCCTGGTCCATGGTGTAAACCGGCCCTAGCTTTGCTACCACGCATAGGAATTTTTGTTAGAATGCATTGTACACATATAATCTTATCGTAAGTTGCCGCCGTTGCTGCGACGGGTAGGTGTCTTTCTTTTCTCCTACCACGTGAACACGAATGCTTGTAACTGCCTCGCCCGGTTGTGAGCTGTGGAGGCCCGACTTTCGGGGTGGGCGCAGCAGCAACCCAGCCAATGCAGGCACTGTGGCGACTCCAGTAACATTAACACAACCGAGAATTAAAAACCCGGAACAGAAACTGTTTGTTTCATGAGGAGCGAAAGTGCGTCGATATTTTGTTCACGTCGTTGGGCTTGGGCTTCAAGTGAGGTAAGTAGTAACGAGAGGTTTGGACTTTTGCGGGCCACAAGCAAGTGAGCAAGCCAGGGAGGGAGGGAGGGGGCAGGCACATGCTATGGTGGTACATAAGGAGCAGGGCGCAAATGGGGGAGGCGGCGAACAGCCCAAAAACAGCCACAAAAGTCTCTACCTCGGGCAGGCCACTTCCATCACCAGCCTTGCAACCTCGCCTTCAGCTGCTACCTCTTCATCTCCATCGCCACCTGCACCATCTTTCATCGTCATCATCTCCCATCCCCTTCCAACACCCCCCCATTCAGCAGATATATTTTTGCAGAGGCACGCCACCACCCAGCTCCCGCCATAGCCAAAACTCCCTCCTTGGCACACACCCCAGTCAGTCAACAGCACCAGATCCCAGGTCTGTAGGCTTGGGCTGGGTTCCCTGCTGGGCGGCTGGGGAGTCTCGTTGGTTTTGGTTTTGGGAGGGCCAGCTAACTTGCTTGCCTCCCCATTGCAGTTGCTTCAAACATCGCCATTGGCATTCTTGTGCACCGGGGAGCTTCCAAACTCTTAGGTTTCGGCCTCTGGCCCGGAGCACACATAGATCCGTTGCCTGTCGGTAGTCGGGTCGGTAGTTATTGCAATTTTGGGGAGCCCCATTGCTGAAACAACATACATCCAGATAGACAGGCAGACAAACTGATAGAAGAGGAGGGGAGCTTCATGAGGAGTTGGTGGTGGCTCATTGGCACAAGAACAACAACAACTCCATCTTTATGGTCCGAGGAAAGCAGCAGCTGTTCGGGGATCACCGGATCTGCCATAGCTGTTGTTCTCTCCTTCGCCTCTGACAGCAACAGAAGGAGCAGACGAAGCCATAGCCAGCAGCTAAGATAAAGAAAAGCAAAGAGAAGAAAAACAGGGCGAGGCTAAGCTAAGCCAAGGCAAGCTGGTGGGAGGTGTTCCCCGGGGGATGCAAGGAAGGATCATGGCGGTGGCGGGGTTAGCCCTGAGGTAGTAGGGGAGGGGTCGAGAGATTGAGTGGGGAATACTTGCGAGTGGAAGTTTCGGGTCGTGGAGGTCTTTATGTGCGTGGGTTGGGGTGGGTGGGGGAGATATGGAGTGGCAAGGGCAGTGTGCGCTCTGCCCCTGTGTCATGCGTCTCTCCCTCTCCCTTCTTCTTCTCCTTATTCTACCAATGCTGTTGTCTCCTGTCTCCGGAGAAGAGATTTTCATGGGCCGGCCGGAACAGGGATCGGCCTGGGAGCTCCCTCTCAAGCATGCCGCTTGCGACCCGTTCACCCTGGTAGGTTGTCCCATTCCTTTCTTCCTTTTGCTTAGACCTCCTCTCCGATCCTTCCTTGCATGTGGGCAACCGACATAGTGAGTGAATAGGCAAGGAAACGGAAAATGAAAATGGGTGGGACAAACAAATCGAATATGGAGGGAGCCTCAGAATGCAGATCAGATAAGACGTGTGGGAGTGGGGCATTGCCTCTTGGTTTTGTAAGAAATGGCGACACTTTGTGCATGTGGAGGCTGTTGCCAATGCAGTGGCTGTATGACTGTCAAGGATAAAAAGTGGGCGATCGTTGCTGTGAGGGGGATGTAGGAGGGATCGTTAATGCTTCATGTTTTGGAAATTAGGTTGAGGAGGTTTGAGTGTTTTCAGATATTGGATTTGTGAGGGTTTATGGCCACGTTAGTAGTTTCTCTGTGGTTCCCATTTCCATGGGTGAAGAAACTTTGAGGGGTTTTTGGTGGGACCGCGTCGCAACCTGATTCGGATTTTCGAAGCCTGCTATTTTGCTTTTAGCAGTTTTTGTCTACACTTTTTCATGGCAGGGACCACCGACAATGTGACCTGGTTCCGATTAGCAAAGTGGGAAGTTTTTGTGGAATCTACAATCCCTGCCGGCCACCTTCATTCGATTGAAAAAATATTAAAAAGATGAAAAATCTCTGGGGAGATTGATACGCTTGGGAGACATTTTACCGACGTCGGTACTGAGACAGACAGGTGGTTTGTGTTTTCCAGGTGTGTGCAGAAGAGACAGGGGACTACAAGAGTGGTAACCATGAAACTGATCTCAACATCATTCCCAAAGGTAAAACTCTCTTGACACCCAACTCCGCCAGCGTGTTTGACAGTTCCTCAAAACCACTGTCTTTGAGTCCCTGTGAGTTGAATCAAAACATGGTGTTTTTCACATCAATGCTGAAACACATTGTTGTAACTACATGAATGAGCTTGTAAGAAGGGTTCTCTTTGTGATATGAGGCCTTCTTATCATTGTCCTAGTTTCTGAGTGAGCCATTGTCAGTTGAAGGCACCGAGGATCAATTTAACCGACCTTTCATTTTTTTCTTCCTGTTACTACCAGGTGCTGTTGACGAAACTGCCAAGAAGGCACCCTTGTGCACCGTCAACTGCTTCCGTGCCGACCCGTAAGTTTCTTCTCTAATCTCTTATATTTGCAATAGTTCGTTCAGGCTTGAACTTGAAAATCAATCCAGTGAAACCTCCATGCATGATTTTAGGGTCCAAATTCTTCTTTACCTTTGAC
Source organism: Polytrichum formosum (assembly GCA_964035585.1). Taxonomy (NCBI): domain Eukaryota; kingdom Viridiplantae; phylum Streptophyta; class Polytrichopsida; order Polytrichales; family Polytrichaceae; genus Polytrichum; species Polytrichum formosum. The sequence continues at coordinate 57,538,520 of OZ037937.1, forward strand.
CACAACACTTGCAAGCTTGGGCCGTGAGCTCAACCTCTATCGTCTTCACCTCTTGCATCTTAAAATGGAATCTCTCCTTCTAGCTGTATACTTCTCCAGACCAACGAGTTCTGACCCACCCTTGGGGAAAAATTATGTGTGTCACACTGGCTTTTCCTGGATTGGTTTTCAAATTTAAGCCCCAACTCACTCGAACTTGCAATATTCTCAGTTTTGATGCCTACCGAGTCCCAGTTCAGTTGGATCTTGAAATTCAATCCCAACAAAGGGAGGAACCAAAGCTCCACCATTATAGGGTCCAGATTCTTTTACCTCGGAACCTTCAACTCTTCCATCTCAAAATGAAGCTAATTTAAAAATTTCTCCTGATTAGCCAGTTCTGACCTTGAAATTGATGTTGTGCAGTGTTTGCGGGTCGGATGGCGTCACATATTGGTGCGGAGTGGCGGAAGCAAAGTGTGCCGAAGTAGAGGTTGCACACGAAGGGTATTGTGATATATGGAACGGAGGTGTGGGCGCCAATCTGGGCTTGCACGCAGCCCAGTCACTGCAATTGGTGCACATGGTGTGGCTTGTGCTCGCAGGGCTACTCATAGTAATTGGTTTGCCTTAGGTAGCCTCCGTCAAAATTCTTTTGCCAAAAAATTTGGTTAGTTTAGTTGTAGAACGCAGCGGGTTGTTTGTGCAACCCCGGAGGTTGACATTCATGGTTAGGTACATGTAGCGATTTTTTTTCTCCTGAAATATGTAAAGGAAAATCCCCAAAGCTTTCAAATCAATCATCATCATCACCAAAATCTACGGCCTCACTTGATTGAATCTTACCACTCTCAAATATATATTATCATTGCTAGGTCAGTTGACCTATGGAAGCAAAATGTAATAGGTAGTAAGTGGAGGAATTGAGTTTTATGGGGTTAACCGCTGCGATAGTGGAGACACAATTGTCCAACGGTAAGCAATGCCTAACTTCTTTGCTATCAAAGCATGATGTCCAAAGTTTGTTTTACTACCTGCCTCCTGTTTGTTCGACTGCTAGCTCCAATTCAGTGCTACAACATGCCCACTTGCCAAGCCTCAAGCAGGGCTTTTATACATGGGAAGCAACTGTGTTATTACTAGTTTTACACCCTGGAAGCATGCTGTTGAGGTAGTCAAATATCTGTGGTTTGTGAGTTTTGTGGGTGAAGTAGATATTATTGGACTCCACTGGTAAGTAATACCGAACTTTCTCTGCTATGAAAGCATCATGCCAAAAATTCATGAAGTTTGTTTCCTGTAGTCGATTCTGAAGTCGCAAGCACAGTGCTTTGGAAGGTACATGGGAAGTGGGAGCGGCTTTAGGGCTTATGAAAAGTTGGGGGTTAGCAATATTCTGGGATCTCACCAGTGGGGCATCACCAGTTGACGTCTTCAGAGCATCTTAAAAAGGGAACTCTTGTATGTACATACATAGACATGCACGTATATCTACTTATATTGATTAACAATGTTTCGAAACACCCCTTTCAAGTTCAAGTTACAAAAGATACTAGATAGGTGAGAACAGAGGTTCTCTCAACTGTGGGGTCAAGCACCAAGAACCGCCCCACTTGCAGCCTAGGACACGCAGTATCTAGATTCGAGTTCTTCTGGTCTCTGGGGAGCTGGAATCCAGGTGACACACCACATTGACATATACTTACATATGTATTACATTTTTCAGACTAGAGGTTCCAGTTTTCTTCCTGGAAGTGGGACCCTTACCTAGCTACTACGCATGTGGTGGGGACCAGAGACAGGCTCCTTCGGCAGGGCGGTTACTTCAGTTTCTGTCAATTGTGGGGAGGCAGGGGTTCCTGACAGGCTGACACGCATTAACTTACGCCTTCTGACAGGTTCTGCAGAATTATTGCAGTTGTGTAAGCTGTTGCTTTCAAACTCCACCCTGCAATTGAGTCCCAGATTGAAGCAACCATTCCAAGATCTCCAGAGTTGAATGATTATATTACTAATCCCCCGAAAGCACCAAACTGGACTGCTGAGGGCATATGGCTAATATTCCATGAGTATAGAACCACATGGCTTTCTTTAGTTGGCAGCCATGGTCTCCAATAAATCCTTCCATGTTCTAGTCTCTGCAGTACACTCATTTGTGGACAATCCAGACTGCCAAGCACATGAGTGAGTCCGGGATAAGCTTAATCTGTACTCAGGTATGAGCATCCCATCTGTACTAAGGGCCACTTCACACTATGGCCGTCCAAGTCGAGAGGCTGTGCGATTGAGTGGCCAAACTTTGTTGAGAGTCCAAAGAAATGAGCTGAAAATAGTCAATAAAATATAGTAATTGGAGCCTTCGGCCAGGCATAGTGTGAAGCCTCCAAAGGCCAAGCCCAAAGTCCAAACCTTTGGCCATGAACCCCCACGGCCTCTCAACTTGGACGGCCATAGTGTGAAGCCTCCAAAGTCCAAACCCAAATGAGCATCCCACTTTATTCCTTGCCCAAAACAACCCCTCCAATCTAACAACCAAGATCTTGTCAATGATTGATTTCTTTATGAAAAAAATCTACGGCCTCTCGACCATAGTTTGGGTTTCCATTCCCGTATGACCCAAACTTCCTTTGAGAGTCCGTCGCCTTCATCAAAAAGTAAGCATTTTAAACTGTGACGGCTTGTGGACTTTGGCCTTAGTGTGAAGGGTCGAGAGGCCGAACTCTTGGTTTCTTGCAATCTAATTGGTGGAAATCGACGGCCTCTCGACCTTCGGCCATAGTGTGAAGCGCCCCTAAGTGTACAATACTATGCGGCCCTATTGTGGACACTTCCAACTCCACGACCAATTTGGCCGTTGGATCAAATCGGCAAATGTTTCATTTGGTGAGCAATTGTGTATTGCAAAGATTGGCATTTCAAGTTTTGGAATCGGAGTGGAGATGCAAAAGTTATGAGAGGTCAATTAGTGAAGGTTCTCTACTTCTCTTTGAACAACTCCATAGCCCTTCCCAATTGTGCTCATAAAATACACGTGTTTAAAGGAGACTGGACTATGTGCTTACAAATTACTAATTGTTCTAGGTATAATACTCAACATTATCATAACCTATATAATCATTCAAGAAGAAAGAGACTGGTCACCTCAATAATGGATAAGATATCCATACAAACTCCAAACATTATGAAGAAAATGGCTATAACCTCAATCAAGATTTGCTAATGATGTCATGATAATCACATGTTCTAATATCTTAGGAGAAGTGGGTTAATTTGATAAAGTAATCATGTAAGGCCCATCTAATTTAGTACATGTGATACCTTTGTGGCATTCAACTGTACTAAGTTATCGTAGTGGAGGGTGGAAATAAAGTTTCGTGACACCTACCAAAGGTTGGAGAGAGGGGATTATCGCATATGAGTGCACCTCTCATCCACCCAACATTATAACTTGTCCCCTATAAGTTTGTTGCCAATTCATCTCAAATGACTTTGAGTAAAGTAATTTAGGGCCTTTAAAGCCAATTCCAATGCCAAATAAACTAAAAAATAATAACATCCGGACTGCATGCTATTCCAGGCCTTTATGTTGGATGAATGAGAGGTACGCTCATATGCGATAATTCCCCCTCTCCCCAAAGGTTACAATGAAAACGTTAAGTACTCTCTAGGACATGTTAATTACATTTAATCTGTAGCCAGATCAACCCTAATCAATTGTTAGTGAGTTTGAATAAGGATGAAGAAGCCACAAACCTATAGGGAGCATGCTTTTACCGCCACCCTTGGTAGGTGTTGTGAACCGAAATCCGGAATGTGGGGTCATGTGCATAGAAAGATTGAAAGTCAAGTGAGACAAAGCGGCATCACCTTGTAAAGAGCGGAAATAGTTATATGACAAGTGTGTGGCGGCAATTGGGTGAATTTGAAGGGGCTCCACATGCACAACGTGTGCCTAGCTTGGTGCGTGGGCCCTTTGGCCTTTCTCCCCTTGGTTGTGGTGTTCACAAGAGCATGTGAACCCAAGCCATTCTTCAATGTATAAGGTGGGCTTTAATTTCATCTTAATAGATATTGGTGTCGTACAACACCAAATGACGTACAAGTTCGTGGACGAATAACTAGGTGACACTATATATTGTACTCTTGAAACTCGAAAACATTTCACTTGGTCTACTGTTATTTAATTGTGTAGCTCCTGCTGCAGGTTCAATTGTGTTCTCAGACACCCTTTGCCTACCTCAAACCCTATTGGCAGGGCGGGTACTCAACAACAATTGGTTGTTTTGTTTTGAGATATATGTCTTAGTAAGTAATCTTTTGTTCACAATAGAAGATATACCTATAATCACTACACCAAATATGATACTTAGTGTTTGGTACACTAAGTACAAATGCATACACTAAATGTCAATAACCATGTGAAAGTAACTAACATTAAATGTAAACTCAAACACTAAATATCAACTATGGTAATATGTGGAAGTTACATGTTTGAGTTTAGTGTTAGTAAGGATATGATAAAAAAAATAACAATGATAAAAGGGAAATTCCAGCTTATCTTCTAGCATATCTTCTAACACTAATTATCAAGGAATTGAAAATTAATGTTGAGCAGGGTAAGGTGGTAACAACACTAAATATAATCGAACACTAAATATCATATTTAGTGTAGTAGAAAAGGGTGACAAATTTGACACCAAAAAGACAGCCAAACGACTACGAAACTTGTCCATTCCACACATGTCGTATGCCTTATGAGTGGGACTAGCTATGGTGTTGGATTGCAGCCGTTCTAGCAAGTCTACAAGTAAGGTCATAGAGGGTAGGGTGCCAAATGGTAATCTTGAGGCCTTGCTGACATGCCCTGGCTTTCATTGGGTGTTGCCTTCATAATGGGACATCGCTCCTCGGGACCTACAATCACTGAGATGGCAAAATAATCTCGGGGTGGACATATGCCTTTTCATCTCACGTAGCTGTAAAAGGAACTCGAGTGATGTGAGAGTGATATGTGCATTTTTTTTTGGTTCCCTTGCAGTTACATGTTGCATGTTTACGTGGGAGAGGTAAATAAACAATGCAAACCTTGACTATTCTTCTCACATACTCCGGCCGGTACAGTATTTTGAAATTTCACATATACCATATGAATATTCAAACTGACTATAAACAAGTGGGATTTGGGCGAACCAACCCATACACTCGTTCCTTGTTGGATGCCTAAACCCTTGCCTCCAAAGGAACCAGTGTACGGGTTGTTTCGCCCCAGCCTACAAGTGGGATACAATCATCAGATGGTGTACACTGGAAATATGTGCTACCTTATCACATGTATGCATGTTGAGAGGTGTATATATTGGGTCATGTGGTGGATGTCAACACATGCTTGAAGGGCGACACTTGCTTGCTCTGGGAGCCTGAAGTCTAATGATTCACACACATCACAATCTATTTTTTCTTTGTGGCCTTTGGTCTTTTTGCGGGCTCCTGTGATTCCAAACACCAGTGTGAATTTATTACATGAAAAAACGGCATTGCTAGTGGCTTATCAGATGTGAATAAATGCAATGCATATCTTCATTCAACAAGAAGGCATGTTGTGTGTGGATTTCAAATTGCGAAAGCTTTCACACAGTTTAGGACAACATGTTTCTTCAGTTTTGATGCTTACTTAGAATTCCTGGTGTTTTTCCGGCATCATCAAAATTATACATGGATATTGCCCAAACATATGTCCATCCTAAGCACGTCCTGCAAAATTTATACTTCCGCATATGTTTTGATACCTGAGCGAATATAATGCCTACACCTCTGTATACACTTTAGCCCATAACTGTGGATGACAAAACCCGACTACCACACATGTCTATCCACCATCCGCATTGAATACTACATTCTCAGTGGAAACTGTGATCACTGCCTTGGATTTGGAGAGATAGTGCTAGCAACTTCAAGTGGAATTTGCGCAACTAACTCCCACAATATCATACACATCATCTATGCAACGTTTGACACTATGTGTCATGAGCTACACATAACGTTCATGGCAAAATTAGAGGAGAGGTAGAGCGTTGTCTTATTGTTGCTTTCAATCCGCACTAGGTGTCGGGCGGTCCATTTCAACGCCACCAGGGGTGGGTGTGAGTCAGTGCCCGGGAAGTTTTTGGGCATAGTCGGTCAAGATCCTAGTGATTCTTTATCCAATCAGTTACATGTTGACATCTTCCAGTTTTGCTTTATTCATTTGAGGCATATTCTGTAGATTCCTCTAAAATGATCGGTAATTCTCCTGAAATCTCAAACTTCAACCGGTTCTTTCTCAAACTCAACCAGTTCATCTGTAACTAACCACCGGTTCTTCCCGAGCAGTGATCTGAGTGATCCATAGCTTCATGTATACACTCCACTGGGTCATTTCCTTCAAGATGCATTATAGGCACATCTTTGTGTGTGCACTCTACGCACTTGTACCATCTGCACGCCCTCTTGACTCAACATTCCTAGTACATCCGCGGTGTCTTTTGATTCAGGTTTCCAGTCATTAAAGTCTGGGATAATAGAGATATCCTCCGCAATTGGCTTCAACCCTATAGATAGTCGTTTACATGTCTGCTTCAAATTATCCCAATCGTTCCAAACAACTGACTATGTGTGGCTGTCAAATGTGGGTGTTCTGCAAAACCCATCTCCCCACTACACTAAATATACCAATTAGTGAGGGTGGTACTAAGGGCCACTTCACACACAAGGCTGAAGGCCCCTGACCATGGCAATGTAAGAGCTCTCATTGGTTGAAAAGGCGGAGACCGTCCAAGTTCACTTCACACTAGGAGGTGAAGGCCTAAAGGCCCAAAGAAAAGTTCGTGGATGAAAAGTCTACATGGAGTCCTACATGGCAGGTTGTGGATAAGGGAGCATGGTCTACCGAAATTTGCGTCAGGCCCACCTCCAAGAGGTGGGTCTGACGAAAATTCCGGGAGACCATGACTTTTTAAATATTTTTTCCAACAGGACAGATTTCAGGGCAGATTTCAGGGAAGATTCCAGAATAGATTCTAGGACAGATTCCAGGACAGCCAACACCACCAAGTAATTCTCTTAAATTGAAATTTTTTTGAGACATATTATATTAAACCAAATCCTCCCCTCGTTTTCCGCCAACAAAATATGCAATGGTCCCACAACATGGTCCATTCTCACTTCACACTATGCTTGAGGGCCCCTGACTACATAAAACGGCTTTCCCAACACCCATGGTACGGCCTTTGGATGAGAGTCAAGGGTCCTCACCATTACAAGGTCATGGCTCTTGGCTCATGTGTGAAGTGGCCCTAATTCAAGTCACACGCACAATCTAGCCAAATCTCAAAGTCACCGAGGGTTGACTTTTTAACCGAGTGACACTAAATTCAGGAATACATGCTCATTCATTGCAGATTTCGAGAAAATTAGTGTGTGCTTGTGATTAGTGAGTGCCACATACTTGTCAGTGAATAGTGCCAAGTCCCGGTACTTTCATTAATGGTGCCAAGTGCTCATACTTTCATGCCAAGTGTCAGTACTTTCAATGAATAGTGCCAAGTGTCGGGATTAACAATGCTTCCTAGATTTTTCGGTAACACTAATTTCATGGCATAAAGGAATTTATTTAGTATCACCCTCACTAATTTCCCACACCCACTACTTAGTATATTTAGTGTAGTGAATGTGTGTGCATGCGCGCAAGCATATAAAACTGTAAAGGCTCACCAATTCAACAAGTATATGTGTGTCACAAATGAACAATTATTGTGATTCACATCAACCTTCAAGGGGGTGGGGTAGGGGTCGTTTCTTCGCTCATCAAAAGCAGGGTTGGCACCATGCAGTTTTTTACAGTTGGGTTTTTCATAGTTTTTTTTAAAAAAACCCAATCATTTGAGGTCCAACAAAATCCGGTTTTATTTGGCTTTATTAAGATTTTTTGCATTAAAACCAAAAATCCAATGCATCAGCCGAAAAAAGTTTGGTTTTTTCCACCCTTGATGATGACTGCTGGTTGAAATACATATGGCAACAACTAGAATAAAACCATGGTTTTATTCTCAGAAATCGGGTTTTTTGCATTGAAACCAAAAACCCAAAGCATCGGCCGGAAAAAGTTGGGTTTTTTCCACCCTTGGTCAAAAGTGGCGACTCCCCGTGGCCCACACCGTCAATATCGATGTGCCAAAGTATGTAGTGAGCGGGCAAGAGCTCTTTTGATCGAAGGCCACCGGCAATGTGTGGCATAGTTCATCTTATTTTCTTCTTTTAGTGTTGGGCCAGTTCAATCGGACGGTAATTAATGCCTTTACTACCGCCCACAACAGTACTTATAACCTTCCACCGTGTCATAATCTGTCGGAAGTTATATCTTGATTCACACATGTTGAAGTATGTGCTGGCACAAGCTACACGAAAAACAAATACCTAAAAAGAAAAAAGAAAAAATAAGAAGGCAGAAAAATAACCGGTCTGCATTCAATAGACAACATAGTCTTGTATTCTTATTACTCTTCTTCCATTTAAGATCGCAATAGTGCATCACTGAAAGACCATCTGATTTTTAACTTGGACTAGTTGATGGTTGCAAGTTTCTGATGTCAAACTTACCACTACAATCTTTCTTGCAGATTATTGTATGGACTGGAAGGATCATTTTGAAAATCTTCATTACCATAATGTTGAAATGGAAAGTGCAGGCATCGAAATCGGAGAAATCCTTCACAGAAGGTGATATTTAAGGCTGACGTTGTCCTACACGCTAGAAAGAGGTTCAGAGTTAAATGTTGCAAGTTGCCTTCACCAATATTATGACAGGCTAAAATGGCATTAGGCTACAGTGTGTATTAAGATTTCAGTGGTAAGTTTGACATCAAAATTTGCAACCAGCACCCAACCCAAGTCAAAAATCGGATGGTCTTTTGGTATTGCACTATTGCGATCTTGAATGGAAGAAGAGTAATTTAAGCATACAAGACTATGCTGTTTATTGAATATATGCAGACATGTTATTTTTCTGCCTTCTCATTTTTTGTTTTTTTAGTATTTGTTTTTCGTGTAGCTTGTGTGGCACTACACCGTTTATGGCATTAAGTGTCACGTGCATAATAGTGTCAGTTACCTTATTTTGAGGTGTATGCTACGTTACACCAATCATCATCAACTTCACCATTAGTGTCACCTCATGACACTTGATAATCTTGGCATGAGTATGTTCAATAATGTTATGAGTGTGTATGCCTATGTTACACAATGGTCTACAAGTTGACTAAAGTGCACACAAATGACACTTGACACTAGTACGCTAAAGAACATCTTCCACTTGCATATTACAAAGTAAACACATGACACTTGCCAATGGTATGCTCAGTAACATCTTCCCTTGGATACTAAAACACTAAACTATCATCTCAAGTATCCCAATGTGCTATCCTAGATATCATAATGTAAATGCTTTCCACTTTAAAAAAAATTACATATGATAACGAATAGTATCATATTGGCAATTAGTGGACGTGACACTTTGAGAACTCTAGGCATCTAGTTTAGGCCCTTCAAAAACAATGTACTTGACACTACGTACATACCGCAAACGGTGTTTACATATCAATGAAAACGCTTTGGGTGTAATTCCCAAAATATCTACCGAACTCAAAAAATGGAATATTTTGTCGAATTTTATGAAAAAATTCCGCCAGGTTTTTTCCAAAAAATAAATTTAAAAGGAAGAAATAGCATCGATTAATGTTATTAGTAAATTACAAATGAGTGTCACATTTACATCCAAGTATCTTCATATATTGGGATTATTCCAATGATCTTGATCGCCACTCTGACTCCTACAATAAAATGAATAAACATACACTGTTACATGTGTTATAGTAGAACATTTGTTTGGATGCGATTATTGATTGAGTTAATTTCTATTTAAAAAAACCAGGTTTATCATAATGAATACATTGTATTATGTAAAAATGGCTCCCATATTTTCCCCTTTTTCATGTACATTTAGTTCCATCTTGAAATGTTTGTGGCAAGTGTAGCCTTAAAGGGCCGCCCAAAAACAGTCGCTGGTGTGGACATAAGTAGCAATTTTAACATTAATTTTGTTTCCTGCGAGAGTTGCCAACTGATGCTTCTGAAGATGCTGGCAGATGAAGTTAATTGTGCCGAAGGCCGGTGGAACTTGGAAGCACCTGCCGGATTCATAATCCAAGAAACAAATCGCAAGTAGTACCTGAACAGATTTCATGTGTAGGGCTGTACAATATTGGAAGTTGTAGACTGCTGCGTGTGTGGGGCTCAATAAAAAAGAGAAGAAAAGACATACATACGAGGAGATGCATGTGTCACCTTGATCAAATTACAAGTAACACAGTTGATCCAAGTGATTAACGGTAAGGGTGTTAAGAAAGCGAAGAGTTCGGAGGCCCGGAGCCCTGCTATCGACGAACCGTCATCTTCGATCCTAAAGCTTATAATATCTGAGTACTTGCCAAAGGTGTTGAACTTTCTTGACTTGTCTCACTAGAATTTGGTTCTTCCTTCTTTCACGCACTCCAAGGATCATGTAACACTGGTGTTCTCCCCCGAGATGGTTTCATGATGTACTACAATATATAATAGATTTTCAATTCATATTCATAGATTTCAAAGCCATCGAGTGAAAGAGCATCAGTGCTAACACTACTAGGATCACGTGTCCATACACTCTCATGCTCAAGTAGACATGAGAGGGATGCGGTGAACAGACATCGCATGTTAGGGTTAAAGACTTTGACGGTTTTTTTCTTTTTCTTTTTCTTTTTCATTTTCATGTGACCATGTCCATGTACTAATACATGTATTATTGACATACAATACAATATGTCACTTGTTAATTTGTGCATAATATTGCAGTGCCCGGGGACCAATGCCAAGGGACCCACCATCTTTGAACATTTTGTGTTTTTGGTGAGGAAACTTATGAGTTTGGTAAAAAAAACCACATGTCACAAACATCATCAAATGAGCTGACACTTAGACCCCAAAACAATTGTCCGCAAGTTATTAGTCATGAAATATGGTATCATGCTCACACATTTTTACATGATTTTATTTCTCTGGCATAATTGTCAACACAGTTAACATTTCATGTTCACAATCGCATAGGAGAAGAAAAAAAATACATTGTTGGCAAATACTACAATACTTACATGATCTCTCAGTGAATTGTGCACAAAAATGTGACACAAGCATACTCTTCAAGCATTGTGCACATTCCAAATAGTGCAACTTCCCCTTGCTCCAAATATTAGAATTCACTGAGTCACGACTCACAACCAAACATTGAGAAAAAAATTGTCCCACTGCCTCATTAAAATTTAGATAAATTAATGAACACCGCAACCCGCATGGTTGTTATTACAATACTTCTTGATCCACTAAATGATCAAATAATTAAAGAGATATCATTGTTCATATCATGATATTCTTGGCCCTAATTTCATGTGGTTTTTGGTTACTCACAAAGACTATTGATGAGCCAAGATTCCCTACATTGAAAATCCATGGTATAGCGAGTCGTGATTACCAGACTATGATCAGTTGCAAGGGAGAGACCACACAATTGCATAAACTACACTAAGTGACCCTCATAATCCACTCCTTAATCTCATCATTCTATAAAATCCACATGAAACAAAGTTTTATCTAGGTTTTGTACCCAAATTTCATTCTAAAGTCATTGGTATCTATCAATTAACATGATAGTGACACTTAGATATAAAATCTGACACTCATTTAGTCTTCCTTGTGTTGCTCTTATCAAATAGAACCCCATCCAAAAGCCTATCTACATCCACCAAGCTTCTCATCCACAAATTTCCGTCCCTTACCACCTCAACACAACACCACACAACCACAAGAACCGCAACCCAGTGTGATGTATAAATGTTGCACACTGCAATATCAGTAATTTCTTGAGGATGCTCACCCTTAATGTTGATGCATGAAAGTGGGACAATTCTCTACCATTTCTTTTAATCGGGCGTTGAGATGTCCTCGTTTTAGATGTGACTCTAAAATCTTGTCAACTATAACAACACAAATTCTCTCAAACCGAAATTAAACTTGTCAATTCACATGCGGATACCCACAATTTGTTGACATTTTTGGTCATAATTATAGTGACTATAGAGGATATCGCATTTTTTGCATGTTTTTATTGTAATTGTGATCAGGCTCCATAACAATAATACGACACGTTATAGAAATAGTGGATTTTCTCACTTTTTTTGGGTGTCCATGGTCACCATGACCAAAAAATGAGTAAATTTGGACTCCACTTTTGGGTTTAAATGTAATATTTTCTACATTTTGTAGTGACATAGAACCCCAAGTGACATCATCCAATAGTTTGGCCTCGTGATCCTTGTAGTGTAAGACCATGTAATTCCCATAGTGACCATTTAGACCACTTTGGACCTTCATTTCCAACAATATCATTTGTCAAATGGTTGCTTCAATCAATGTTTTGTACCCAACACTCATTCCATAGGCTAGGTTCAGTAGGTAGGGGATTGTAGGCGTGCAACGTTGCTAGTAGAAAAAGGGGTTCTTTTCAATAGGGCTCACTTGTTTGACATGTTTCATTGCTTCTTGAACAAGTAAGGCCAACAAGCTCAATTTCACATCGGTCATAAGACCAAAGTTTCTTTCTTCTTTCTTCTTCTTTTATGTTTCATTGAACCCATAAAAAATACCACTTTATGTCAAATGTGTGTCAAAATGACCATTTTGAAGCAAACTATTATATGTCTCACAAGACTTAAATGACTGTCAAATGGGCCGTGTCAAAAAGACCCATTTTTCCTACTAGTTCAAAACATTCAGCTTTCAAAACCCGACAGTCTAGATTCAGATCAAATACTGCGATGAAATTGGTGAAGGTACACCTCACTATTTGCATATGCAATATCAATGAATGCCATAAAAGTGGGTATGCACGGGAAAACAAAGATATTCCACAAGAATGTGCAAAATGGAAGGCTCCAAGAATTGTATGTAACTTGGAGGGATCCTACACCCATTGCATTCCAAAACACTGAAATGGATGGGCAAATGGATTTGAAACAAAATGAAAACACAGAATGGCATACCCAAGAGACATCAGTTTCCATGCGATATAATAAAAAATGCTTCAGTGGTGGGGATTTTTATGAGGCACTGATCCTGTTTTACAACAGTCCGTGTTGTGATTTAGACAATTCACACGTGTTTGCCATCTATACAAGTCGCCCCCTACTGGACATCGATTTTTGACACCTTGTAATCAAGAGGCATTTAACGATGATTGCTTCTTTACAGCACGGGATTGCACTGGAAATTGCAACTTATGACGAGTTCCAAACCCTAAAAACCACAAGACCTTCAACATGCCAATAACTTTGACTACAACTTCACTTCTAGACCTTGTAACCATGAGAAATTTTAGGATACAACATGGGGTTGCACATGAATGCTGCAACTAGCACCTAACTCTATAGACAAAGAAATACGCTGAAAGTTGCAACATACATTAAACCCTAAACATCTGATAATGCAACAACATCGACAATATTTTTCTTAATATTCCTCCAACTCGATTTGCAACCAATTTATGAATCTAGTGGGTAGTGACGAGACCGTGCTTGCAGCTAACCATATATATTGTAAAGGTGCAAGTCTCTCAGACAGTTGTCAGCTTCATGTTTTGAGAAAACATTTCAAAATCCTCATTGTAGAATTAGTGCATGCATGCCCTTATTACAGTCGTGCACTTTTAAAATCTCACCACTTTGGTAATGCAGGAATGTTGATGGGTTTCAATGTTTTATGTGCCATGAGCACTGGTGAGCCCAATTGTTAGGGTTGTGGAAAGAAGTTGCTTTAGATTTTCATCAAGTAGTGTCTCTGCAGATCTCTTGCTTTAAAACATGGGTTGATGTACGCAAGTCCAAGGCCATTGATTGAAGGAAAGAACTGGTTTGAGCATATTCACTATGAAGTATGGAAATGCTGGCTGAACTACCTATACCACTAGATATTAGGGTCTTGGTATTGTTTCAAGACGTTCAAGCTTTTCGTCATCAGGCAGAGCATTTTCCTGTGGAGTTCCTGACTGGAATTGCTTTCGATACAGCTGCTGTTTGTTACAGATATATGGACCACAAATACCTTCCACAGATGGTACAAGTTGCACTTATTGTTTAGGAGAATATATTATTTGGGTTGGATGAGTCTCAGTTGGCTTCCTTTCCTTAGTATGGCGGCAGATTTTAGTGTTTAAACATGTGCCTTTTGAATATGCGATGCAATTCCAATTCTTCTAATAGATTGTCCTAACCTGCAGCAGATCTGGTAGGAAGTAGAAACTCGTGTGTGATTTCTCTCCAGAAATATTGATGTTGTAGTACATCATACTGATGTTGTAGTACCACACCTGTCATGCCCCCGATCCAATCTCTTCTGCAATGACTGACATAGATAATTAATTACCTTGGAAAGTTGTTGTAGCACCTTTAGGAAATGGACGCCTTTTGCAATATAGCCCGCACCAAGATTGTTTTTCCAATACAAATAAATCATGTTGGCTCTTGTTCTGATGCTAAAGTCCAATATAAAGTAGACTCAAAAGATTAATTAGTCATTCTTGGTGGGAGTTGTCAGTTGAAGTAAACTACAGGCAGCAATTAGATTGTGCGAAACCTGAAAAGGTCCCTCGGTTACTCTTTCTTCCATAGTCCTTTGCAAGCACCTAATTTTTGTGGATGTTATAAACATTCTTTTCGAGGAATGTGAAGTGTGCCTTTTATACAATAATCCGAAAGACGATCCCTATCCAGATTTTGTGGGTGTCATGATGTGATTGGCATGGATGTCATCGAAAGACGCTTTGGGTGGTTTCAACTTGGATATTTGCCTTGGTATCAAATTGCAATTTTTCGGTAGACAAAAATATACCTGTATATCTTGCAATTTGCTTCTATGTTTCTAGTGAAGGTGGCCATCATTTCATTTCCATTTGAAATTGACATGGGTGTAACTGGCCATTCGTCAATGGAAGTACTTCAGTTACACTTGTGCAGCTTGTACAGTGAATGCTTGAGCTTGCTATACCTATTATGAAATGAAAGAAGGAAATCATGCATTGATCACATCATATTGCTGTATGCACAGAATGCATAGACCATAAATCTGACTTCTAATCACTACATCAAAAATGGCTTCAAATTCTTTACATGCACCACTTGCATCTGAGCTCAATATTCTACGGATCTACAAATTGCATTTGGACAATCAACCGCACAATGATATTAAGAGAGCTATTGGGAAATTTTGGAGACTCCAGAAAGTATACAGGATTAAGGGATCGCTGATGTGCTGGGAAAAAATACACATCTCCTGCTTGAATTGGTATATGCCATCTCGGTTTCAACAGTTTCATTGCTGGCATCAATAAAATCCATGTAATATTCAAGTGCCGGATGAACACCTCGTTTTTGTCCAATAATTTGATCCCAATCCTAGAAACTCGGGCAGAGAATCAACCATACTCATTAAATACGTAAAAAACAGTGATATATTCACATAAACATTTGCACAAAATTTTGGTTGTGGTGCATCTGCTACTCTATACATTGTGAGTATAGCTCCGAATCACTTCTTGGCTTGGAGCTCAAGCACCTTCTTCCAGGCAGGACGAGAAGAGATGTCCTCCCACCACGCGTTCACATGCTTCCTGGAGGTCACGCCTTCGCCTTTCTTGGCCACATTAACTAGATAATTTGTGTATGGCAAGTGTGACAGATCGGCAATACTGAAGAAATCCCCTGCCAAGTACTTGTTCTTCGATAAATGCTCCTCGTACACGTCCAACACCTTCTCAAGCTTGGCCAATTGCTCTTCCACAACCTTCTCGTCGGTGGTCAGTCCCCTATACTTGTTAAACACCACCTGCGCGACGATGCTGGATACTGCGGGGTTGTAGTTCTGGGACTCCACCTCCAACCATTGGTTCACGAGAGCCCTGTCCTTGAGAGTCTCGCCGAGCAAGGGGGTGCCCTGATTCTCAAATTTCTCCGATATATATCTGGCGATGGCACGAGACTCTGCGTGTATCAAATTCATACAGGGAAATCGAATTAGGAAGGCACCAAGAACTTGTTCGAGTAGTGAACTAGCTTATAAGTTGCACGAAGCATCCATGCAAGATTCTTGACGACGCAGCGAGACAGATTTATCAATCTGACATATTATTTTCGTTTCAAATGAAATTGACATGTATCCTAGAGATTTTGCACAAAATGTTACATTAGACCGGGGCCAGAGTTTCTCACCAAAGATATTGAAATCGCCATCCTGCAGCACTGGGATCACTCCGAAAGGCTACAACACACAAGACAGAGGGAGTTCGTCAGACCGGCCGATGAAGTACAGAAGTAACTCCTCCTTGGGAGGCAATCAACAAGCAGGCCGTATAATGACGATGGCCCAAGATGTAATGAAGGTGCTCTAAATTAGTTGCATAGAGGCCCTGAAGTTCATCACCTCTGTCCTAATAGCTAAGATTATGGTAGATATGCCAGTTTCAATAGTGTACCATCTAATACCATCCTATATATTAGACAACGGTGATGCACGCAACACAAGAAGAAAAAAACTCTCCCGATTGACCTCTTCAGAAAAAAACCCTCAAAGATTAAAGACAAATAATGTTAATTAGCCAAGAAACCCACACCTGCAGCTTCAGGTACTCGGCCTTCTTGTGTTCCCCAGATGCAAGGTCCACGGGCTTAATCTTGAAGTCCTCCACGTGCTTCTCGAACAGAGTGGCCAACACTCGGGAAGTGCAAGTGGACCCGGCGATACCCACAACCGTCAAACCCATGGCTACAGATCACAACAGATTACTGACAAACAACCCCACCCGCAAGCGATCGATGCCCAGAGGATTCAAATGAGACTGAAGTAAGGAAATGGAATTGTATATCTGTCCCTTTCTGGTGATAGTGCAATAGTCACAAGGCGAGAGGGAGCAGTGGGATCGAGTAGATTGGAGATAGGACAATCCGAGGAGTCCTTTATATGCAATGCAGGATGGGAAGACTGTTTATCGTGGGGCCGATGAGGGTGGTGACGAGTGGCATCGAGTTAAGCTGAGGAAACTTCGCCTGCTGCTGTCGGAGAGCACAACACTGTTACCGAGATTGGTCTCCGCGCATTTTGTCAAAAGAAGGCTCTAGAAGGAACCGAATCTACGCTTTGTCTAGATATTGGACGCTTCAATCTACCATACTGAGGAAGCTGCAGGGGCTCCAGATCAAGGCAACAGTGCCGCTGAAGTTGGTGAAAACTACAGTGGTGCCCGGGAACTTTTTGGGCATACAGTCTACCCTCTATAAATGTTAACCCTCGGGAGTGGATCAAAGTTAGCATTTATAGAGGTGTTAACAGTTAACAATTATAAAATTACTTTTTTGAGCAATATACAAATCTTAACATTTATAAATATAAGCAATTGTGAAGAGTCCTTGTGAGAGAATACCATTCATAAAATTGCAAACCCAATCAAAACTTTATTCAATATCAAGTTTACAAATCACGGGTGAAGTATGAATCAATGGTTCTTTGGTGAGATTCATCTGCATGCACAACTTGCAAATATTTCTCAATCTGCACCAACAAACCCACATACTTGGACACATCACATGAACGTGATTCCATGTACCTTCTAATGGTACCAAAACGAGCCACTCGGGGCTGAGGCCCCACCGTTGGTGGGAGGAGGAGGGCCCCGTAGGGGAGGCGGGGTCGGTATACCGCGGGCCCATGATCGATATATTGTAAATACATCATTTACACTACACTACCACAAAATAAAGAACGGGAGCTTCAGAAAAGGCAATGTTAGAATTCAACCTAGTTCGAATATTTACGTACTGTAACTTTGCGATCGCTGTAGGTGCATTGGCGTGAAACAGAAATTGTGGAGAATGAGTATTTTGAAGTAGAAAAAAGGAAAAGTTGGTGATATAGAAGTTGGTAGGCAGACTACCTTTGCGAAAGGAGGGCACTAACCCTATAGTGCGATTTGGTTCAACTACGTAAATTATTTGTATCTTTTTAAACAGCTGATGGGGATTGTAGGCATGAAGTGTAACTGTTTGTTCCAACAAAAGTTGGTAAGGTGGTGGTGACTCGATTTGGGCGAACCAACCTATATATTGATTCCTTGTTGGATGCCTAAACCCTTGCCTCCAAATATTGACTCCCACCACAGTTTATATAAACATTATTTTGAAGATCTAAATAACCATTTGCAACCAACACACAGTTTGAGTCAAAACATGACAACATTTCGAAGTCAAACATTTGAGTATGTCATTATCTAGTTACAGGTAGTGTAAAGGGGAACTATACATACACCTGTATACATTCCACTCGAACAATGTTGAACCAATTCTGCAATCCCAAACAGTCAGATCACTGCAGATTCACTTTGGAATTGATAATAAAACAACTGGCATCATATCTTAGGTTTGAAAATCCATGGATCACCTTTATGTGGTTAATAAACGCTTAACATGCACACTAAGCTCCCACATCTGATCCCAACATTGGCGGTCTTGGAAACAATGATGTGTTCCGAAATTTGAAATTTGATGGACGATGTTGAGTGAACATTACACTTGTTCATTCGAGCACATCTCACCATAAGAATATTGATCAATTTTGGATGAGATAAATTATTGTTAACTACCGAACCTAGAATCATGCAACTCTCGTTCCACGGGCCCTCAAAATATAATAGTGGGATGTTCAAAAAACTGCACAAGGGGACTCAAATTCAAACTGAACTCCCAACATCCCATTGTTATATTTTGAGGGCCCACGTCACTGAGTAATGTTATGATCTCGTCATAACACGTGTCTCTTTGGAGTCCATTCTTGACTTCAAGCCTTGCCATATACAACTCAATTATAGGTGTCCGATTAGGAAGATTCAAAGTCTAGTGAACACATCATACCTTAGATGCACGCAGAGTCAATGCAAGCTGCACTTGTGAATCGAGTACTTGACAAGATCTTTGTGTTTTTTATGAGCTCCGGATTCATGGAAACTCTTGACCGCACTTTTGTTATTTCTCTCTCTCTCTGACTTTCCCTCTCCTTTTGATTCAGATATTTGTTGTTGATGAAACCTAGATACTATTAGTCTTGTGAGTGCAAAAAGCATCATCTACTCACTTGCAATTTCCCTCTTTATCTTCCGCAAGATTAGACTCGTCACATCAATTTTCCTCAACATCCCCCCTTGTCCTCCTCTTTTCTATTTCCCTTCTCTCATTCCATCATATTTATTCATCAACAATTGTCGACTAGCGCATATACCCCTAGCCTTGCAACAAAACCACGAACCCACTCCTACCGGTCCAACATCTGCTCGCCCATTTCTTGGCCCGTGTTAGATCCTTCCACACATGGCTCACATAGCAAAAAAATCACACGTGTTCGAGTCCAACTTGATGATCACACGTCTTACTTGCCGATGGCATATTGTGCCTTATGTGGTTCCCTTATGTGATCATTTTGTCTAGCTTGACTAGCTACACTAAATATGATATTTAGTATCATATGGTTTTTAATGTCACTATGGTAATTTTTTGGATGACACTTCTTATGAATAAGTGGAGAAATACTGTCATGGATGATGCATGAGCACAACACAGATCCGTATACAACCTGGCCACAATTTGTGGAACCGTGATCATAAATTCTTAGTTTTTTTTCTTCACAAAATCTGCCGGTTACTCATATAATGAGAAACATGTTGAAAATTGGCTCCCACATCAGTTAAATATTTCACCTCTATTTAAGATCATGTCAAATTGTGTGTGGCCACTCAGCTAACCCTTTAGGGCCCATAAAGATGAATTTTGAGGTAACGGCTACTATGTCGTTCACCATTTTTTGGATCGTATGGTTTGATTTGAGACGAGTGAATTTGGAAGCTGATAATCGAGCCACTTGATCCGGAATATTGGGTTCGTTCTCTCCTGCCATGATCTGTGATTGAACGATTGCGTCGCAATAACTGCCTCTAGATCTCCCTCCTCTTTCCCAAAGCCTTCTTGTCGTCTTGTAATTGCTCTCTACAAAATACTTCCCGATTTGAGGTCAGTGAAATTTCAAGATTTCCCGAAATCGGCCAACGAATGATTTGTAAACGACTCCTCTTGAGGTTGTGAAAATCTTAAAGCCTGCTGGCATGGCTGTTTTCAAGAATAGAATTTAAGCCTTTTCTACGCGCTTTTGTTTTGAAAAACGGAGATTACTTGTCAATGCTCGATATTCCGTGGGCACAAATCTGTCGCTTTGCCACAACCGCAGAGACTTGCTAACTACTACTTGCCTGAAATCTCCCATAATTGCACCAACTAGCAGGCTGAACACAAAAACTTAATAATCTGGAGATGTTAGCTAGTTTATCAAATTGATGTAACAGATGATGACTTTGTTTTTTATAACGGACACATATTTAGGTGCTATACACCTATACATCACTTCAAAATTCCGTGCCTCGCTGCATTCCATGCTCGGGGAGATCACTCCATTGTAGAGTTGAACAACCACGTGCGATCATTTTAGATGTAAAAAATGTAAAAAATGTAAAAATCATCACCAAAATGGGTCACAATTTTATCAATTTTTTTTCATGAGTAGATATAAATGGTACATGTTACATAGTAAAAAATGGTGACTAAATTTGATGATTTGTTTTTTTAATAAAACATACCGTTTCTAACTAGAATGACGCAGAATTGAACTAAAAAAATTGCTACAATTAATGAATATGACTAAAAATTTCAAAAAAATATACAAAAGATACCATCAATGGTTGTGTATATGTAGAAAAAATATCGTAAAATTTAAAATTATTTATGACATGTAATATAGGGGTAGCAAACTTTGTTCGCACGTGGTGTTCAACTCTACAATGGAGTGATCTCCCCGAGATTCCATGAAGTCCGTCACCCCATCTTCTTGAATTCGAAAATTGGGTAGCAGATGTTGCTTCTAAAAGAAGAGGCTTACTTTGCTTCCAACACCTTCAAAGAAGAAATAGAGATGACTGGACGATGTTGTCTGTCCACACATGGCGTCGATTATGTTGTTGCTTCATCTTCGAGTTGGTGTAATTAGGGTTTAATTCTATATGTAATCCCAAAACATGCATCATGAGAATCTAAGTAGAGGGACCAGTACTACGAAACGGGCAGATCTGACCACTAGTTACAGATG
Source organism: Polytrichum formosum (assembly GCA_964035585.1). NCBI lineage: Eukaryota > Viridiplantae > Streptophyta > Polytrichopsida > Polytrichales > Polytrichaceae > Polytrichum > Polytrichum formosum. Next base: position 57,559,847 of record OZ037937.1, read on the forward strand.
AGTTGGTTGAGTTTGAGAAATTGAACGACTGCACTACAAGAATCACAGGTCATTAGCCCTAGTTTTCAGCCACTCGAAGTAGATTTTAGGTATCTTTGTAGTGCGTTGAAGTTCAAGACTTTAGGCAAATCGCCAATCATTTCAGAGAAATCTAAAGTTAAATGAATAAAGGAATAGCAGAAAAATTTATCAACATGTAAGCGGTGGGACTTGGAAACACTTGGATCTTGACCAATTGTGCCCAAAATCTCCCAGACCACTGGACCCTGATACTTCCAAATTTGTTGCTCGCGAAACTCTAGATAAGGAACTCATGACTCTGGGGGGGCTTAATTTTCATCACTAAACTTAAACTCTAAACCTGACACATTTCACAGGGATTGGATTTCGCAGCAAACAATAATAATGTACCTCCTCCATGAATTACGACCGACCATTACAACAATGTCGCTCAAACCCTTCGTCTGCTACTGATTTGGTTTCCTGTCACGAGTTGGATGGAAATTTTAGCCAGAACACACAATCCACCTCCCCCCCAAAAAAACCATTGATATCAGTACCAGCTCTTGCCCTGCAACCCAATGGAGTTGTGCTGCTAGCTTGTACTTCAAATTTTGTGGCCCCCGGATGTTGATACACAACTAACCCTAACCCTAACCCTCTGGGGCGACGTGGCCGCCTCAGAGGGCGGCATTTCGGGAAAGGCCTATAGGCCCTCCTCCTCGACTAGATTGCAAGTCACTATAAGATGGAATGGGTTCCACCTCACACTCCTCTCCCTCACAATCATCATCTACGACATTAGAAGTCCCACCAATAGAGCCTAAAACATCCCATACATCCTCTTCGGTGACCTCATATGGATTGTTCAAATCAAAGTCTAATTCGTATTGCACATACTCTTGTGCCTCCATTCTTGAACTTCCATCACTAGAACTATTAGTAGCCAAACTTAGTCTTTCCAAAAGACTAGTTAACTCTTGCAATTCCACTTGAGGATTTCGAATGGAAACTCCATTCAAATCAGGTAGTAGGAGCATACCGGTATGTCTCCAACAATGATAAATCACATTAGATGTGACTTTCAACCAGTGTGTTCAAGTAGAGGAGTTGAGAAGGATGGCTCTCTTGGTAGCCCAGAGGTCGGGAGGCTGCAGGAGGTAAGGGAGGAGGGAGGGAGGGTTGAAGCAGCGGGCATCTGGTGCTCCCCGAACCTCTCCCCCCATTCCACCCACCTCTTCGGTATCTGAAAGGCCACCCAACGGCCACCTGAAACAACTCGCTCACTGAACATAAAAACCCCAAAGGCCAAAGCAAGCATCACCGTCGTAGCTGCCCACCGAAGCCATCACACACTGAAGCTGCTACACGATCGAAGACACACCAAGCCCATGCCGAAGCCTGCACCCCGGAGCCGATTTACACCAAAGCCTACATTCTGGATCCGATCTACACCGAAGTCCACACTCCGGAGCCGATCTACACCAAAGTTGAGGACTGCACCCACAACCCAGATACGCACTGAAGGTGAAGACTGCATCCCAGCAGCCCACACCCCGACGTCGCAACCAAAGAACGTCGCAACCAAAGAAGCCAGGCGAAGCGAACTGTCTCTACACTTGCAACAGCCGAAAAACACATCCGCGACGAAGGAGAAGCCACAGAACAGATCACGAAACGGAGATGTTGTACTAACCTTAGGAGTGATTGAGGATATCTTGATACGACTTAGAGATATAATCTTGGGTTTACAGAAAAAACACTTATTTTGGGTTCAGAGAGAAAGATTTAGAGCTTAGTGAGAACCAGATTTTGTGAGGATTCAGATCACCCCTAGTGAGAATCAGAAGCATCCGCCCAGCATACTAGCTTTGTGTAGATCGCATTGAGAAGGAGGAACCCCCAACTCAAATCTAGAAAAGTAGAAGCAAAATCAGAAGGTAGAATTCCCTCCCGCTTACTTGCGACCTGGTTCACCCGCGACTTGCTAGTTGCGACCTACTGGTTGAGACCTGCGACCCACCTGCCTGAGCCGTCCTGAGAGCTCCCTGCTACCGACTGCCTGCTGCGACCTACTGGAGCGACCTACCCACGAAGTACCTGCCGACTGCGACCTGCCTGCTCCGACTCACCGAAGACGTACCTGCCAGTTGCGACCTGCTGCTAAACTGGTCGCCGCTACCAGTACCCGAGGAATTTTTTGGGCATAGTCGGTCAAGATCCCTGTGATTCTAAACCAAACCGAGGAGCATCAAAGACATCCAGAAGTAAGCTGCTGAAGAACAGCAAAAGAGAAGTTCCCACGACAAACCCTGCAGCAACCAAGAGGCTGACTGTCTGAAGGAGCGCTGGAGTATTGTTGGCTACCGGAGTGCCGCTGGTAGCTGATTGGAGGGTGTTGGTTGCTGGAGTGCTGCTTGAACGACCATTGGTGCCCACGACCAAGTGGACGTAACATCCAGGTAAAAACCCCAGCATCTCTCTCCTTGCAGTAGCTAGATAGCTAGTCACCTAGCTTGCACACACATAAATAACCAAATAGGCACATAGCATTTGTGATTTTCTAAAGAAGAATTAGCAAAAAAGAATTAGTTTTAACTAGGTAGAATGAAGGTTGCCTATGCAACCCATATTCTTGTGTTATGGCTCATTGCCTCTCTATATTGGAAATACTCTCACTGTGCAAACTCACACACATCACATGATTGGAGTCCGAATTATTGTCTTACAAACATAAACAAAACAAGGAAAATAATGTATAGAGATATGTGTTTTCACACCCTCTCACACTCTTTTGGACTTATGCATAAAAATAAAGTTAATAAACTAAGAACATTAGTAAAAGATAGGGAAAAAAGTAGACACATTAATCATATCTTCTTCCTAGTAACATCTCCCCTTCAAGCCCCACTTGCTCATAAGTGGAATGGGGATTTGTCTAGGAAAAAAAGAAGAACTCCAACAAACACAAAAAATAACATTCAAATATTCCTCTCTTGCAGAATGGCCTACTCACGAAACCTGGACAAGAGCTTTGATGGTGTTAAAGACATGGAAACCTCACAATCAAAAAAAGAACATCTAACTTTGCATGCCTAACCATAGTAGAAAAAAATAAAAATAGAAACAACACGTCAAAAACAAACACACACCTATGGCTTGGATTCAAGGCTCTTAAGGCCTTGAATGCAAGCAAAGGACTTGATGAAGTAGCCCACAAAAGTGTGAGTGAACTTGTGAAAATGGGAATGAGTGACAAAGAAGCCTTAGAATGTCAGGACTGTGTACCATCTTATTCATACGTCCCCAGGGTTGTCTATCCCGCCGTTGTGACGGTGTCGTGTCGTGACGGACCCCTCCGTCACGACACAATAGGGTCCACGTAGGGTCAACATAGGGGGAGCCGACTAGGGTGGGTAAAATACTTACCTTCTTGCCAAGGTGGCGTCCTATGTGGCAGAAAACGTCGACGTGGATGTGCATATTTCCCCTGCCACGTAGACCATTTTGCCATTGTGTTTATCATTGTGTTAAAATCAAAGTAATAAAATATTACTAAGGAGGGTGTGGGGCGGACGGGGGCGGACGGGGAAGGGGGGTGGTGCGGACGGGGAAGGGGGGTGGAGCGGACGGACGGGGGGGTGGTGCGGACGGTGGATGGGGGTGGAGCGGACGGACGGGGGTGTGGAGCGGACGGACGGGGGTGTGGAGCGGACGGGGGAGGGGGGGGTGGGGCGGACGGACGGGGGTGGAGCGGACGGGAGAGGGGGGGGTGGGGCGGACGGAGGAGGGGAGGGGCGGACGGAGGAGGGGGATGGAGCGGACGGGGGAGGGGGGTGGAGCGGACGGGAGAGGGGGGGGTGGGGCGGACGGACGGGGGTGGAGCGGACGGACGGGGGGGTGGAGCGGACGGGGGAGGGGGGGTGGGGCGGACGGACGGGGGTGGAGCGGACGGGAGAGGGGGGGGGGTGGGGCGTCCCACCCGTCCCACCCGTCCGCCCCGCGTTCCCTCCCGTCCGCTACCCTCCGTCCGACACACGTTCCCCACCGTCCGCTCCTCGTTCCCTCCCGTCCGCCCCACGTTCCTCTCCCGTCCGCACGCATTCCCTCACGTCCGCTCCACGTTCCCTCCGTCCGCCACACGTTCCCCGTCGTCCGTACCCCGTTCCCATCCTGTCCGCACCCGTTCCCTCCCGTCCGCCCCGCGTTCCCCCCGTCCGCCCCGCGTTCCCCCCGTCCGCCCCGCGTTCCCCCCGTCCGCTCGGAGTTCCCCTACGTCCGCTCCGCGTTCCCTCCCGTCCGCTTTCCGATCCCTTCCGTCCGCCCGCGTTCCCTATCGAGTTCCCTTCACGTCCGCTCCACGTTCCCTCCGTCCGCCCGTTCCCCTCCCGTCCGCGCCTCGTTCCCTCCCGTCCGCCCGAGTTCCCTATCGCGTTCCCCACCCGTCTGCTCCTCGTTCCCTCCGTCCGCCCCCACGTTCCCTCCGTCCGCCCCCTAGTTCCCGCCCGTCCGCCCCTAGTTCCCACGTTCCCCATACGTCGTTTTCGTACCCTAAACCCTAATTCCGACCGGGATCCCATAATGATTGGGCTCCTCGTTGCCTATATAAAGCCGTGAGGCTTTAGTTCCTACCACTTTCCTCTCCTCCCACCACATAGGGACCCGAGACCTTGTTGCGTCCCAAAGGACAGCATCACCGCGCGGGTCTCAAGGGGTTTGGGAGGGCAGGGCAAATTGTGGGGGAACCCTCGCAAATTTTTTTTCAGATTCACTCGCTCCCGTGATTTTTATCACGAGAGATTTTCACACTCACTTATTCACGTGATTTTTATCACGACTCATTTTCAGATTCACTCACTCACGTGATTTTTATCACGATGGAGGGGGAGGGCATTGCTCCTTACGAGAACGAGGATTTGAGGGTGCACCGTGCTTGGCTCGTAGGCAATGCATCGGCGAATACTGCCGAGGGTACGGGAAGCGATCCTGGAAATGGAAGTACTGCAGCACGTCCACCACGTCCAAATCCCTTTCAGTTTGACGAAGAGTTCTTGGCTGTTGGTCATTCGGGAGGCAACCAAACACGGGGAAGCCGTGGAACACGTGGGAGTCGGGGAAACAGTGGACATAGAGGGAGAACTGGAAGGGGACCAAGCTCAGGCAGTTCCACAGAAATACATGCACCGGCTCGTTCGGAGAACGTGCCACCACAATCTCCGACACGGCGGACATCAAGACCGGAGAGCCCTGCACGTGATGTACCTCAGGGTTCGGAGCAGACTGAAAGACGGGGATTAAAACGCCCAGCAGTTTCGGAAGGGACGGAGGACGGGTCCGCGGCATCGGGTTCGCAATCAAAGAAAAGGAAACATAGAGGCAAACGCGACCCGCGGACCGATGAGGCTCGAAATCATTGCAGGATCGTGTTGTTGGATTGGTTTAGAAGTAACAGCATGGTTTATTTGGAGAAAAAATACCTCAATGATGGTACAAAGGGTTTAGAGTTGGCGAGGAACGAGTTGATGCTTATTCTCACGGAAGCCACGTCTGGACCGGAGTTTGAGGAAGCTAGGGGCATGAGCGATTGGAACACATGGATTGAAAAACAAGCTGTGGAAGCAATCTACAATCCAACGATGTCATATGAGGCTATGCATCCTGGAGAGGGAAGTAGTGGTGGGAGGAGGTCCGAGCTGTACATTAAGCTAGAGAATTGGAAAAGAGGCGTAATAGCAGCAAAAGGCACATCCGCCCGCAACCTTCCCGTTTTTATTGACAGGCAGCTGGCAGACAACATTGCCACTCAGGGCCGGCAGGGTGTCATATGGTTGCCTAGGAATGTGGAGATCAAACCCTTGGATAGGGAAATCTTCCAAGGGACCTTCGGAGTGGTGCGGAGAGTCACAATTCATGGAGCATCATTCATCCTAACTGGATAGAGTGGGCTGGGAAGACCATGAAGGCCACGAATAGTCTGGAGAACCGAAAGGAGCGTTCGGTTGAAGCATTGGCATGCCCAGTAGATCATCCTGGGATAATCAAGCTACAATACCTCCACCCGAAAACATACGAATCCTATTCGATGTGGTGGAATGCAGGCTCCTTGAAGAACATGAGGGTCTATGACCACCAAGTTCCGGAAACCCACGAGCGCACAATCCTTCACATGCCTGGGGCAGACTTTGAAGCACGGAAACGGTTGGTTGTATATCGAAGGCATCGAGCTTATTTGGCATGGGCTCTAATGTGCATTGTGGATGTAGTGCACAAGCATGACGTGTTGCACAATGACCTTAATCCCAACAATGTCATGCTGCATTTCCCACAAGACCGTGAGAACACGGTTTTCATTGGTGTGTGTGATTGGGGGATGGCATCATGGGGAGATGAAGACGCACCCTCCAACTATGGAAAAGAATCAGTGGATGAGATGAACAAGCACCGCATAAAATACAACTGTGCTGGTCCAGAATTATTCCATGTACGAGGGCAGCGTGGAACATCTACCTCTCCGGTGAGGATGGCTCGGAAACATAGGCACACGTTTCTCTCGGAGTCCTTCTCAGTGGGTGCTTTGGCAAAGAAGATTTATGCCAGGGATTCGACTTCCTCGTTGTTTCAGCTAAACAGTGATCCAAATGGCTTGAAGATGCGGTTTGAGATAGCATTGGATGCATTGACGAAGCCCAATCCAGCGGAAAGGTCAACCATCACACACGTAGTGAACATGTTGAAGTCGCCTCCATACAACATGGTTAACCCGACAATGTGCTTCCGTGACACTGCAAAATAGTTTTTTTTTGTTTTCTTTGCAGCAATTTTGGATCATACCAATTTTGTAACCGTTGGAGATGTAAATAAAGCCATCATTTTTTCATACACAACTTGTATATTGTATGAGATTTATGGATCTTAGTGCAATGTTCATACTCCATGAGGATTTTTGCTTCATAATCGAGAAGAAGTCTATGGGAGACTAACCAAGGTTCTCGCCTCTCATGAGGCCACATCATTCTTTCACATCGTTGTTATCACATCCATGTGCTAAGTTCAAGTTAACTATAGTTGTTCGTGATATGTCTTGCCAAAATGCAATTACCTATATTTATTCTAATTTTGGTATGCCACAAAATGTAGTCAACTATAGTTATATCTAGTTAACTAAAGTTGAGCACAATGTTGCAATAGTTATATCGGTTGTACACGTGATCCTAAACATCTCTAAATGTTCTTTCTTGTACTCCACACATATTGCACACATACTTCACAATTGCTTATATTTATATTTATATAATTCACAATCACTTTTTTTTGGAAGTTTGGACATAGTCTCGGTTTTTTGGCTCTCAAAAATTCATATGAAGTCCAAAAAATGAGTTCTTGGTATCCATGGATAGGTAATGAAGTCCTCTACAAGAATATGCAATAAAAGTCCTCTACATAATAGTCCCCCCATCCACATAATAAAGTACACTAAAATAGCAATAATCAACTAAGGGTGAACGTAAAGTGGTTAAAAAAATTTCTCTTGGAACTGAGAAGTGGATGCATAGTTTCATATTGCTTTGTGCTTGTTTATCTCAACAGAAACTGTTCGGTTGGTGAATTAAAAATAAATAAATAAATCATAGAAGTGGTACAACATATTATACAAGTCATAACTTTATTATTGCGACAACGTTATAAATGCCCTTTATTAATCATATACATGAACAAACGATGCAAACTATAATATTCCACTTCATTCCGTCATCCCAACCTCGTAGATGCTCCTGGCTTCCGGCGAGGCTCCATTTTTTGAAGAGGATTCGGCTGAAGTAAATCAAAATAGCTAATCGTTCGGTCTTTCATCCGTTCCTTCAATGGTAACCGATGAGGCGACAATCCTCTCCTCTTCTTACGAATAGACATAGTCTTTGAAGATTCCCCCGCTACGTTGACTATTTCAATGTCGATTGAAGTCTCCTCCACATCCACATCCACATCCACATCCACATCCCCGGGCTTCTCCAAAATATCCGCACACAAATCAATTAGATCATTTATATCTCCACCCACGCATTGTGTGTGGTCCTTCTCCACCGCATCGATCTCAAAGTTGTCTGCATATCGTCGTTGTTCCTCCGCCGCCCTCATCCTCCAAGCTTGTGTAGATTGTGAGAAGGGAGTCATGACATACTCATCACGAAATCGATCCCTAGCACTTCTCTCATCTCTCTCACGCTCGGGTGTTGCATTGAATGGAATATGGGGATCGTCTAAATTGTGTATCTCCTCATCGCATTCTACACCCTCAAACATGACTCTCCCCTTTCCCATCCTATCCATGATACTCTACCTTCGTTATATGTATGAGTCTCAATGATCTACTTATATATTGACCTCTAAGGACTTGATGACCATGACCAATAATTGATGTAATCCAATATGTAGAGGATCCAATTCTCGTTAGTAAGATAAAGTCAACGCAATCGGAATAAAAATAAAGTTGGTTAGGTTAAAAATGTACACTTTTGAAAAAATCTTCCGACATCCGCATCGGAAACCTCTTTGATACCTCTTTGAACTTTCCATATTTGATTAGTTATCCACTCATTCAACAAATCACCAATTTGTGCTTCAATCATAGTGGTTCATATGGTTTCATAACCGATGTCACCCATCCGAATGCACTTTCCTTCAATAAATCATTAATTTGTGCTTCAACCTTAGTGGTTCATATGGTTTCATAACCGATGTCACCCATCCGAATGCACTTTCCTTCAATAAATCATTAATTTGTGCTTCAACCTTAGTGGTTCATATGGTTTCATAACCGATGTCACCCATCCGAATGCACTTTCCTTCAATAAATCATTAATTTGTGCTTCAACCTTAGTGGTTCATATGGTTTCATAACCGATGTCACCCATCCGAATGCACTTTCCTTCAATAAATCATTAATTTGTGCTTCAACCTTAGTGGTTCATAAACCCTAAACCCTAAACCCTACGTCATTCCAAATTACTACCACATATGTGCCATTGATTTGTTCTCACACTCATGTAGAAGTGTTTCCATACATGGTTTGAGGGTTTAGGTTCCTAGCTTTCCAACGAACCCACCTGCTTTTTTTTTCGATGCTTACATTTTTTTCATTATAATAATCAATCATTGACAAGATCTTGGCCGTTAGATTGGAGGGGTTATTTTGAGCAAGTAATAAAGTGGCATGCTCCTTTGAGTTTGGACTTTTGGGCTTGGCCTTTGGAGGCTTCACACTATGCCCAACTAAGGCTACCCTTACTATATTTTATTGGCTATTTAGGGTTCATTTCTTTGGACTCTCAACAAAGTTGGGCCGCTCAATCGCACTTTGATCCACTCCCAAGGGTTAACATTTATAGATGGTGACTATAGTGTCCGTTTTTTGGCTCTAAAAAATTCATATGAAGTCCAATTCATATGTGGTCGCAATTCTACGCTGTTCCCCTGCCGCCCCGTTCCCTCCCGTCCGCTCCGCGCTCCCCACCCGTCCGCTCCGCGCTCCCCACCCGTCCGCTAATCGTTCCATCTTTCATCCGTTCCCCCCCGTCCGGTCCACGTTCCCCACCCGTCCGCCCCGTTCCCCTCCCTTCCGCGCCACGTTCCCTCCGTCCGCGCCTCGTTCCCCACCGTCCGCTCCTCGTTCCCATCCGTCCGCTCAGCGTTCCCCACCCGTCCGCCCCGAGTTCCCTCCGTCCGCTCCTCGTTCCCACCCGTCCGCTCAGCGTTCCCCACCCGTCCGCCCCGCGTTCCCTCCCGTCCGCGAACATGGAGCGGACGGGAGGGGAACAGGGGGCGGACGGGGGGAACTGACGGCAGGGGAACGCGGAGCGGACGGCAGGGGAACGCGGAGCGGACGGCAGGGGAACGCGGAGCGGACGGCAGGGGAACGGTGGCGCGGACGGGAGGGAACGCGGGGCGGACGGGTGGGGAACAAGGAGCGGATGGGTGGGAACGAGGAGCGGACGGGATGGGAACGAGGAGCGGACGGGATGGGAACGAGGAGTGGACGTGTGGGAACGAGGAGCGGACGGGTGGGAACGATGAGCGGACGGGATGGGAACGAGGAGCGGACGGGATGGGAACGCTGGAGCGTATGGAGAGGAGCGTACGGAGGGGAGCGTGGGAGCGGACGGGGGGGAACGCTGGGGGCGGACGGGAGGGAACGGGTGCGGACGGGGGGGGACTCTGGGGCGGACGGGCGGGAACGGGTGCGGACGGATGCGAACGGGTGCGAACGGGTGCGAACGGGTGGGGACGCGGGAGCGGATGGAGGGGCGGACGGGGGTATATAAGTGGAGGGGACCACTTACATACCTTACTCCACTCCTTCTGGGCGCCCAGACAACCCTCCTCTAACACAGAGTGCGGGGTAGCGGGGCTCTCGGAGGAGTTAAGGATCCCTTTTTTGGGATCCTTTTACACTACTTTTGGCAGGTTGTGGCAGGTTTTGGTAGATCCACGTGGCCGTTATTTGGCATATTCCTTGTGACGCGCCCAGTCAACTGGCCTCTGCGTGAGCGCCGGTAGCGGGGTGCTCGAAGGGTGTGCCGAATAGTTGAACTTTAATTTTTAGGGACATTTTTGAACTAATTCCACAGCAACACTATTTTGAAGTGTATGCTTGGATATTTTGTAGCACTATTATGAAGTGCAATTAGTATTTTAAAAAGTAGAGTTCTAGATTAGAATTAGAAACTCCAATTTGGGTGGAATTAGAATTAGAAACTCCAATTTTCAGACATGGCAAGTGGAGGAACTGGAGACATGGCAAGTGCAAGTGGAGGATCTAGTTATGGGTGTTCCAGAGGACATGGACGCAAGGCCGCTGATTTGGAGTGGAATGTTTACGATGATCCCTCCCAAAAAGCCAGGGTAGGTTGGGAGAATGTACCACAACCGTGGTCAGCGAAGACTGCAATGCAGTACGTGGGCTTCCCTCACTTTGATCGGTTGTGGCCAAGACATTGTCACGAGCGACATTGCAAGGCCGTCAATGCGAGCTATACGCAGCTTGAAGACGTGGAGGCAAAATGGAGATTCCTAACGATACTTAGAAGTATCTCCAATTTGGATAGATGGCCCAAGAGTGCAATTCCGAAGTCGGTGGCGTGTATGATGTATGCGGAGCACGTGTTGCGAGTTAGGGTGGATTGGTCAAGTTTGGGTGCTCTGCATGATCAAAAATTTGGGGGTATTGGAATTGCATTCACTAAATGCACAGTTCCGGATATTCCATACACTCCCGTTCCGGAGTGGTTCAGGAAGAATCCTAAACTAATGGATGAGCCTGGGGCACCAATTCTAGAAGGTCGGGAACCAAAAAAACCACGTACTCGCAAACGACCAGCCAATGACGTGGAGATGGCCATCGAGGAGGCGTTTGAGCATATGGATGAGGAGGGCATGGAGGTAAATGTCGATGTGGTTAACGAGCTGGTTAACCAGGTGGTTAACGAGGCCCTAAACGAGGTAAACCCTCGTCAACTTGGTGCGGACATGATGGAGAGCAGAATGGAGGCATTGCGCCAGCAACATGCCGAGGAAATTCGTGAGTATAAAGCAAGGATTCTCGAGCTGGAAAATCGACTTGCAACACTTACGATTGGGGAGGCTGGCAGTTCAAGTAGTACACCAATTAACATCCAGTCTTTGGAAGCAGAGAGGGATACAGCTTTACAGGAGGCCATGATTGCAAAGTCACAAGCAGCGGACGTATGTACGAGGAATGAAGTAATGCAAGGAAAGATGGAGGCTTTGCAAAAGGAGGTGGTGGACATGCAACAACAACTTCAAGTGGTCAATGAAGTGATTGTCGATCACGAATCCAAGATTGGCACACTGGAGGAGCAGAATGCAAGGTTGAGGAAATTTCTATCGGATGCGATCGTGGAGCGAACCAATATGAGGACAGGGACATTGCTTTCTATGGCCAAGGCTCGTCAATATGAAGCTGAATTTGAGAGCATCCAGCGAGAATGGAACCGCAATCATAGATTGCGGAACTTGATGCTCACGTCATGGCCAGATCAAGAACATATGTACCCTAGTAGATGGGATGATGAGGATGACTTGAAATTGCCTAACGGGAGCTTGGATTGGCGGCAACTGATCGACTCCGATCACCATTGGGATGTGACCCAAGTGCATGAATATCCATACAGCATGAGGGGTGAGTTGTTATGGCCGGGTCCACATCCAATGGTCTTCGACGGATCCGTGTGTGGGATTTGCGGCAGTCCATTTGGCCCAGAGGGATGCTTTCAAGTTGGATCGTGTGGGGGCCAATTCCATCCACAATGTCTGATAGTGACAATGATCAGGAGACGGCAATGTCCCCATTGCAGATCACCCTTCCACCCTCGTTTGTACCTCCAATTTGGCCTTCGGGATTACATGCCTAAGGACTGGGTGGTAAGGCCAACGGACTATCCCTTCAACCTTTGCGAGTTTGATGGGACTTCTGTTGAGTGGAATTGGTTATTCAATCGTGCAACGGTTGAACTTTGGAACAATAACAAAGATGGCGAATGGACACAAAATCCACGTCAAATTTTGTATGTTGCAGACGAGTTGTTTCCCAACAAGCCCCCAAACCATGGCATGAAAAGATTTTTGTACCAAACTTTTGGTTGGCATTGGGATGCGACAACCATGCAATTACGGAGAGGCATTCAACCTCCTTTTTACAATGCAAGTGGTGAACTATCAATATCGGAGCATGAGTTGGAAGAAGATGCACATGAGATGCCCATGGAACGGGATTCCCATTTTGAAGCGCACTTAGAGCAGTCGTACCACAAACACAGAACGCAGTTGGAGGCAGTTGAAGCACTCTTGAATAGAGTTACGGATGATGCGGTATTGAGATGGCTAAATGGGGGGCCTAGACCATGTAATGCCACTCCACTGTCTCCTGGAAGTCGTCCATATCTCACCCGTGAAACCACGCGAATGATGGAAGCCGGGGAATCATCACGAGCACGACGAGGATCTACTTCAGCTGCAATAGACCTCGATTCAGATTCGGATTAGGCATTTTTGTAGCATGTTTAGAAAGTTGTATAGGAACGGAGGAAGACTTTGTACACATTGAACATATTTCATGTTCAAAGAATATGTAATATAAAGAGGAGTTACCGACAAGTTGTCATTTCTAAGATCGTGTAAAAGATAGCATATGGATGTCACATGTTTTAATGTTATTCGAAACTTTTAAAAACTCACTTGAATATTTGTAATTCATATGATAGTCTAACCAAAAGTATTATTGACTACATAGTCAATATTGAATACCACATAAAGATATAATTATATAAATATGCAATAAATAATTTTAAAAAACATGCAATAAATAATTTTATTACTATAATAAAATGATACAACTTCGAACGTAACGTTCGCTTTGTGGTCTAAATGTCTTACCGAAGGCCCTAAGGTTGTAACTTGTATCAATTTTGACGGAAGTAATAAATTATGGGAGTACGTGGGAGCACCGAAAGAACACATTTGTGCAAAACCATTACGTTCGAATCCGTACTGTAGGATCATTTGCTTCGACACATCTTGGGTCCTCTTCAGACTCGTCTGTGCTGAAATCATCATCCGTTTGGGGAGTCGCGCTTCGAAGATGCAACTCTCGGTCACGTTGTGAGAAAATTATCCTCTTGGTCGGCCGGGAGCCATCTGCATCTTGTATGCCATTTTCATCTAGATGTGGTCTACCCTCATCTTCATTGTAGTCTTCAGCAGTAAACGGAAGCGATCGTCCCTGATACCTCTTCCTAGTACGTTTGACACCTCTCGTAGTTCTCTGGCGCCCTCCACCCGTACCACGACTTGAGTGCACTTCATCTCTACTTCCATCTATAAAAGCATCCCCCGTTGTACTTCCGCCTCCAACTCCAAGACCACCTCTTCCATTGGATTGACTGTGTGGAAGTGAAACAGACGCGGGTGGAATTGCAATTGGTATGTTCTCAACAACATGTCGTCGTACAGAAGGACGACGTGGCGCCTCTATAGTAACATTTCTTGAAACATTGTGCATAGCAACCAAAGTAGCACCCACCGCAGTTGCACGTGAAACACCCAATCTAGAAGTATTGGCAATACTTCGAGTGAGAGGACGATGTTGACCTTGTGCATGCAATTGCACCGTAGAGGTGGATGCAATCCTTTGAAGAGCACGGAATCGAGTTGTAGGCATTTCAGGAACATTGGGCGTTGGATCTTCTATACGATGGTTGGATATGAGGGAGGCATCCATGGATTCAGAATGTACTCGGGTTGGAAGTGGATCATGTTGAACGTGCGTTGGCTCATTTACGGGTAGTACATTGTCGCCTTCACCAAATGAAAGAGAATCGCTCCGATGTTGCAAGGAATCTACTTCAATTCCCACATTCTCACTTGCCCCCATAGCAACATTATGGTCAGATGGAAACCCTTCTCTAGTGTGGAGAGTTTCAACATGCGGTCTTCCAATAGACCCCTCATGATCGTCATGCATTCCGTCGTTATGTTGGGGGACATCCGGTTCATCAAACTCAAACACCCCAAGGTTTCCATCACTACCATTGCCATCCTCATCTTCTGAACCATGATTCTCGGAATCGAGGTCATCCAAATCAAAGTCGATGTCATCAACATTGTTGTCTTCATCATTTCCAGCCCTACCAGTTGGATCCACGTCATCTTCGTTGTCATCTTCTTCGTCAAGGTCATCGTCAGAATGGACCTCATTCAATTCGTACCATTGAGCAGGTCTTGGGCCCCTCCGATGTCGAATGAGCCTACTATTGGTATATATGTAGACGAGGTCCTCAGCACGACTATGCTTCAAGCGATTGCGACTCTTGTTGTGAACGTATGAGTACATGCTCCAATTGCGTTCACATGCGGATGCGGAACATACTTGTGCAAGGATACGTCTTGCTATTGTTTGGAGGGCTTTAGCTCCACCTCCCATTGCATCCCACCATTCATGGAGAGGTGCGGCATGCACGCTCGGGTCAGTAGAATCAGCAAAAGGCCCTCGATTTTCAAGAAAATCTTGGTACTGGTGGAGGATTTGGACATAAGTGTCCTCATCTTGAGCAAGCCTGCGAAGAACTCGATTTAGGATTGTCCTCGAATTGTCATCCTCATGGAGTGGGGCCCAACCACGTAGAAGCGGATTTAACATCGCTCCAGCCCAGTGTAGATCATTCAACATCAACCTCCATCTATTTTGAAACGTTACCATAGCATTTGCAGCAAGCTCAGGGCTTAAGCGAAATGGAGGTTTACTGAATCCACGAATATGGGTTTGTAAATCATGCATGACCCTCCAAGCCATTCCCATTGCAGGCGCCTTGCCGTCAAATACACGAAGAGCTTTAACAACCGGGATCACCATATACAAGAAATTTTCGCACGTGTTCCAGAATCCATCAGAACGTATAAAGCTTCGCACAACAGAGCCCTTCATGTAAGAGGTGCCAGATCTCCTCCTCATATCACGCATTAGAGTGATCCAATCCTCATCAACCACCATTCTTTCCAAAGCATTGCGTACTTGGAGAAGACGTTCAATCATGATGAAGTTCGTAGCAAAACGGGTCTCTACAGGTAGGCGGAGTGAGAGATTTGGTGACAACCTCCGGAATATAGCTTGAGAAGCATGATGGTTTTTAACAAATACACAAATATGGCGGGATTTTTTTACCAATTTTTTCACCCATTCCTCCTTCCCCCAATCTTCTAAGAGGAGATCTAGGCAATGTGCAGCACATCCTTGAAAATATAGATCGGGATTTGCTCGAATCAAGTCGCGAGCAGCGGAGGCCATAACTGGGGCATTGTCGGTGCAAACTTGGACCACATTATGTCGACCAACCTTTTCCACAAATGGTTGAATTTGAGCAGCAACGTAGACATGATCCTTGTGATTTCCCGTGGTGTCAATGGTACCCAAGAAAACGTCTCCCTTTGTGCCACATTGAAGAACGTTTAGGAGAGGTCGGTTTTGCACGTTGTCCCATCCATCACAACATATTGTAACACCGTATTTTTCAACGGAATTCCCCAGCTTCTCCTTCACTTGCCTATCTAGGTCAACCTTTATATCAGTTAACAACTTCGTACGGATGGCATTGTACGATGGTGGTGTGTAGGCTGGCATTCGATGACGGGCAGTTTCACGCACAGCATGAACAAATGCAGGATGTCTCACAATGTTGAAAGGAATGTTAGCTTCATAAAAAGCCGTTGCCCATGCTCTATCGAGGAGTTGTTTTGTTGACACATTGAACCCCTCCGTTATGTTGAGTTGACGTAGTTCACGAGGAGGAGTGCCATATATCACAACATCAGAATGTTGAGTGGTTTGGGACATAAGCAAAGGCTCTGTTTCACTAATTACGGAGCCCGCTATAATAGGCTCCAAAGGTACAATATCTGCCACCAGAGAGTCCTCATTTACAATGCCTACATGTAAGGGCACAATGCCTCCGCAATGTTCAAACAAGGCCCTAATATGCGGGGGTACCATCCTACATGTGGAAACATCAGAAGCACCCCCTACATGAGGTCTATAACCAAGGTGGGCCAACATTCTATCTCCTCGGTAAGATATGACGAACGGGCAAAACCTACATTTAACCTGCCTTTGTGATTTACCGGGAACCCTCCCCTTATCCTCGTACCAATGATCCCATGCATCGTTTCGGCGTGGCATGACTTCAACAAAACCTGCAAATACAAACAAGTTAGAGCAAGTCACTTTGATCGCATACTAGGTCCTGTTCAAGAGTGCCACGAGGGCAACCCTAATTCACAGACACTAGATTGGACAAAGTATACTCTGCATTCGGGTCTCACGCATTCAATCCTCACTCCTCAAAGGAGAATCAAAAGACTTGAGACACACTATGTCAGTGGAGGCAAAAATGGCACCTTGCACCCTCAATTTATAGTGTTCGAATCGGACGGGGGAGCGGACGGAGGGGGGGGGAGCGGACGGGGGGGCGGACGGGGGAGCGGACGGAGGGGGGGGGAGCGGACGGGGGAGCGGACGGAGGGGGGGGGAGCGGACGGGGGGGGGGGGCGGACGGGGGAGCGGATGGAGGGGGGGCGGACGGGGGAGCGGACGGAGGGGGGGGAGCGGACGGGGGAGCGGACGGGGGGGGGGGGGCGGACGGGGGGGGGGGGGGGCGGACGGTGGAGCGGACGGGTGAGCGGACGGAGGTGGGGGGAGCGGACGGGGGGGCGGACGGGGGAGCGGACGGAGGGGGGGGGAGCGGACGGGGGGGGGGGCGGACGGGGGAGCGGACGGGTTGGGAGCGGGGCGGGGGACGTGGGCAGACGGAGGTTGGGAACGGGAGCGGACGGGGTGGAACGGGGATTGGGAACGAGGGCGGACGGGTGGGAACGGGGATTGGGAACGAGGGCGGACGGGTGGGAACGGGGATTGGGAACGGGGGCGGACGGGGGGGCGGACGGGCGCTAGTAGAATTTTCCCCACTTTCCCTTTACTTTGCTGACATGTCGTCACACGTGGACAATGTAAATCCTACGTGTCCGAAATTGGGTAATGTAATTACACAAAAAAATCGGTAAAATTCAAGTCCGGCAGGATAAAGACAGCATCCGGCATAATCCGGCATAATGTCGTGACGGATACGTGTCGTGACGGCACGACATTATGCCGGGATAAGCCTCCGTCACGACACAATAGACAACCCTGTACGTCCCACAAGAAATGTGGCCAAGTATGAATGAATTCGGGGAACAAAACTATCATCACACCCAAATTCCCTCAGATGTAGATGTATGTGATGGATTTGCCATGGATTACCATATCGCTTTGTTCTTTCAAGTAGATGATATGATTATTCCAAAAGAAGATGCACTAGACAAAATCATAAAAAGACTTGATGATATGAAAATAATGCTTGGAGAGGAAATAAGCGATCCCATAGCCATAATGTGTACACACGGAGGAAAACAATGGTCGGGTCATGCAAAAATTCATCTAAAAAATGTGCAAGAGGATGGAGTCAAATTACTCCAAGGCCTCCGCCCATTTATCATCCGTTTACCGGATAATAAGATGCACAAAGCAAAAATTTGCAAATCATATGACACCATTGCTTCTAGTGAAATGCTATCCATCAAAATTACTACCGATACCATAAAAGATGAACCTTGGTTTATGGTATATGAGGAAGTGATAATGGAAGGATTCAAAAGAGGTTTCAATTACGAAATCACACATGTAAGGAAAATAGAGAGTCACAACTATGCATGGATAGTTGCCACTAGTCCGGAACAAGTCATAAACATTCGAAAAAACAAAATTACCTTCGGACATGAATGCATAGATGTATCAATGGGAAAACCTACTGGTGATGATTTGGCAAAAAAGAATGCGCTAATTCTCATTGCAAAGAACCTAAATAGGTTAAAACCCAAAGAGATTCTTGAGGCAGAAATTAGGGCATGCATGGGAGAAAAGAATATACTAAATATTTACTTCAAAAATGACGCCCAGGGCAAACTCACGGGGGTGTGCAATATCCAATGCTTGAGTGCCGCGGTGTACAAGAAATTTGTAAAGAAAAGTCATAAAATATGCAACAAATATGTAGAGTTCTCTCCCCACCCTAAGAGCTTGGATGGAATATCCAAACCCTCAGTGGAGGAACTTACACGGCTAGGTTTCAACGATGTTACTACGGCCTTAGCTGACACAGTTGAAGCAATGGAAAATGCCCCCTCCAATGCGCTTGGAAAGAAAGATATAAATAAAATAGTAGAGGAGGCTGTCGCAAAGGGTACCGCAACAGTCCGCAACGAAATGCAAACTATGGAAACACGCCTCACAACACAAGCGAAAAACTTTGCCACATACGCAGCGGATAAAGCGGCCAAAGCTCTCAAAAAGGAAATGGCCACACTAAGGCAAGCCCTCAGCAAAACCATGGCTGCCCTTGAATCTACGGACATGCTCGACAAAGGAGACTCATCCAGCGACAAAGATGATCTAATGGCGTTAAACTAAATCCGACCAACACCACAATACTCCTCCAAGCTAAACACACACACATCCCAAAAATACATAAACAAAATAAAAAGGTATTTCTAAATACCTCCATCCAAATTGAAACCATCAACACCACTCAACTAAAAGACAACATAAAAAACAACATGAAAATAAACAAAGACAAAACCAAGCAACATACACATAACACACCCAGTAAAATACAAATATACTTACAACATACCAATACCAAGAACCAATACACATACCAATACCAATACCAATCCCAATACCAATACCAAAATCACTATCAATACCAATACCAAAACCAAAACAAATACCAAACCCAATATCAAGACTTATACCAATACCAATACCAAACACCAATACCAAGTCCCTTACCATATAATACATCACAACTACAAAAATATATAAAACCACACCTTAAAAACCCCCAACAAAGTATAAAAATAATAATAGGCATCCTCAACTACCTCTTGTTATTACAATGTGGAGACATTGAAACCAATCCAGGCCCTATGCCAAATCTACTACAAACCCACCCAACCGCCCATAAAAGAAGACAAACAACCTATTTTATACCTAGTACAATAAAACTCCAACCGGAATACCAACACCTAGCCACAAGCTTCAAACCACTATTCCAAAATACACACCCCTTACACACACAAATAACAACCGCATTTCCGCACCTGCACAATTACATACAACAACATGCTAACCACCCGCCCCCCAGACTGATATATGCCCTAATTACAACAATCAGCCCCTCCACTAGAGACTGTGACATACACCTACAACAACAGCCAACCCCGGATTGGACCTCACTGATATTAGAAAAAATGACAAAACTACCTAACCCACCAGAGAGACACGTCGAAACCCCACATCCATATACACAACTCCATAATATGTACCAAGATAAAATATCCCCCCCAAACACAATCCACCGTAAACTATATGACCATATACATCGACACCCTGAATCACCAAATATCCAGGACTTACACGACACATTCCCATATCTACCCCAGCAGTTACTTATAGAAGCATTAAGATGCAAAGAGCCTATCATAGAATATGCACACCCTATCTATCCGATACTAAATAGCCAAACCCCGCCACCAAGGCCAACAACGCTCACAAGCCAAGAAACATACATCATAACTTGGAATGCCGCATCGCTTAACACGGCAATGCCATGCCTCCACGAACTAACAACATACTCCCAAAACCCCCCAACAGCCATAACCATACAAGAAACCAAACTTACCGCCACTAAATCTACTAAATATATACAAAACATTTTCCCCCAATACAAACTTTTCTTCAACAATACGCACAACATCACACGTACTATGCGCCAAAGAATGATTCATAGAGGCCACAGAGGGGGTCTTCTCACTCTCATTCATAACAAACATGCATTCCCCGGTAACTTGTCTAAAATACCCACCCCTGCAAGCATATCACCCTTTCTCCAAATAATACGCATAGCCAATCAACCCCTTCAGCCCTGGTTAGTAATGAACATATATATGCCATCCCACGACGAGGACGTACCCCTCATCCCCACCATACATATCACTATAACCGAACAAATTAATGCCCACCCTAATCACGTTTATATAATATGTGGTGATTTTAACCGAGATATAGCACTAATAGGGAGACAAAATGACCAACAAACCACGCCACCACAAGCTGAAGACTACCAATGGAGATCATTCATGGACAACTTAGAATTAACATACATTACAACAAACACCACATTTTCAAGACAAGGAGGAAATAATTACACACATAATAGCCTAATAGATGGATTCTTCATAAAAACCCCAAATAACAACCAATATAAGTCAACCACAAACCAAAATATCGACCTTAACTCTGACCACCTACCTATACAACTACATATCCCACCTAATACATTGATTGCCAAAATGCCATCACCCAAACCGGAACCACCCCCAAGAATACTAAACCCTATACCAAAGGAAAACCTAGAAAACTTCCACACACAGTTCTTTGAGGCCAATTCAAACCAAATAAACGAACTCACCCAAATACTCCAAACCAATACAAATTTAACAACAGAGCAATGGCAAATGGCGTGCACCTCACTAGAAACCCTCATCACTAACATCTCAAGTACAGTCCTAGAAACATGCAGTGCACCATCAATTCCGATTTTACCAAACAGAATTGCCAAACAAGGAGGCTATATTCCAAAAAAACTCCAGAAACAATGGAAAAAACACCTCACTACTTACCATCTTATCCGAAAAACAATATACATCACCAAAAATAATCCTAACTGGAGAAACCACCCCATCATCCAAGAAATTGCTAACCACACCCATAGTACCCTACCAACACCCCCAATACATCCTCTCCCGCACAATACATGGATAGAAGATCTAGCCAATAAAGCAAAAATAGCCAAAAAAGAAGCCCAAAAAATCACAACAGAATACTCGATAAAACAAATCAAAAAAGCCATATCAAAGTACCAACAACTATACGACAAAAGCCCCAAAAAAATAAACAAAAAAGTCTTCAAAGAAAACGAATCACCCCCACTAGATTGCATCATAGATAGATATAACAACATCCTCACTAACCCAGAAGACATCGCCCAAGAAATCCATATCCAACAATCTATCAGCAATAAACCCATAGTTCCCACATGTCACTACCAACCTGATCACCCACAATACTGCACATGCGGAGTTAGACAATACCCATGGCACGATCTGAACGGGTACACTATCGAAAAAAGAGGAGAACCAAATGTTCCCCTACACACATACCTCGACCAAGAAACATACGACATATGTCTCCGAAATTTAGCAAATGGGAAAATCCCCGGACCGGATAAAATCCCCAATGCCATACTAAAAACTATGCCTTCACGATTTCACACACTACTACTACTATTCTTTACACATTGTTATAAACAAAAAAAAATCCCTACATCCTGGAAAACAAGCCTTACCATACTTTTGTATAAGAAAGGTAGCCCATACTGCCTCAATAACCATAGACCAATAGCCCTTGCCAACACAATATACAAGTTTTTTACCAGCACACTAACTAGCATCCTCTCCACGTATGGAGAAAGACATCAAATTTTACATGATAGTCAAGAAGGCTTCAGAGCCGAGAGATGCACATCAAGGCAACTACAAACCCTTATTTCAGCACTAGAAGATGTCAGATTCACAAATCAAGACATCTACATTCTATACATAGACTTTAAAAATGCCTTTGGCTCAATAGATCACGCCAGACTCCTTGCCATCATGAAAGACCTCGGCTACCCACAAGACGCAGTAACATTGATAGGAAATATTTACTCGCAATCTACCACCACATACATTGGAGAATACTTTGGTAAAACACAACCAATTCCCATACAAAGAGGAACCATACAAGGAGATACACTGAGCCCATACCTATTTATTATTTTTCTGGAACCACTCCTACGATGGCTACAAAAAGGGAACAACGGATACACCTTCAAAACCTCTAACAATACGATAAACTCCGCAGCATACGCCAATGACTTAGCTGCCCTAGCTAACAAAGTAACATCCCTCCAAATCCAACTAGACAAAATAGACAAGTTCTGTGAATGGGCAGGAATGGATCTAGGCATCCCCCAATGCGCAATCACTGGATGCCCCAACAAGTCAAAACTAAACTCACAAGCCTTCAAAACACACTTACAAGAAGTAAATATAAACTTCAGACACCAACCAATACCCATACTTAGCCAACACGAACCATACGTATACCTTGGAATCAACCTAGTCCCCTCATTACAATGGAAAACGCAAACACACATCACCACGGCTAAATTAACCAAACAAAGCAAGCTCTTAATAACATGCCCAGCTACCATGAAACAAAAAATAAAAATGGTTGACACAGTCATAAGAGCTGGCATTGCTTACAGCTTCTATGCCGTCCCATACTCTCTCCCGGCCATTAAGAAACTAGACAAGAAAATAATTGCACTGCATAAAACCATATGTGGCCTACCAAAATGTATGTCAAATGCCGTCACACAACTGCCACATGATATGTTTGGAGCAGAAGCTTTTTCACTGAAAAACACATACATAACATGCATAGGAGAACAACTCATAAATGCCCTCAATGATAAAGGTAGGTTGGGTAGAATATACAAAGGATTAATACAACACATACTCGCTAAACACGGAGGAGCACAAAATTTAACACGTATCTCACCCCAAGATTGTACGAGATCACCAATTACGAGATCTTTGTACTTATTAAAGAAAACAAGTGGAATTCACCTTAAAAGCACACTCGAAAATTTCCCCCTCACTCCTACACCATTAGAAACACAATGGATGTCACAAGCACGAAACATCCCAACGCTTACCCCAGAAATATCCCTAAAATACCTCCACAAATTAATATTACATAACATATTTGAACTAAAACATATAACTTGTCCCAATGGAACACACTTAATGAGCAACGATGAATTTAAAATCTACTACAACAAACCCACAAAAATGGAGAAAATTGCACTAGAATATGCTAGAAAATTATTCTGTGAACCAACATGCCTTGCCCAATGCACACACCCATGCCCAAGACATACGATACCAAACACCCTGAAGAACGAATATAAAATACTAAATCATAACATACACATAAGAACACAAGAACACCATACTCAACTGCCACCTCTACTACCAATAGAACACCCAAAGCCACCCGCATACATACTCAAAGACCAAACGCACTTCCCGATACACACCATAAGAAACGACCGCCCAGGCACATACACGGATAAGTACAAAATCACGAAAGAATACACATCCTATCTATGCCAATGGACACTCCCAAATGAAACAACTTACAACAAATGGCTACCTCAAAAAGAGTTGTTTCCTTGGAATAACCAAAACGCCATAAACCATAACATTCTACTACTAACACAATACTACACCCGAAAACAACACCAACATTTTACTAACATACTAAACATAAACTTTAACCAAGAACAAATGAGAGATACTAGATATGTCCCCCCACCACAAACCATACCCCTATGCCACATACACATTAACGAATGTAACCCAGAAGATGATATCGCCTGCACACAATATACTATCCAAATCCAACACGACACTGCACACATCTACGATAACTCTGGTAGACATTTGATTACCATTCCGGAAACAAGACTAAAATGGTTGTGGGATCAATACCACTCAGCATTAAACATACCACACAACCTAGAACCCTCCACACAACCATTCGAAACAGAAGTGGCATGGTTATACCAAAGATATAAATACAAAACTCCCAAAAAGGACCCCCTCAAACTGTCACAATACACACTCCCCAATACCATCCTTGAAAACTTCATAAACACATTTCAAATAACACACTCATATTTTTCGTCACCAATAACATGCCCCACCACACTCAGACAATTTCACTCCCCATTCCCTAGAGATGTAATATTTGGATCAGTTGGAAAAGCATTCCATCATAAATGGAGAGGCAATGGCTATGCACACCCGCACACAGACACCGAAACTCAACAAGCCCTCCATTGGGCCCGCCTTGCAGCAAAAAATGACTCAAATTCTATCACAATACTAGTAATGCCAGACGAAAACTGGTATCACAACCCTAATCCCCATAATGGACCCTTCCCAGACTCACATGTTATAACCCACTTCAAAGCCGACACCATCATCTATGAAGAACCAACAATTCCCCCAGAACTAAGAATTGAACCTAGAACGGAAAATCGTGCAATACAAGTATTATGCATACATCATAAAAATATACCCATAGGAACAGAGACATACACCCAACAAATGAAAGACATTGCCAACACACTACGAATCCCCGAAATGTTTAGCCAAATTGCACCACTAACGCCACTAGACACATTAGTGAACCGCAATACAAAATGGACTAAACTCACATACCCACCCCCCCCCCCCCGCCGATCACACAAATCCCAACCAACCCATGGAATATCAACCCAGAACAATGCCTACCGCTTAAATACCCACCTCAATTTTGCTACTACACGGATGGGTCATTCAAACCACCCAAACAAACAAACAATGGACAATGGAAGCGTGAAAAAGCTGGTTATGGTATTTACAACCCTTTCAAGAACCTAAAAATCGCAAAAAGATTACCGGGACTACAAAATATACTACGAGCCGAAATGATGGCAATACACCACACTCTACAACTCCTCACCACAACATATCAAAATGAGCCAGCCCACATATTTACAGATTGTCTAAACATCTTATATCTCCTAAATACCCAAATCAAACACCCCACTAGTCATAACAGTCACCCGGATAAAATAATCCTAGAAAATATGATTAAAATGTTAACATCCCGTACACAAATCACCACACTCCATAAAATAAAAGCCCACACAAACATAAGAGGAAATGACCAAGCAGATACACTAGCCAAACAAGGATGTAAATTAGACCATAGAGATGCCGCAGTCCCATACGAACATGCACACCCTACACCATACTACCTACAAAAAGACTGGTGGCATTCCATGCAAGAAACACCTGACAAGGGCCCCATAAGGCACCTTAGCAAATACATCCTCAAGCATGACAATGAACATAACTTAACAATTATAGCAAACCAAACCCACCAATTACACAAATGGCTAGAAAACAACGACTGTGAGCCCAAAAGGGTGCCCACATTTAGTCTTAGACCCTTGAAACGTTAGTTGATGCACTTTGAAGTAGCATGTTACTTCACAAAAATATAAAAAGAGTGAAATGTTAGTCTTAGAAGTACCATGTTGTAAGAGGCTAGGATGTGAGTTGTTATTGTGTTTTTACCTTCGGAAGGATTTGAGTGAATGAGGATAGGTAAGGAGAACTTGGATTGAGTAGTTAGTGAGTAGGCTAGTACAAATGGATGGAGACAACCAAAGTGACTCAAGAGGCAAGTGCATTCGAATTGGGATGAATGGAGGATCACATGGAGCGCACAAGTGGACCACCTCATCATGGCCACTTAATGGGGAAGGTCCAAGGAAGAATGCAAGGTGGAGGATAAGCAAATTCTCAAAGCACCAATCAAATCACGAGTTAAGCATCGTGGTTTGAATTAAGTGGTGAGCAACGATTTGGGAAAGTAAGGGGAGAAAGTTATGGCGGCGGAAAGCGAAGGAGGCTAAGTTTGGGTTGAAGCATCCCAAGTTTGGTAAAGTGTGGTAGGTAGAAAGCCAAGGCTAGTTAAATGTTCGAATTAGGATCCTTGTTGATCATTTGAGGGAGGAAGGCTTAGAAGATAGGATTGGCGCCTACTAAGTAGGAGGAAATCTCAAGGGCTTATCGTGAGCCTTGAGGGTGCTCACCCCCTCAAGCTTACTATATAATCCCTCATTCTTCCCTCACTCATCCTCTCTTTCCTTTGTGCTCCAAGGCACCCCACGAGTTATAAGTGTGGGTGTGGGAAGCCATATTGGAGCACATGTGTGTGCTTAGTTTTTAGTTTGAGAGCCAAGGCTTGTTAGCCTTGAAGAGGGCTTGACCTCTTGGTAGAATTAGTGTTGACGTGAAGGATTTTAAAGTTAATTCATGATTCCAATTTGTGGTACTTGAAGTTCATGTTTTGAATACACGTGGTTGCAAGTTCCATGTTTAAGAGTTGAGCACTTGAGGTTGTGATGAGTGCAAAAATATACTTGTGTGGATTAGTTAGTCTTAGTGAAGTTAGGAAATTCTCTCTCCCCCTCTCCTCTCTAGGATTTTAGGATTTTAGGATTAGAGAAGAATTGTGTGATTAGAAAGGGGTTGTTAGTAGAATTAGGAAAATTAGGTAGGAAGATTAGTTAAGGGCTTGAATAATTAGTGAGGTAGTTGGAGATTACAACTACAAAGTTGTGGGTTCATGAAGGAGCTGGGTTTATGAAGGAGCTGGGTTTGTTTAGTTGGAAAGTAAAGAGCTGGGTTTATGAAGGACCTGGGTTTGTTTAGTTAGAAGCTAAGGAGCTGGGTTCATGAAGGAGCTGGGTTTATGAAGGAGCTGGGTTTATTTAGTTAGAAGCTAAGGAGTTGGGTTCATGAAGGAGTTGGGTTTATGAAGGAGCTAGTTAAATCCAAGACCACTTGAAGGGTGAACCTTGCACTATGGACTCATCCAAGTCCAAATCCAATACCGCGGAGGAATGTGAGCCCAAACCCACTACTCGGACTACGGACGCTTAAGGGTGGGGGGTTTGGCCTCACATAATTGGTGCGTCCGCCGGGAGCGAAGCGGAAGGTAGTTACAAGACTTGGAGGCGACTAGGAGACTTGGAGGCAACTAGGAAAAATTGGAGACACAAACTTGAGAGAAGGGAAGGAGCACCCGAAACTCGGTAAGTATTCTCTCTTTGGGTTACATTTGAATTCATTGTATTTCAACTATTCCTTGGAATGAATTGCATTGTCAATTACGCAAATTCATTTTTGAGGAAGGAGCGCGGCGAAGGTACGTCCTCAACCTTTTTGGGGATTTGCTAAGAACTTAAAAGGAACCTATAACCGAGTAGCTCATTAAAACATTAGAGGGTAAATTTACCTTAGGACATTGAACTTTGACACTCACCTCGGGGTGAGTCTCAAAGTTTTGGGAGTTGTCATTTCATGCTCTAGATTAAATTAATATTTCACAAAGTTTATGGTGTTGTTACATTGAGTCACGATTGAGGGGAGTGCTAACTCACAGGGGGATGCGATTGCTCAAGGTATGTTTATTTCTTCAAAGTGAACTCATTAACTAATTAAGGAATGCCTTTTGTACTCGTGATTGTTGTTATCCGTTGTAGAGGGTAATTCCCGAATTGTGGATGGTGTGAGAAGTTGAAGGGTGAAGCCTCGACTTTTAACATAATCTACTCGGAAGGTCACCCCCTCACAATCGGTATTGTGGTGAGTGTTAATTTGCGGGAAGGTGCGGAGGTGATGCTCCGACTTAACCAAAAAATTAACATGAACATGCCTATCCCCTATTGGGATTCTTTCACCTAAGTGGGCTTGCAGGTTCTTTTCCTCACCTCCTAAAAAAATTATAACCACACCAAGACAAGTGAAAATATTAAGAGGGGAATTGCTAGGATTATGTGTGGTCAAGTGAGGGTCGATCGATTCTTATGGAATGCAAGGTAGGACTCGCTCACAAAAACCAAGTTTGATAGTAGGACTAGAGAAATCTACTCGAAAGAGGCGGTCCTCTAAAATCAGTGATAGATTAGAACAAGATAATGTTAGAATAGAGAGTTGTTTGAACGTCGAACCTAGGACTAGGTCAATTCTAGACACCTTAGAACTTGGAGCTCAACTTGAAGAGGAGATCACTCCCTCCAAATTGAGTGGTGAAACTTCTTCGGAAAATTACACACTTAGAGAAGAATTCCCGGTAGAAGTTGATAGGGGATTGTTGAATAGTTCACCGGTCACCATGGCCGAGGAACGGGGGATGGATCCACCACCCATACCCCCAATTCCGCCCATACCTCCTATACCTCCAATAGACCCATTGGTTAGGCCAAGAGGCCTACCAATTGTGGTTCCACAAAATTTAGCGGCGATGGATATGCCATCTCATCTCCCTAAATTTTATGGGACCAAGGATGAGGACCCCTCTCGGCACATGGAACGGTATATCGAACGGTTGGCTAGCTTCCTCATAACCGACCCGGGTTATTGGTTAGTGTGGTTTCCTACCACTCTAGAGGGGGAAGCCTATGAATGGTATCGGGATCATGCCGAGGGACATTTTAGGGGATGGGAACAATTACAAAGGGAGTTTCTTAACGAATTTAGGCCGGAAGTGGGTCAAAGTACCGCATTAAGGGCATTGTCGTCATTGAAGCAAGGAAGGGAGGAAGAAATTTCGGCTTACATTAGGAGGTTTGATTTAGTGTGCACTAGATTTGTGGGTACCATGCTCAACGACGACACGCTAAAGCAATTTTTCATTCAAGGGTTTTTTAAGTCCGGAACTATTAGGGGTGTTCTAGAAAGGAATCCCTTGACCTTGGCGGATGCCAAGCGTGCGGCTAGAGATATTGAAAACTTGGATAAAGATCACGAAAGGCTATGGAGAAGGGAGGATGAATTGATCCCACAATTCATCCCCATACGCCCTAGGGTGGTAGCGGTAGAACCCGCTAAGTATGAGAACCAAATTCCATATGCCATTGTGGACACCGGCCCCCGACCTTTAGCGGTTAGGGAACCGGCACCTCTTTTGGCACTACCGGCCCCTAGAACGGATCCACACTTGGAGGAGGTTGAGAGAAGACTAGGTGCTAGCCAACTAGGATTCCAAGAGGCTATGATAAAACAAATGCAAAGCCTCACGGATCAAATGTCATTAATGATCCGGAGTCAACAACCGGGGCCTCCACCCCCGGTTGAGTCGGGTAGGCATTCTTCCGGATTATGGTGTGTCCAATGTGGCCAACCGGGCCACACGCGTCAATTTTGTAGAAGTGGACAAAACCGTGACCAAAGAGGAAACGGTAACCCACCTCAACAAAATCAACGAGGTCAAGCGCCACCTCACTATGGAAATGGAAGCAATAGAGGACCACAACCTAGAGGGCAAGGTGGCCAAAATTTAGAGAAGAAGGAATTTCATCCCTTTTGTGGAAGGTGGCACGCTCAAGGACAATGTTGGTCCGAAGGTCAAGAGTTTAATTGTAGCAATTGTGGAGGAAGTCATCGTTCGGATACGTGTCGCCAACCGGACAAAATAATTAATGTCCCTTACCCGGTGGCTAATCCACAACAACAAGCAAGGGATAATATGCGAGGTGCTAGGCCACAAGGAGTACCGGCCAATGAACTTAGGCCACCTAACTTATACTATGACCATAGTAATGCTAGGCAAACTTTTCATCCACCGGCGGGCTTGCAAACTACAACCGGTTACATTCCAATACAAAATAGACAAGGAGTTCCACCTAATGGTAGTAACGGGAGACAAGCGCCTCCAACGGATCCGGGACCATCTAACTCCCAAGATGTTAGGTTCATGGATGGAGTGTTGGAGGCCACATGTGATGACATGCTTCCTCTCCCAACGAGAATTGGAGAGGAGCAAAGTCAATGGCCTCCTCACACCAATGCTATTACATATGAGTTAGTGAAGGGTAAGGGTGTGGTTGAAGAAGCACCTGCACTAGCGGTAACTACTAGGGCTAGGAGAGGGGATGCCCCGTTGGAGGTAGGAATAGGAGAGCAAGGAAATTACTCTTCGGATGAAGAGATTAATCTCTCCGAGTTGGATAGGGTAGCTAGAAGAGCTACTAAGGATGTGGAGAGGGAAAATATAATTTTACAAGATAGGGAGAGGACTAATGCGGTACATGACTTGGATAATAGCGATGTGGGTGAATGGGAAGGACCGGGGGTTCCCGTAGACGAATTCGACGTAGTGGGTAATTCTAAGGTGGAAAGATCTACCGGGTACGACTTGTGGGCGGACCTTAGTACACTCAAGGCGGATATTACTTTCGGCCAACTATTGGAAATTTCACCCACGGCAAGGAAAACATTAAAGGAGGGAATGCCGGTACACAAGAGGATGAGGAAGGTGAAAGCTAAAATAGCCGCTAGGATCCAATCACAAGGTGGAAGAGACGTGAAAGCTATAGAAATAGAAGTTGTTATAGTAGATAAGGTGGTTCCTAATGTGCTAGTCGACGGAGGGAGTAGTCTAAATATACTACCGGAGGATACTATGAAAAAATTGGGACTTGGACTCACGGGGCCTTCACCTTTGGTCATAAATATGGCAAATCAAAGTTCGACTACGCCTTTGGGGATGATCAAGGATTGTAGAATGACTACGGGAGGCGAGGAGTACTTGGTCACCTTCCATGTCATTAAAATGCACTCCAACAAGGACACCTTCCCCATTTTGCTAGGTAGGCCTTGGTTGCGGATGGCGAATGCTATGGTCAATTGGGGTGGACCTAAACCATCCATCACTTATGGTCCGGAGGGTAATAGGGTCATAGTGTCCATTGGTTCATTAGAAGGATGGATGAAGAAGGAGATGTATTTGCCATTGGAGAAGGAAATTGATGACTTAAACGAGAATGAGATTGGCAAGGCATTGGTGGGAGTCGTCCATCCCGAAGGTCAAAGGGTTGTTATAGATTCGGGCTCGGGAAGTCTAGGTCCTAATTTTTACAATTATGGGGATAATGGGGATTATGCCCAATGGCTAAGGGAGTACCCCGAGTCCGAGGTTGATGTAATGGTTACATTTCACCAAGTAGGCTTAGGGAGTGAATTTCCTAGTGTTAGTTTAGGAGAGGGCTCATTGTTGGAGCCATGTGAGGTGCTCACCGAGGAAGAGTGGGTTAGCGGTGGGTTAACACCTTGGGTAGATGACGTGGAAGAGGGTGAGGTTAGTTTAATTCATGTAGATGGGACTCAAG
The DNA here is from genome assembly GCA_964035585.1 of Polytrichum formosum. Classification (NCBI taxonomy): domain Eukaryota; kingdom Viridiplantae; phylum Streptophyta; class Polytrichopsida; order Polytrichales; family Polytrichaceae; genus Polytrichum; species Polytrichum formosum. The sequence continues at coordinate 57,591,409 of OZ037937.1, forward strand.
AGGAGGATGTGATTATTGAGTCATCGAAATTGGAGGAGCCTTTACATTTCAAGACCACGTCTACGGGGATAGTTGTAGGTCAAGATGTGAAAGATTACCCCAATGTACCTTCCGATTGGTATCGGAACAAAGAGGAACAAGCACATGTGTCGGAAGCGGATTGGCGGTACGTGGATGTGAAATTAAAGAATGGAAAAACCCGACAAATGAAGATGGGTTCCAAATTGGGGGAGAAAGAGGTTAGGGAGTATAGCAATTTGGTGGATGAGTTTAGTGATACTTTTGCATGGTCCTACGATGAGCTTAAGGGAATTCCTAGGGAAATGGTAGAGCACCGGATTCCTTTAATTCCGGGGGCGAGGCCAATTAGACAAAAGGAGAGGAGGATGAATCCTCAATTGCAATTGTTGGTGAAAGCGGAATTGGAAAGGTTATTGAAGGCCGGGTTTATCAAGCCGGTGGAAATCACGGATTGGGTTTCTCCTATGGTCTTAGTAAAGAAAAAAAATGGGAAATTAAGGGTTTGTGTCGACTATAGGAAATTGAATTCGTGCACACAAAAGGATCACTTCCCCTTACCTTTTATCACCTTGTTGCTTGAGGAGGTTGGAGGTCATTCGCGATATACCTTTATGGATGGGTATGCGGGTTATAATCAAATTTCCATAGCCCTCCAAGATATCCATAAAACGGCTTTTACTACACCTTGGGGTACTTTTGTGTGGGTAGTGATGCCATTTGGGTTATGTAATGCCCCGGCTACTTTCCAACGATTAGTAATGTATATCTTCACCGACTTGTTGTTCAAATCCATGACCGTCTTTGTGGACGATTTTAGCACACAAAGTAATGTGGACGATCACCTACATTGTGTTAGGGAGGCATTGGTTAGGTGTAGGAAGATGAGGTTAGCATTGAACCCGGATAAGACATTTTTGGGAGTGAATAAGGGAGTGTTGTTGGGTTATGTTGTTAGTGAGAAAGGTAGAGAACCCGATCCGGATAAGATTGCGGCCATAAGCGACTTGGCAACTCCAACCAATTCCAAGGGGATCTCTAAGTTGTTAGGACATGTGGGATGGTACCGGGAACTTATTCCTAATTTCTCAAAGATAGCGGTGCCCATTACCCATTTGCTCAAAAATGATGTCAAATTCGAGTGAACGGATGCTTGTCAAAAAGCCTTTGAGGAATTGCGGGATAGGTTGAGCACCTATCCGGTGTTGATACCACCCAATTGGGGTAAACCTTTTCACGTCTATTGTGATGCTAGTAATGTGGCAATAGGGAGTGCGCTTTATCAAGCAACGGGAGAAAAAGAGAAGGATCAACCTATAGCTTATGCGAGTAAGCAATTGACCCCCGCCGAAAGAAACTACTCTACAACGGAGAGGGAGTGCCTAGCCATGGTGTTTTCCGTTAAAAAGTTTAGGCATTACCTCATGTGCAACCCGGTTGTATTTTTTGTTGACCACATGGCTATCAAGTATCTAGTTAACAAGGCGGAGTTAAGTGGTAGGTTAGCTAGGTGGGTTTTGTTATTAGAAGAATTCGACTACACGGTGGAATATAAACCGGGTCGTATGCATTTACAAGCGGACCACTTGTCTAGGTTGTCGGAGGAGATAGGAAAAAATCCGGTAAATGATATGTTAGTAGATGATAGCCTCTTTGTGGTCACTTCTACACCGGAGTGGTATGCGGGCATAGTGGAATTTCTAACAACCCACAAGTTGCCCAAAGAGTGGACAAAAGAAGAGAGAAGGAAGGTGAGGGTAAATAGTAGGCAATTTGTTGTAGTGGGCCATAGGTTGTTTAGAAGGGGGTCCGATGGTATTTTACGACGATGCGTGTCAAAAACGGAGGTTGAAGCGATTTTAATCGCTTGCCACGATAGCGCTTGCGGCGGTCACTTCTCGGGTCAACTCACCGGGCAAAAAATACTTAGAGCGGGCTACTTTTGGCCTACACTATTTAAGGACGCCCATGACTATGTAAGGAAATGCGACGCTTGCCAACGGTATGCCCGAAACGACCTTAGAATGGAGATGCCTTTACATGTATCATTACCCTTAATTCCTTTCGAAAAATGGGGCATCGACTATGTGGGTGAGGTCCATCCCCAATCTTCAAAAGGAATGAAATATATTGTGGTGGCAACCGAGTACCTCACCAAGTGGGCGGAAGCCAAAGCGGTGAAGACCGACACGGCGGAACACGCGGCAACATTTATGTACGAAAACATAATTTCGCGGTTCGGGGTGCCGAAGATCCTAGTAAGCGATAGGGGTACTCACTTTTTGAATGACTTGATTCGAGAGATGACAGAGAAATTTAAAATTGATCACCGGAAGACTACTCCCTACCACCCACAAACCAATGGACAAACGGAAAGGGTTAACGGAATTTTGGTGAGTATACTACGCAAGACGGTTATAGACTCGAAGCGGGATTGGGATACGAAACTAACGGCGGCACTTTGGGCATACCGTACAACCTATAAGGTAACTACGCGTGCTACACCATTTTCCTTAGTCTATGGTCTTGAAGCGACACTACCAATCGAATATGAAGTCGAGTCACTTAGGGTGGCCGTGAGTACGAGACTTACCGAAAGTCAATCCTTACGAAATCGACTAACCGATTTGGAAGCACTTGACGAAGGGAGGAGAATGGCGGCTCAACATATTGAGGCAATCCAAAGAAGGAGAAAGATTACTTTCGACAAACGACATAAGAGAAGGGCCCTAACACCGGGAATGATGGTCATGATTCAAGACGCACGAAAGCTTGAATTTCCGGCGAAATTCGATGCAATATGGTTAGGACCTTACCTTGTCTATGAGGTCTTTCCTAATAATTCAATTCGATTGGAAACGTTGAATGGTGAGCTCTTTCCTACCCGTACATCGGGAAGTAGATGTAAGGAGTACCGAGCTTGACTAGGCAACTTACCCTTGGAGCAAGAGATGTTTGGATTCATCCCCCGATGGTCGCCAATTATGTGAGCCCAAAAGGGTGCCCACATTTAGTCTTAGACCCTTGAAACGTTAGTTGATGCACTTTGAAGTAGCATGTTACTTCACAAAAATATAAAAAGAGTGAAATGTTAGTCTTAGAAGTACCATGTTGTAAGAGGCTAGGATGTGAGTTGTTATTGTGTTTTTACCTTCGGAAGGATTTGAGTGAATGAGGATAGGTAAGGAGAACTTGGATTGAGTAGTTAGTGAGTAGGCTAGTACAAATGGATGGAGACAACCAAAGTGACTCAAGAGGCAAGTGCATTCGAATTGGGATGAATGGAGGATCACATGGAGCGCACAAGTGGACCACCTCATCATGGCCACTTAATGGGGAAGGTCCAAGGAAGAATGCAAGGTGGAGGATAAGCAAATTCTCAAAGCACCAATCAAATCACGAGTTAAGCATCGTGGTTTGAATTAAGTGGTGAGCAACGATTTGGGAAAGTAAGGGGAGAAAGTTATGGCGGCGGAAAGCGAAGGAGGCTAAGTTTGGGTTGAAGCATCCCAAGTTTGGTAAAGTGTGGTAGGTAGAAAGCCAAGGCTAGTTAAATGTTCGAATTAGGATCCTTGTTGATCATTTGAGGGAGGAAGGCTTAGAAGATAGGATTGGCGCCTACTAAGTAGGAGGAAATCTCAAGGGCTTATCGTGAGCCTTGAGGGTGCTCACCCCCTCAAGCTTACTATATAATCCCTCATTCTTCCCTCACTCATCCTCTCTTTCCTTTGTGCTCCAAGGCACCCCACGAGTTATAAGTGTGGGTGTGGGAAGCCATATTGGAGCACATGTGTGTGCTTAGTTTTTAGTTTGAGAGCCAAGGCTTGTTAGCCTTGAAGAGGGCTTGACCTCTTGGTAGAATTAGTGTTGACGTGAAGGATTTTAAAGTTAATTCATGATTCCAATTTGTGGTACTTGAAGTTCATGTTTTGAATACACGTGGTTGCAAGTTCCATGTTTAAGAGTTGAGCACTTGAGGTTGTGATGAGTGCAAAAATATACTTGTGTGGATTAGTTAGTCTTAGTGAAGTTAGGAAATTCTCTCTCCCCCTCTCCTCTCTAGGATTTTAGGATTTTAGGATTAGAGAAGAATTGTGTGATTAGAAAGGGGTTGTTAGTAGAATTAGGAAAATTAGGTAGGAAGATTAGTTAAGGGCTTGAATAATTAGTGAGGTAGTTGGAGATTACAACTACAAAGTTGTGGGTTCATGAAGGAGCTGGGTTTATGAAGGAGCTGGGTTTGTTTAGTTGGAAAGTAAAGAGCTGGGTTTATGAAGGACCTGGGTTTGTTTAGTTAGAAGCTAAGGAGCTGGGTTCATGAAGGAGCTGGGTTTATGAAGGAGCTGGGTTTATTTAGTTAGAAGCTAAGGAGTTGGGTTCATGAAGGAGTTGGGTTTATGAAGGAGCTAGTTAAATCCAAGACCACTTGAAGGGTGAACCTTGCACTATGGACTCATCCAAGTCCAAATCCAATACCGCGGAGGAATGTGAGCCCAAACCCACTACTCGGACTACGGACGCTTAAGGGTGGGGGGTTTGGCCTCACAACGACATAGATAAAATACTATCAAACGACTTTTGGACAAACCCCGCCATCACAGATAAACAAAAAACATGCTTAATAAAATTCCGAACTGGACAATATATGGGACACGCTCGAAAACAACTCTTCTTTGGCAGAGAAGCCTTCCCATCAAGAACATGTCCTATCTGCAACACAACAGATGCAGACACATGGCTACACGTACTACTTAAATGCAAACAACAACACATCCATGCACTAATAACAAAAAGGCATAACAAAGCGGTATGGGAAATACGTAAACTAATCCTATCAACTAGAATATCAAGACATTATACATTAATGAATGCAGGAACGCATAATGAAATACCCCAAGAAAACACAGTCCCCACATGGCTACTCTCATGTACATGTGATACCCAAAGATGTCGGTGCAACGCTAGGCTCAAACCGGACATATTATGCATCATAGGCCATCCATATAACCACCCCCCCCAGAAGCCCCTACACCTGACATTACCATACAGTTCATCGAATTCACATATTGCAATGATAGATTCGCCGCTGAAACCTTAGATAGAAAAATCATAAAATACCAACCACTCATAAACAACATCATAACAAAAGGTTGGAACGTAGCCCCACTCATGGTACTAGTTGCAGGAGCAAGAGGCACAACACATATCCCATCAATGAAAAAACTGGAAGCAACGCTAGCACTCCCTATCACAAAAATTAAAAACACGTTTAAACAAATCAACATAATTGCCACACAATATGCACATTCCATATTAGTCCACAAACGAAGGCTAGAAAATCGACAAACTATCAATGATCTCCAAGACCTCTCATAAATAAATAAAACGCCCAACCCGATACAAATCCCCCCACTAACTACCCCAAACATAATAACCGACTAACTGGAACTTATTACTGGTTACCAAATATAGTGTCTACGTCCTGCAAAGGGCGAAGTAGTTTTACATCTAACGCTAATGCCGTAAGGCATGGCCTAGGATGTTCTATGAACAGACACTTTATTCACTCCGGTCTCCTCCGGAGACCGGAGTTCTTCTTCTTCTTCTGACTTTCAACCTCCACGCACATTCTAGCATTTTCACCGCTTCATAAACATCAATCTCTGGGTCCTCATTGCTCATTAGTTTGTCCAACTTGTGCTCAATCAACAACTTGCGATATTGAGCCTTGAAAGAGTTTATCACACCTGCATCCATAGGCTGGAAATAACTTGTTGTGTTTGGAGGCAAAAACTCCACGGTTGTAATCTGCAACTCTGACCTGATGTTATTGTACTGGTGACCTGCAAAATTGTCAACCAATAACAACACCCTTCGTTTCCCTGCTAGGCTCATCCTCCTCTCAAAGTCCAAGAGAAACTTCTCAAAAAGAGCAGTGGTCATCCAAGCCTTTTTATTATGGAACCAAAGAATTCCAAGGTTATTTGGATTTGCAATGTTTCTTTTTGTAAAAGCTCTAGGACGTTGATATTTGTAAATGACAAAAGGAGGGAGTTTTACACTACCATCAACATTGCAGGTTAGTGCAATTGTGAGCCTTTCCTTTTGCATCTTCTTCCCAGCCAACCTCTTAGTGGCTAATGTGCGGTTGGGCTCCAACCTAAAATGCAATGAAAACATACATATTGATTAGATTCAAATACATGTTAAAGTCAAAACCATAACGCATGGTGAGAGAGAGAGGAATGTAATTGGATGTGTAGTTTTTATCATCCACATTATGGTTGTATTTCATTCGTTAACATTTATAGAGTCAAATTTACAAAGAAGGGAGTACCATTTTGTTAACAGTTAACACGTTTAACATTTATAGTGTGCAATATGTGGGGAGTAGAAGAAAGTTAACATTTAGAGAGGGTTAACACTTATAGGTGTAACATTTATAGAGAGTGGATTGTAGTCGGTCAAGATCGATTTGCGCGAACCAACCCATACACTCGTTCCTTGTTGGATGCATAAACCCTTGCCTCCAAGGAACCAGTGTACGGGTTGTTTCGCCCCAGCCGTCAAGATCCTAGTGATTCTCAATCCAGCCGGTTACATGTTGACATCTTCCGCTTTTGCTTTATTCATTTGAGGTATATTCTATAGATTCCTCTACAATGATCGGTAATTCTCCTGAAGTCTCAAACTTCAACCGGTGACTTCTCAAACTCAACCGGTTCATCTGTAACTAACCGCCGGTTCTCCCTGGATAGTGGTGAAAACCATTCGTTGATACAAATTTGGAGGTCCACTCTACGTGGGAGTGTGAGCTAATTCCCCCTGGAGAACAAAATCTAGCTTTTGGTACAATTGTAGGGAATAGGTAATGGAAGTTTGAGGAGGGGGACTTGACCTCCTCCTCATTTTCCGGAATCTGGAAATCGATTTTCATTTGAGTGGAAAAAACTTGATTTTCGTAGAGTTGTTGATGTGAACATGAGATTATCGTGTTGTATGCTAATGTTTTTGTGGTGGTATATTCTTATTTCCAACACCATTTCCAATCTTTTCATTTTTTTTGGATTTATTTTCATTTTCCTAGAATATCGAGATATAGAGTTCAACCAATCTAGTCATGCAACATTCGAATTGGTAAGTGGGAGAATGGCCACATTCCAACTTGCATGTTGGGCAACAAGGCAAATCTATTCTCTCATGTGCCCCCTCCCCACTTTACATGGAAGTGCTTGCCCACCAGGATGGTTGAAAATACTAGCGAAAGCTTCGTCGATGTCGGCAAACCCTAAACTATGTTTTTCTTTATCTTTGGCACTAAAGAATTTTGCAATTAAGAAACTTTGGCACTCCATGCACTCAAGGGTTTCCTTTGGCGCTAAACAATATGGATTTGGCACTCAAAACCTAGCCATCTTCCCAATCTCTACAGAGTTCAAGAAGACGAGATTTCAACACTTTGGCACCCAAAGGTAGCAACATTTTTTAACACTTAAGACAATATTCTACCCATCATAGTGTATTTGAGTGCATGTGAACTAGCTTATAAGTTACACACTTCACATTGGAAATACAATTGTGCACTAGCACTTTTTCCTACATGTAGCCCATTTATCCATAGCTTACGTCAACATACTTTTAACTGCCCAATATTGTATGGTGCCTGCAAAGTTTACTCTAAGCTGATAGTTTGAACTTACAAAGGATGAAAATGTTGTCAACAACCAAATAAAAACCACATGTACCTAACTATAGGAAACGACATTGGTAATGGTGTCTCAAGTCTAAACCATTTGACAATGATGTGGCATACGGTCTTGCAAGTTTTGTACAAATTCTAAGTGTATTTTTCCACAAACATCCACACACATCACAAACTTCAAATGCTTTCAAATTCCTTATGAACTTGCTCCCAACCCCTCCCTACTCCATCTCCAATTATGCCACAAACATGTTTGAGCAAATCAATCTGCTCAAATGGCTTCATCAAGGTCAAGCGACTTGTTGTTCAATCGGCGGCCTAGTAATCCGTCGGCATTCACAAGAGCATGTGCTCGAAAGTTGGACCAGGGGAGGAGGAGGCGATGGCGGTAGTAGCTAGGGCTTGGGAGATGACCACACAAGGAAGGGACCACTGTGCATGTTCCTCTCTCCTTCCTCTTCTTCCTCTGCCACCCGAGGAGAGATGGCGTCCACCGAAGTCCTGAAAAATAAACGCGTTGGGGGTGACAACCATACCCTCATACAGTGGACGTCAACCCACAGAAGGCAACCACCAAGACCGGTACAACATGCAACCATGAAAACGCAACCAATAGGTCACCCTCCACCCAATAAGTGCACCGAACAACCAAAACCGACAACGGAAGTGCAACCGAAATGGTGGTGCCTAGGCAGAACGGGTGACATTGCAACCAAATCAACCAAAATCCAGGGCCCACCCAAAATGGGTTTCAATCACCGCCATTCCAGCATAAAAGGCAATCGAAACAACGGTTCTAGTCAAAACGACAATGGACATGGCCGCTACCAGCACTGTGGCACAGGGTTGATTTGGACAAGTTTTCTTCTAGTGGATGTTCTCGTTTAGGAGTTTAGATATAGATTTATTTGATGTTCTTGTTAATGCCTTGTGGCTAACACTATGTGGTTTAATGGAGAAAGTTGATTGCAGATGGGCTAACAATTCAACATCTACTTTGGAATTTGAGAATGTTTTGCATTTTGATTTGGACAGGGTTTGCTTTGCTCATGTGAGGATGGCTTTCCCATCAGCTTGAGCACAATGGACTGAGGCACAGTAGAAAGCACGATTAACACTAAGGAGAAAAAAAATTGATAAGTTGATATTACATACCAATCGGATTTGTCACGGTTTTTGGGTCAAAGATTCCAGGTAGAATCGCTGTCCGAGAATGCATTGCATTGCAATGGAGGACCACATTCAATAAATTATCCAGAATCTACAATTGAATTGCCAACGGTTGACAAAATTGATTCAAACCTTCAATTTCAAAGTGCTCAATCCATCACCATGTGCTTCATTGAGGTGTTAGGGTGGGAAGGTTTTAGGTTTAGGATTTACCACCATGAAACATCACCACAACTCAATTGTTGTGGATTTCTTCTGTCTCCAATGAATTGGATATTGTTTTCAAGCTCCGTGATTCCATTTGTGAATGCCAACCACTGTCAAGTGGCAAGATCTCATTATTCTTGTTACCGATCTTCGGCCAAGGACTCTTCAAGAATCAAGATACCAGCTGGAAGAGTCAACTTCAATGCCTTGCCTAAAAAGAATCTCACCCAGTGTATATATTTTAGTCTCCACGATGCTTATCGTGGGTTCAGTGAACACCCACTACACCATTTAGGAATGCTCTGCGGTTCCAGATTTGACATTGGAGCTATTCAAGCTTCTGTTATGCGAAGTGAATTAGGGTGAAGAGTGAATGGGGATTTACAGGGCTACAGGGATAAGCACGTTTTTATTTTGTGAATCTCCTCAGGAATCTATATTTGTCAAATTCTTGTCAACCAAGTGGGAGTTTTGATCGTTGGCACCAACCATCACACCAGACTCTGGAGTATGCACCTCTCCCTAACCGTCTCACCCCCTGTGGTGCCAACTTCAGAACAAGCCTCTTGTTGTGCAATTTTGTGGTTTGTGCAAGGCAATGTCACATGTCTGGGGTTTAAGCTTTGTGTACGTATGCAACTTTGGGAGATTATTTGTGTCCTATGTATGAAATCATGTATTTCAACATTACAATGTTGCACTTTGTGTTATTCCATAATATCACATGTTACACTAATCCTCTATTAACATGTCCATGTTAACACAACATAACTCTGTAATATCACATGCACTTTGGTTGCCACAAGCATGATGTTACATAGTTTAGAATGTATTAACATTGTTGGTCATTTTGACAATTTAGGCTTGTCAAACATTAACTTTTTAAATTTTTGATTCAATAATAGTACATTTAAAATTTCCACTTGATCATTTCTTAGCACAAAAGTACATGATATGAATCCACAATAATGCTTCATACTCAAACCTTTATGTGTTTGATTAAACTAACAATTAATGTCAATCATTTTTGGAATTGCATAATTGAATTGAGGCAAGACAAGCCCATGTGGTTCGTCAAGCAAGATAATCTACTATGTGTAGGTTGCAGCAAGGGACAAATGTTATTCTCCTAGAATCACCGTGCAAAGTTGTTGTAGCACCTTTAATAAGAACTTGCCATGTCTTTGCCCTCCATAAAGCATTGCTTTTTTTCCCTTTGTTATTATCACAAATCTATAGAACATGAAGCTTCTTCAAGTGTATGCATATAACTCCACGGGTGGCATGCACCGGGTAGCAAAATCAAACTAATAGGATTCAAAACCAACGGTGTTTTATACAATAGAATGCCTTTTGTGTCAGACTTCCTTATGTGTCAATGTCCTCAATGTCCTTACACATAGGAAAGCCCTCCACTTGAGGTATTATACTATACATACACAAGGTTTTCTTGGAAGGGTGTTAGAACAAGGTGTGGAATATAGGTTAAATTAGAATACAAACGCCGGCTCCTTGAGGAAGCAACATCAATTGAAGAACCTCTTCACCTATGGGCTATTAACATTTTTCAATGGTGGGTTATTTTGACATGCACACATGTATATAAGTTTGCTTCTAAGCTTAATTAGCCTATGAAATAAGTATAGCCCACAAGATGAGTATGCTCAATAGTGTTATGACATGTATGCCTATAATACATAATGATCCACAAAGTTGTACTCAAATGACACATGACATTCATATGCTCAAGAATATCTTCCTCTTGCATACTAAATGTAAACATATGACACTTGCCATTAGTATGCTCAATAATGTTGACAATTAGCAAATGTGACACTTTGAGACCACTAGGCATCTAATATAGACTATTCGCCAATAGTGCGCGGTCCTACTAGTTTTTGTAATGACGGGTGTTGACTCAATTTGAGTCTACTATGACACTTGGGTTGTTTTGAAGTGGATAATTGGCTTGGATATATATATATATATATATAGATATAGATTCACATTTATATATTGCAATTTCAATCAAGAGTCGTTGCATCCCATATAGCAAATAAACCGGAGGATAACCAATTTGTTCACCAATCTACCAATTTCATCCACCAATTCTTTCACAAATGTTTCCAGTGCAGGTGGCCATCTTTCATTTCCATTTGAAATTGCCATGGGTGTAAGTGGCCTTCACCGATGGAAGAACTTGAGTTGCATTTGTGCAGTGCATGCTTCAGCTTGCTATACCTATTAAGAAATCAAAGAAAGGAATCATGTATTGATCATATATCTTATTGTTGACTAATATACGACAAATGCAACCCACTTATAGAAGCCCTCAGACTTAAAGGATGGAATGTCAAACCCCTAGCAGTATTAACCGCCAGTGTAAGATCGAAGGAGCTACTCACACCCGAACCACTAATTGCCGATTGCCCAGTATGCAAAAAACCATAAAAGTCTGACTTCCAATCTACAAATACAACATCAACAATAGCTTCGAATCATTAGATACACCACTTGCAGCTGAGCTCAGAATTCTACAAAATGTCTACAAATTGCATTTGGACAATCAACCGCATCATGTTATAATGAAGAGAGCGATGTTTAGATACATTTGAAGCTCTTGAATGTCTACAGGATTCAGAGACCGTGGACTTGCTTTGAGAAAACATAATTATACTGCTTGAATTGGTCTCTACCATCTTGGTTTTAGCAGTTTCATCCGATTTGATTATGACTCACAGTGTGTTGCAAGAATCGAGTTGAGTGCCTGAACACCTCAATTGTGTCTAATGATTTGATCCCCGTTCTAGAAACTTAGGGAGCGAACTAACCATACTCGTGAAGTTCGTGACAAACATATAAACTGTTGCACAGAAATTGACGTGAGGGCATGGACAGAAACCAAAACCTCGGCAATGGTGCATCTGGTAGACTAACTCTTATGAGAAAAAGCTCTGAATCACTTCTTGGGTTGGAACTCAACCACCTTCTTCCAGGCTGGACGGGAAGAGATGTCCTCCCACCACGCATTCACATGCTTCCTAGAGGTCACGACTTCGCCTCTCTTGGCCACATTTACCAGATAATCTGTAAGTGGCAAGTGTGACAGATCGGCCATGCTGAAGAAATCCCCTGCCAAGTACTTGTTCTTCGATAAATGCTCCTCGTAGACGTCCAACACCTTCCCAAGCTTGGCCAATTGCTCTTCCACAACTTTCTCGTCGGTGGTCAGTCCCTTATACTTAGCAGACGTCACCTGCGCGACGATGCTGGATATTACGGGGTTGTAGTTCTGGGACTCCACCTCCAACCATTGGTTCACGAGAGCCCTGTCCTTGAGAGTCTTGCCGAACAATGGGGTGCCCTGATGCTCGAACTTCTCCGATATATATCTGGCGATGGCACGAGACTCTGCGTGTAACACATTCATACGGGAAATTAAGTGAGGAAGGAAGGAAGGTACCAAGAACTCATTCCAGCAACGAACTAGCTTATAAGTTGCACGAAACATCCATGCAAGATTCTTGATGACGCAGCGGGACAGATTTATCAAACTGACATATTATTTTCGTTTCAAATGAAATTGACACGTATCCTCGAGAAAATATTACATTAGACCGGGGTCAGAGTTTCTCACCAAAGATGTTGAAATCACCATCCTGCAGCACTGGGACCATTCCGAAAGGCTACAACACAAGACAGAGGGAGTTCGTTAGACCGGCCGATGAAGTACAGAAGTAACACCTCCTTGGGCGACAATCAACAAGCAGACCAAAGAATAACGATGGCCCAAGATGTAATGGAGCTGCTCTGAATTAGTTGCATAGAGGCCCTGAAGTTCATCACGTCCATCCTAATAGCTATGATTATGGTAGATGTACCAGTTTCAATAAATAGTGTACCATCTAATATCATCCTGGATATTGGACAACGATGATACACGCAACACAAGAGGGTTGGAACTCTCCGATCGACCTCTTCAGAAAAATCCTCAAAGAGATGGAGACAAATAATGTTAACAAGCCGAGAAAAAACACCTGCAGCTTCAGGTGCTCTGGCTTCTTGTGTTCCGCAGATCCATGGTCCATGGCCTTAATCTTGAAGTCCTCCACATGCTTCTCGAACAGAGTGACCAACACTCGGGAAGTGGAAGAGGACATGGCCACACCCACAACCGTCAACCCCATGGCTACAGATCACAACAGATTACCGATAAACACCCACACCCGCAAGCGATCGATACCCAGAGGATTCAAATGAGACTGACGTAAGTAAGGTAGTGGAATTGTATATATGTCCCTTTCTGGTGATCAGACAATCCGAGGAGTCGTTTATATGCAATTGCAGGATGGGAAGTCTGTTTGTCATGGGGCCGATGAGGGTGATGTCCGAGTGGCATCGAGTTAAGCTGTGGAAACTTCGCCTGCTGCTGTCTGAGAGCACATCACTTTTGCCGAGATTGGTCTTCGCGCAGTTTGTCAAAGAAGGCTCTCGAAGGAACCGAATCTACGCTTTGTCTAGATAATGGACGCTTCGATCTACCATACTGAGGAAGCTGCATGGGCTCCAGATCAAGGCAACGGTGCCGCTGAAATTGGTGAAAACCATTCGGCGATACAAATTTGGAGGTCCCCTCTACATGGGAGTGTGAGCTAATTTCCCCCGGAGAACAAAATCTAGCTTTTGGTACAATTGTAGGGAATACGTAATGGAAGTTTGAGGGAGGGACTTGACCTCCTCCTCATTCCAGAACCTGCAAATCGACTTTCATTTGAGTGGGAAAGACTTGATTTTCGTAGAGTTGTTGATGTGAACATGAGATTATCGTGTTGTAGGCTAATGTTTTGTGGTGGTATATTCTTATTTCCAATACCGTATCCAATCTTTTCATTTTTTTTGGGTTTATTTTCATTTTCCTAGAATATGAAGATATAAAGTTCAATCAATCTAGTCATGCAACATTCGAAACGGGTAAGTGCGAGGATGGCCGCATTTCAACTTGCATATTGGGCAACAAGGCAAATCTACTCTCTCATATGCTCCCCCCCCCCCAACCCACCCACTTTACATGGAAGTGCTCGCCCAGCAAGATGCTTGAAAATACTAGTGAAAGCTTCGTTGATGTCAACAAACCCTAAACTCTATTTTCCTACATCTTTGGCACTAATTTTTTTGAATTTCAAGCAACTTTGACACTCCATGCACTCAAGGGTTTCCTTTGGCGCTAAACATTATGGATTCGGCACTCACGATTTAGCCATATTCCCAATCTCTACGGCGTTCAAGAAGACGAGATTTCGGCACTTTGGTACCCAAAGGTGGCAGCAATTTTTGACACTTAAGACAATATTCTACCCATCATAGTGTACTTGAGTGCATGTAAGGTAGTTTTTTAGGACAAATCTCAAAGACCTCCGAGAGAAGCTCTAAGAATTCATATACTTTGACCTTGCAAGGATAGAGGAAGTTTGCTCCAGGCTCTATGGCACCCCATGCAGACATTTCTACACAACCATTCCATACCTCCCATCTTATAATGTTTGAGGGTGTCCAATCATAACTATCACTCTAGAATCAAAATTTAGTGAGTCACATGATAATGATCATGTTGTAGACAAACTTGTACACTCTTTTACTTCAATCATAACATTATTCAGATTCATAACAGTGTTCTATGGGATTGACAATATTCTATGGAATATTCCTCACATTCAGCTTGAATGATGGAATATTTCGTAGAATAATGTCAGTCCCATAGAACATTGTTATGGATCCGCATAATGTTATGATTCGATGAGTTTTTTTTAACAAAAAAATAGAGATAGATGCCAATGACACATTCTCTGAAACCTTGGTTGCAGTGTAGTGTTGCATGAAGAATATACCTTAACCTCCGTAATATCACCCTCCTTAATGTCACTCCCTCTCTTATATCATGAAATTTTATAGAACAAATGTTATCAGTTTAAATCTCCCTCCTTGTTGTCACATTCCCACCCCCATATATCACAAGTTTTGTCACTAAAATAATCCACCAAAAAAGTCAAACCACATGCTCGCACACATCACGTTTTCATTATTGTCATCGTTGCAATGTTGACGTTGTGTTATTCCACAATGTCCCATGCTACACTAATTATTTGTTATCACGCATCCATGTCAACACTACAAACCTCCTTACTATCACATGCACTTTGGTTGCCGCATGCATGACATTAGGGAGGTTTAGAGTGTTCTTGTCCACTTTAGATGTTTTTTTTTTGGCACAAATTGAGAAAATCGATTGCAAAGGAAATCAAAATATAACTAACCCGGGTGAGCCAGCGCAGCCCGAGTGGAAATCAAGAAATGATGCTCATCTGAGGTCTATCCATCCAAGTGACAACTAAATTACTCCGAGTCACAATAAGGTTTTTGACCCCCCCATGTCGTGTCGAACTCTTTAAGGACATCCTGGTAGGCCACATTTGGGGCCTCTTCCAAATCCTTTAACGTCCGTTTCCACTCGATCTTACCATAATCCTGCAAGGCGTCCCAAATGACTTGACATGTTTTCTCAACGAGCCATTGCAGGTTGTTGAAAACCAGATCATTCCGTTGGTGCCATATAATCCATGGAAGACCACTTCCAAGAAAGAATCATATACAATTGAATTTTTTAAGTGTTTTGCACAGAGGTTGATCGAAAAGACATTACATCATAGAAAAGGACTTCCACGGGCCAAGATTCCTCTTATTTGCAAAGAGTTGCCAAATGATGTTGGCAACATATCGCTACCCGTGTTGAGCCAACAGATAGATGTAGAACCTGTGTTCAATGGATTCCACTGACTAGGGATCACAATGGGGGCAACTCTTGTCAATTTCCATCGAGTTTTTGCCACACCATTCATTTACCGCCACCGCCTTATGGATGACCGACCAAAGGAAAACCGCCTTTTTTGTGCCTTAGTTTTATGCCAAATAATATTCCACTTGGGGGAGGTGGAGGGAGGAATTTCATTCCGCCATTTGTGTGGAATTGGCTTCTTGAGGGCAGTCTGCTTAGTAATCCACTTTCTCCTCTCTTTGGCCAAGTAAGCAAGGAAGGGAGTAGCCTCTAGCCACCACCACTGAGCAGGGTCAAAGAAAAGTTGATCAAGTTTCCCATAGAACAAGTTAAATTTAGTTTCGTTGCTCCCTCTTGTGAGGCTATCCACCCTAACGCGTGTCATCCAACCCTCAAAAGCCATAGGTGGAGTTGCATTCTCTATGTTCAGTTTAATTTCGGTAAAGGTAAAGTATTGCGAGCCTATGGTGGATTTGGGGAATCTATTCATGAATTCAGCACTAAACTGAACATGGCCAGGCCTATGCTCCTTAAGGTAACCTACACAAATAACCCATTCCAGTAAAGCATCCTCCATATTCATGTAAAGGCCAACCCACTCCTGTGAGGTGAGGTGAGCATTTTGTTGGTTGATCATCCTATTTTGGAAAGGACCGTAGAATTCAATTAATTTGAGCCAGCAATCTCAATGGACTTCTTCCAGAGAAAACTTAACTCTAGCTTCCTCCCAACTTAGAAAGTCATATTTCCTTAGGTCCCATATGTCTCCACTTTAGATGTTTGGGGTCCCCTCCAAGTAATCAAATCCGACAATTCCCAAGTTGAAGAACGCTTCAACCATGGAGAAGACACCATGACTACAGTTTAGGTTTTCATGTCACCCAGTGCATTGAGTAGATTCATCTTATAAATTCTTGATTTCCACTCGGGTTGCATTGGTTCGCCCATGTTGGTTGTATTTTGAGTTCTTTCTTGCAATTGAATTTTCAATTTGTGCCCCCAAAAACAAAAAAATCTATCTATCTATCTATCTATATATAATGTATTACAGATGAATAATATGCAATAGCATAATGTGAATTACGTAGGTTGTCATTTGAAGTGCCTAGTATGGTTATAAAGTAATGAGGTTCATGTTGATGCAATTCAAGTTCCCAAGGCCGGTTGACTCATTACCACATCATTTTATCAAACCCTACTACACATTGCATCATATTGTCGAAGGTATGTCTAAAGCTTGCGTATTGTCTCGTGTGCCCGAATTGGGTTGATATAAGATGCGAATTGCGAGCACTAATTATAACTTCATGCAAATTTTGATTCTTCGCAGTTCATGTTCACAAGGTTGGTTGTGTTTTTTTTTTAAGAACGGTCATTAGCCCACACCGAGCATTGAAACTTGATGAATCATAAGCTCTTGTATTGTGGACTGCTAGATCTGACAATTCTTATTTATGTTTAGTTCCGTCAAATAGCAATCAACTAATGTTATTCAGATTATTTCAACTGTCTAGATATCATAATCAAGATCCAACGATCATGTTTTTATGGGCCACATAGTTTCATGAAGTTTGCTCCAATATGTGGTTAGACTACACATATTTAGTGTCGTATGGTATTTTACGTCACTATGGTAACTTTTCGGATGACACTTCTTATAGACAAGTGAACAAATATTGTCATGGATGGTGGATGAGTTCATCCATTGGCCGAAACCCTACCTTCTGTTGTCAGCAACTTGTGATGAAATATTGTCATGGATGGTTAAAATTTGGATGAAAAATCACTTGATAAGCGACAGTCAATGCAACACTGTAAATCTATAACCCCCCCCCCTTTCTAGTATTGAGCAAGACAATTAGAATTGGTGAAACTAAATATCATATGGAGTGTAGCTTGTAAGAGCTTTCGGCTCATGCGTACATTTGTAGATTGCTTGGATGAGACACCAACTCTGATTTTGTATGAATATGTGCCCTTATCCTTTGTACTGTACAGGACTGTAAAATGACACAGACTTGATTGAATCACTATTGGAGATTATGCTCAATCATAAATTCAACAAGGATGCCGAAATCGGCTGCGGTTCTTTTGACCAACCTGATATGCAGTTGCTAAACGAATGCATATTTGTTCTTTTGGATTAATGACTGAAATTTTAGGGGGGGCGTGTAATATGCCATTGGAAAGATTTTGAAAATAACTTCCCAACAATATATTACATGCCCCCAAATCTTTCAAAATGCATTTGTAAACTAAACAAGAATACTATGTAGTCGTTTAGTGACTGCATATCGAACTGGTCAAAACAACCGCAGCCAATTTCGGCTGCGGTTTTTTTTAGCATTGTTTTCTATTAGTGAATATAGAGGCCACGTGGTGAGGATCCATGCAGAAGACGAACATTGTATGGTTGTCAATCGTAGATTCCTAATGAAGAGCCGTCGGTGAAGGAGTAACGGGCCTCAGAAGAAAGAAAAAATACGCCCGTATCTAAGTACCGTCATGAATGTGAGCCCGTTGGCCTTGTGCTGATCGCAGTATTCCGTGAAATGATGACAAGCCTCAAGCAAGGGTCGAATCTTAGCAAGTGGATTTACTGATGTTGTCATACAACTAATATTTCGATAAGAAATGCCGTAAAGTTGCTCAACGTGGCGCCTTCAGCGGTGTGATCATTCGCGTTATATGCTGACTACATGTTCAATCAAAATTTCCAACTACACGTGCAGTCAAGATACCCTAAATGAGAAGCTTAGGATTAGGGAAAAAACATTTTTTAAATAAATCAAAAATCAAAAATCAAAACTAGTAGTACGCTAAACCCTAAACATGCATAAATGATCATCTTGGAGTCATAATAATTTATGCAATATACATGAAGGTTTCAGTTGTTTGGATACTATCATAATGTGGTTGAATTTGATATTATTTGCTTGAATATCATGTGATTTGTTTCAATGTGTGATTGATACAATCATGTTTCATCAATTTTTATTCTCCGAATCTTTTGTATTGAAATCGTTTCTTTAGCCTATTTAAGGTAGAAAAGAAAAGAAAAAACAGCGCCCGTATCCAAGTACCGGCATGAATGTTGATCACGGTTAGCCTAATGCTGATCCACGGGGGGTTCACTCCATGTAAAGTTGAACACCACGTGCGGCCAAAGTTTGCTACCCCTATATTACATGGAATAGATAAATTTAAAAATTATGATATTTTTTCTACATATACATAATCATTGATAGTATCTTTTGTATAGTTTTTTGAAATTTTTAGTCATCTTCATTTTTGTAGCAATTATTTTAGTTCAATTTTGCATCATTCTAGTTAGAAACGGTATGTTTTATTAAAAAAACATATCATCAAATTTGGTTACCATTTTTTACTATGTAATAGATACCATGTATATCTACCCATGAAAAAAATTTGATAAAATTTTGACCCATTTTGGTGGTGCAACTTACCAAAAGTAGATTTTTTTTGGCCGCACGTGGTGTTCAACTTGACAATGGAGTGACCCCCCCATGTGCTGATCACGGTTGTCCGTGATGCAACTTAAGGTGTTATGCCTATTTAAGGTACATATAATCCATGCAACTAAGATTTAAGCATGTTTGGATTTACGCATGAATTCTGGACAATTCCGACCGTCAATATGACATACACTAAATCGCAAAACTACACAAATATATGATGGTTGACAAACCTTGAAATACAAGCATTCGAAGTTGTGATTGTTGTTTGGTTGCAACAAGTGCGCATTCCTTATTATTTTGAACGAGTGGTTTGTCCATATATACTTAAATGTCAGTTATGCGGAATACATATGTATTTCTTCAATTGTTTATTTTATTTTTAAAAGAATGTACAAATCATTTGGATCCATCATATTTTTTATCAAGTTCCAAAAATGTTATTCTTAGGCTATGTTGTGTTTAACAATGCTACTATTGAAGACTTGACCATGACCTTGAAGCTAAGAGGGAGTCACAAAGAAGAGCCCAACATTCATAACGAGTTGGGAATGGGTTTCATAGAAGTTGCTTCCCGGAATATAACTTCAATGGTGGTTGACCTCAAGGTGTATTTACATGTGGATTGTCTTCAATCTCTCCTTCATGTTACACTCTAAACTCCGTAGTATCACACCTGTGGCAACCAAAGTGCACGTGATATTACGGAGTTTTGTAGTGTTAACATGGATGCATGATACTATAGAATTAGTGTAGCATGTGACATTCTGGAATAATACAAAGGTGATGTGAGGACAATTTGAATTCGTTCTCCCATCACCTGCGCTAGTGTGGTCCACTCCACTTGGCCTTCCCAGGCAATGTGGCGGACACATGCACCAACATTCAACAAGTGGCATAAGTAGAAGAAGAAGACGACACTCCACATGTTGACACATGGCACAATGCAAGGGTGTGGGTTGACTTCTTGGGTGGTTTGCATTAATGACAAATCTCATGATATAAGGGAGAGAAATGCGACAATAAGGAGTGAGATTTGAATTACAAACATCCGTTCCCTAAGGTTTCGGGATGTTAGAGAGTGTGTGACATTATGGATGTTGATATTAAGGAGTTTAGGGTGTATCACCGACATTCATAATAGATAAATTATATTAAATACATTGGTTATTCCATTTAGTGCATGTTACTATTTGGAGCAACGCAATACAATAACATGCATCTTACTCAAGAGATCAATTTTTACCAACAAAAGTTTGAGAGGTTGTTTGGACATCATAAAACACAAATGACTTTGCTTGGTAAATTTTTATATTCTCACTAATTAATTCATTATATAGCACATGCGTAACTCCAAATAATAACACACACTAATTGGGATAATCAATGTAGTAGGATCTCATATTTTTGTTATCAAGATTCATCACTTATGACATGTTGGTCATTTGAATAGAAGTTTGCATTCATTCTTTGATGCAACGATCCGCAACGAGGTCATAAATAACATCTTGTAGGAGATCGTGCCTTCTCACTCACAACCTAGTGTTGCAAAACACCACTAGGTGAAAGGGTAGTTATTAACACCTACAACATTGATATGTACACTATATGTGGATAGAGAATATGAATATTATATCAATATAAGAGTATATCTTTTGGGATTTTGCATATATCTTTAGGCTATTGTGAGATGTGCTCGGTCCTTCCTTATCTTTTTGGACTATCTTTTTGTTGACGTTGACGTGAAAATTCTTTACAAATCTATTGTTACCTAGCCTTCTCTCCATGTATATTTCACATTTACTACCCTTGTCTCAAATACTCTCATTAACAAATTCTGGAAAATAATGCCATATTTTGCTTTGGTAAATTTCTCGTCCACTAGTTTTTGTTTTTGGTCTTTAACCATTCACCTACACTGATGACAAATGGTGACAACTCATTGGCTCATGCTACCTTCCTCCTATCGGTGTGCTCTTATTGAACACCATTTATTAGTGTTGAGTCCTTCTAATAGGGTATTAATTTTGCAAATTTAAAATGATTTGAAATTATGTGATACATATGCTTTACATGCACTTTTTAAAACCATCTTTGTTGCATTTAAATCTCATAGACAATCCACTTCATATCAACCTAAAAGTGCAAACAATAGTTTTTACACACACACAAATAGAAACTTGTCAAGCCTAACCTAAAATGGGGCCACACTTCACATTGGAAATACAATTGTGCACTAGCATTTTTTTCCTACATGGAGCATGTTTATCCATAGCTTATGTCAACATACTTTTAACTGCCCGATATTGTACGGTATCTACCAAGTTTACTCTAAGCTAATAGTTTGA